>BLSH010166979.1:373378-385510 GCA_018402905.1 Glandirana rugosa | reverse complement strand
CAGCTGGCCCCTCCCATGGGGGCAGTCCTCTTCAGTTCGTACACAAGCCGTACCAGAACAGAGCACAGAGGGGTGGGTGCTGCGTCTGACAGTAAACTCGGAGAAAAGGATTTTATGGTAAGTTTTAATAAAATCCCTTTTTCTCCTATCGTTCACTGACAGATGCAGCTATCCATTACATGTGGGGATGTCCCCAAGCTGTGTCAAAAAGAGGGGTGGGTAAACACTAACAGTACCCAACTGAACCTCTAAGGAGGCGCCAGACGCGCCTACGCTGCCGCCTGCAAAACTTTGCGGCCCAAAGCAGCATCCGAAGATGCAAACACATGAACTTTATAAAACTTAGTGAAAGTGTGAACCGAGGCCCAAGTGGCCGCCTTGCACACCTGTGAAACCAAGGCCTGGTGTCTGAAAGCCCAGGAAGTGCTAACAGCCCGGGTAGAATGAGCCGTGACCGGAAAAGGGGGGACGTCGCCCCGAACAGAATACGCACGGTCGCGGTTTTTCTAAACCAACGAGAAATCGTAGCCAACGAGGCCGCCAACCCTTTGCGCGGACCCTCTGGCAGCACAAACAAAGAATCAGCTTTTTGAAAAAAAAGCTGTAGCAGCCAAGTACCCTCGCAAGGCCCTCACTACGTCCAAAGCATGCAACTCAAACTCCTTTGGGTGCGATGGACGAGGGCACAATGAAGGAAGAACAATATCTTTATTAATGTGAAAGGAAGAGAACACCTTCGGAAGGAAGGAAGGAAGGAAGGAAGGAAGGAAGGAAGGAAGGAAGGAAGGAGAGGGTCGCAAGACCGCATTATCCTTATGCAAGACTAAGTAGGGAGACTTGCACGACAGTGCTGCTAATTCAGACACCCGTCTGGCGGAAATTATGGCAACTAAAAAGGCCACCATCTGCGACAGCAATTGTAAGGAAATCTCCCTGATATTCTCATATGGCGGTTTCTGAAGAACAGAAAGCACCAAATGCAGATACCACGGAGCCATCGGAGCCTTCACCCAAGGCGCCACGTGTCGCACACCCTGTACAAGGGTACGAATGAATGAGTGCGAAGCCAAAGGTCTCTGGAAGAGAATCGCCAGAGCCGATATCTGGCCCTTGAGGGTACTCAAAGCCAGTTTTTTGTTCAGGCCCTGCTGCAAAAAAGTCAGGACCCTGGACACAACATAAGAGCGAGGGTTATGACCCTCCGCCTCGCACCAAGCTATATAAGCCTTCCAGGTGCAGAGATAAATCTTGCGAGAAGTACACTTGCGAGCTTTTAACAAAGTAGGGATCACGGAGTCGGCGACTCCCCTATCTCTTAGCACCTGGGACTCAATAGCCAAGCCGTAAAAGCCGGTGAGGGTAAAGCAGGGTACAAGATGGGTCCCTGAGACAGAAAATCGTCTGCCAGCGGGAGCCGCCAAGGGGCGTCTGCCACCATTTGCACCACGTCGGCGTATCAAGTGCGCCAAGGCCAATCTGGAGCCACCAGGATTATTGGTATCCCCTCCGCCACTATCCTGCGTATCAATCGCGGAAGCAGTTTTATCGGAGGGAAAGCGTACAGAAGGCGGTAACGGCCCCAGGGGACCACCAGAGCGTCCGTGGCCACTGCCAACGGATCCTTCGTTCTGAACACAAAGGTTTCCACCTTGTGATTGAACTGGGACGCCATGAGATCCACGTCCGGCGTCCCCCATCTGCGGCAAATTTGATTGAACACCTCCGGTGGAAAGACCACTCTCCCTGGTCCAGCGTCTGGCGACTGAGAAAGTCCGCCTGCCAGTTCTCCACACCTGAAATGTAAACGGCGGAGATTGCCGGAACGTGACGTTCCACCCAACGCAGTACCATAGCTGCCTCCGCCGTAGCTGCTGGACTCCTTGTACCGCCCTGATGATTCACATACGCCACTGCTGTGGCATCGTCCGACTGAATTCGAATCAGACGACCCTGCAATCTCATCCAGAGAAAAAAGCACAATCTGATTGCTCTCAGCTCCAGTACATTGATGGGGAGGCGAGCCTCTTGTGCCGACCAACGGCCCTGGGCAGACAGCTGTCCCAGGACCCCGCCCCAGTCCAAAGGACTATCATCCGTGGTGATGATCACCCACTGAAGGGGCAGGAACGACTTCCCCTGAATCAACGCTGAGTCCCGGAACCATAGGTCAGAAACACCCTGGTCTGGGAGCTCAGACGGATCAGAAGGTCCAAGGACCGAGGGGATTTGTCCCACTGAGCCAAAATTGCTCGTTGAAGGAGACGAGTGTGACTCTGGGCGTATGGTATCGCCTCGAAAGTCGAGACCATGAGCCCCAGCCCCCCACGTAAGGAAGACCGTCGGTGCGACAGGAAAATTTTCACTGCCGACTGCAGTGACCGCAACTTCGCTGGAGGAAGGAAAAACCTTTTGCCTGCTCTGAGTCCAGGAACAAGCCCAGATACTCCAGGCGACGGGATAGAGACACCGTCGACTTCTGCAGGTTGAGCAACCAGCCGAAGTCCTGCAGCGAGGTCATTGTGATCCTCACCTTCTCTTCCCGAGCCGAGGCGGATTCCGCTCGCAGGAGTAGGTCATCCAGGTAGGCTACTACCGCAATTCCTCTGTCGCAGTAACACCATACCGGAGCCACCAGTTTTGTGAAAAAAAACTCGAGGTCTGAGACTAGACCGAAAGGGAGTGCCACGAATTGAAAATGGAGGTCTCCCACTGCAAAGCGAAAAACGCTGAAGCCCTGGACAAATATGTACATGGAGGTACACATCCCTGATGTCTAGAGACGCCAGAAATTCCCCCTGATGGAAGGCGGCTACAACCGAGTGGATAGATTCCATACGGAATTTTCGCGCCCTAACATATCGGTTCAGGGCTTTCAGGTCCAGTACTAGCCGGACCCCCCCCTTTTTTTGGGGACCACAAACAGATGTGAGTAAGAAACCTCGAAGCCTCTCGCTGGAGGTGCTGGCACAATCACCCCTTGGTTCGAGAGCTTGTACAGCCCCAAAGAGGGCCTCCCGACGTGCCTGCGGGAGCCCTAAGTCAAAGGGAAGAACCTGACTGGTGGCAGAGTGTTGAATTCAGAAACGTCCCCCACCCGAAGCCCGGGCGGAGGCAACCCATCAGGCTGAGGTTTGTCCTCCGCCTTGTTGGTTTTGCGCGGCCACTGCCGGCACCCAGCCCCTGCAGCGACCTTACCGGAGCGGGTCCCTTTACCCGCTACGCCCGGGGCGCGAAAAAACCTCTTCTGACCCGAGGTAGGGGGCCCCTGTCTACGGCAAAAACTCACGCCTCCGGGGCTCTGGGAGGAAGGCACGTACCTCCTGTGAAATCTTTTATGATCTCACCCAGCCGTGGACCGAATAGACGTCCACCCTGAAAGGGAAGGTCTGAGACCTTTTCTGGAAGCATGGTCACCAGACCAAAAAACGCAACCAGAGTACCCGTCTGAGGATACAGCAACACCGCTACCCTGGATCACATAGGCAGTAAATCAACGGCCACATCACCAAAGTACTTGAGACCTCCTCGGAGCAAAAAGTCAGCCCTCTGCGGCGTATCCAGCAGGCGGCCGCAGTCCAGAAGATTCTGGAGCTCCGTCATAAGCTCAGACAGATATTGCGCCGCCAGGCGAACGTCAGGGCTGGCCGCAGAGCAGAGCCTGTCACCAGGAAGAGCGACCTTAACAGCGCCTCTGTCTTTGGCAGCGGGGCCCTTGAATGCAGGAACCCCTTCCAGAGGACTGGTCGTTGTCTTATTAAAGCGATCATAGGCGGGACACCAAGGCGACTTCCATTTCGTTTTTTTTAAAAAAAGCTTTCCTCAAGGGATAGCGAGCAGTGAACTGTCAAGTCCCTTGGAGTGTGGAGGGAAAACCGGAGCACCGGGAGGAAACCCACGCATGCACAGGGAGGACATGCAAACCTCAGGCAGGTTATGCTTAGGATCTGAGCCAGCAAGCATTATGCTGCACAGCACAAGTTCCACTGCGCTAAAAGGAATGCTGCGGACGCTGCCATTTACAACAAACAAGGCGATCAGGAAAAAGATCATGTGGGTAAGCCTTGGGCGCCCTAGGGGGCCTGGAGGACCACACCACATGCGCAGAAATCAGCGATTCGCCATCCTGGCTCAATCGCATCGCAGTGCGATACCAATTATAATCGCAGCTGCCGTCCCCTGATCCTCTTCTCTGTCCGAGGGACCTTACGGATCAAAAAATCCTCCCTTGAAAAGCAAGGAGGAGGGGGACGCTTCTTGGGGGGCCTGTTGGTGACATCCGCCCTGGGGAAAAAAAATCACTAAAGACCGCAACAGCTGGTCCAGAAAAGCCCCTTGCGCAGATTGCGCTCCTAGCATGTTCAGCTCCCTTAGGAACACATAGATGCATAGAAAGAGGTTAAAGGCACCCCCACACTGCCGCACACCACCACCCCACAGTGCACCAGGGGACCCAGTAGGACTGCACCCGCTGCCACCAGCACCCATAGGAGAGCCCAGCCATACTTGCTGTTTGCTGCCATAACCCTGAGGATCGTCAGAGAGCTGCGCCGTCAGGAGCACACACCATTCCAAAGTGAAAGTAAAAAGCTGTAGACACGTTTTTTGCATGAGCAGGGATTCCAATATGGCCGCCGTTGAACACTAGAGGCCGAAAAACACCTGCAGGGAACGTGCAGTACGGCAAATGGCCACTCTGAGCGCTAGAGGGAAAGCCCCATAGGCCCAATATGTCTGCGGCTACGGCAAAATGGCGGCGAAAAACGACCGAACGGCGCTAGACGATCGGGTGCGGTGCGGGGGGAAAGGGTGTGCAGGGGGTGAACAGGGCTCCACGCGCCCCTACCGGCGGCTACCGAGCAAACATTTTTTTCTTTTTTTTTTAGGGTCGTCGGTCCCCCTTTCCGCCCCTAAAAAGGGGGGGAAGGAAGGAGCTCTCACTCACTCCGGACGACGCCATGGGTAGCCACCCAGTCGCAGACCTTCCGCCCCTGCTTGGGCAGTATGCTGCAGGCCAGAAGTCGCCCTTCCCGAATCGCATCCGGGGCTGGGCGTAAGGGGGGGATCAGCCAGGCCGCCCGCACGGAACGGGCACGATGCGGCGGGTCCACATGCGGCGGGACTAGCTCGCATCGGTTGGCCAGGTCGGGGAAAGTACAGAGCCCATGGACTCTCTATGCCCCGACCGGCTTCTTGATAACAGATCAATTGCTTGATAGAAGACAAATAAAAATAAAAGTAAAAGAAAATTGAATAAAAAACGGTCACAAACAGGACCGCAATTCCCCTGAAGGGAAGCCAGGTCAACTCCTTGCAAACTAGGCATTTAGACTGAAGAGCTATGCTATGAGGGGGTTTTATGTGGGAGGAGAGGACGGCCCCCATGGGAGGGGCCAGCTGTTTCTTTTCCCTGCCTAGTTAACTCCTAGTGAGACCAGCATAAAACCCCACACGTAATGGATAGCTGCATCTGTCAGTGAACGATAGGAGAGAAAATGTTTAAAGCAACAAGCAGCATAGATTCATGAAAGACAGAAGTTGTCAAACAAACCCGATTTCTTTTTATGAGTGTCTGTGGACGTGGTATACTTGGATTTTGCAAAAGTGTTTGGCACTGTTCCCCGCACACGGCTAATGTGTAAGGTAAAGTCTACAGGCTAGGAAAGATCAGTTTGTAAATGGATAGAAAACTGTCTGAAAGACCAAATTCAGAGAGTAGTGGTTAATGATTCTTATTCTGAATGGTCTAAGGTTATCAGTGGTGTACCCCAAGGTTCAGTGTTGGGACCCTTACTTTTCAATATATTTATAAATGATATAGGGTCTGGGATTAAAAGTACCATTTCAGTTTCAGATGGCAACAAGCTATGCAGTGGAATAACGTCCTTACAGGATGTCTCCCAACTTACAAGCAGACCTCAATGCACTGTCTAACTGGGTGACTATGTGGCAAATGAGGTTTAATATTGAGAGTGGTGAGGTAGACGGGCGGGTTTGAGATAAAAGGAGAGGAGGAATGAGGAAAAGAGAGGTCTAGTCCGGGAGGTGAGTGTAGATTGGCTAGTTCACCCTAGAGTGTGGAAGAGTCCGGATAGGGTCAGCTAGAACTACCAGAGTTTGCTGGGTGGGAGGACTTGTAAGTGTGTTCATGAGATCATTGGAATTTCTGAAACCTATTGTCACGCACCTGGTGGTCGAGTCTGACTTGTGCAGGGGACAACCTCTCTTGCGGCCCTGGTAGTGGAGACTGGGAATCCTGGAGCACAGGGGGGCACGAGGGCTGGATATAGTCTCTGATGGCAGCTGAAAATCCACTGGAGCTCGTGCAAGAGAAGAGTAGTGGTGCAGGCCGGGTCGTTAACAGGCTGGCGGTGAAGTACAGGAGGATCAGGCAGGCGGGTGGTTGAGTTCAGGCAGGGTCGGCAACGTGCGGGCAACAAAGGTACAAAGGAGCAGGCAGAGTAGTCGTGGACAGGCCAGAGGTCAGGGCAGGCAAACAGCAACAAAGTCCAAGGGGAGCCGGGGTCACAGGATACAGGAAGTCACTTAGAGTAGCTCACGGGTCACAGGGTACTAGAACGCTGTAGAATGGACAGCACTTGTCATGCTTAAATGGCCGCTATTGGCGCGCGAACGCGCACGGACAGCCGGAAACGGCCAAGAAGCTATCTTCCTAACATTGCCCCCCCCCCCCCAAGGGGCAGCCTCTGGATGACCAAACGGGCTCTCTTGGTCGGGTTCCTTCTCCAGAATGTCCTGATCAGAGCTTCCGTATGTAAATTCTCTTCAGGCTCCCAGGAGCTCTCTTCAGGCCCATAGCCCTTCCATTTGACCAGAAATTGGGTGATGCCCCCTCTTCTCCTGCAGTCGAGAATAGTCTACACCAGGGACATTGAATTAGCGGACCTCCAGATGTTGCAGAACTACAAGTCCCATAGTCATAGCAAGACTCTGACAGTCACAAGCATGACACCCAGAGGCAGAGGCACGATGGGACTTGTAGTTTTGTAACAGCTGGAGGTCCACTAATTGCTTATCCCTGGTCTACACCTTGCCCACAGGCTTGAGCAGGTTCACATGGAAGACCGGATGAATGCGGAGTGATGCGGGTAGATCCAGCTTGAATGTGACCTCATTAATCTGTCTTTTTACTGGGAAGGGCCCAATGTATTTTGGCCCCAGTCTCCTGGAGGGGCAGGATAGCCTCAGATTTTTGGTTGATAGCCAGACCTGTTGGCCTAATTGCAGTTCCAATTCTCTTTGTCTTCCCTTGTCGAAACTCTTCTTACTGAGTGCTTGGGTCTGGGAAAGAGTTTCTTGTAACCGTTTACTGTTTTCCTCCAGGAACTGGGTGACTTCCAGTACGGCAGGTACAGAGCTCTCTGTGGGCAGGCCAGGTAAGAAGGTAGGGTGTAGCCGAAGTTCTCCCAGAATGGGGTTTGCTTGGTAGCAGAATAAATGGAGTTGTTGTATGCAAACTCGGCTACAGGCAGCAAGGAAATTCAATCATCCTGAGAATAGGCGGAGTAGCAGCGGAGATACTGCTCCAGGGTTTGATTAGTTCTCTCCAATTGACCGTTCGACTGTGGATGATATTCGGAGGAGAAGGCAAGACTGATTCCCAAGGAAGAGCACAGAGACCTCCAGGAGCGGGACGTAAACTGTACTCCTCGGTCCGAGGCTATGTTGCTGGGAATACCATGAAGGCGGACCACCTCTTTGATGAAGATGTCAGCTGTTTCAGCTGCTGTGGGGGTCCCCTTCATGGGTATCAAGTGAGCCATCTTCGTGAGGCGGTCTACCACCACAAAGATGGTACTGCAGCCCGCAGATGGGGGCAACTCCACTATATAGTCCATCGAGAGATGGGACCAAGGTCGCTCCGGGATGGGTAATAAGACCTCTCAGTCTTATTCTTGGCACAGACAGGGCAGGCGCTCACATAGTCCTTACAGTCCTCGTTCAGGTGAGGCCACCAAAATGAGTGGGAAAGCAGCTCTGCCGTCTTACGACCCCCGAAGTGCCCAGCTAATTTGAGGTCGTGGCAGAGTTCAAGCGCTGCTAGGCGCAGCTCCTGCGGGATGAAGAGTCAGTTGCCTGACCGCCCCCACAGCCCGTCCTTTATGGTGAGCCCTTGATCTGGCGGCATGGTGCGGCCGACTAAGGATAGTCTGATCCGGGTAAGGAAGTCCTCTTGTGTCAGCAGGAAGCTATTGGTAGATAGGATGGTGTCTGGGGGAGAAGTATCTTCCGGGTCATGTAACATTCTGGACAGGGCGCCAGGCTTCACATTTTTAGACCCAGGCCTGTATGTGATGTGCATTTGGAACCTCGAGAAGAATAGTGCCCACCTTGCCTGGCGGGGTTTAAGCCTCCTAGCAGTCCGCAGGTACTCAAGGTTCTTATGGTCTGTGAAGACCAGAACAGGGCGAGTCGCTCCTTCCAGGAGGTACCGCTATTCCTCCAGGGCGGACTTAATTGCCAGCAGCTCTCGGTCACCAACGTAATTCCTTTTGGGGGGTGAGAGCTTTCGGGAAAAGGCGGCAATGGGATGGAGCGCGGCCTTTGGGCCTCGTCTCTGAGAGAGAACTGCTCCCACAAGGGCATAAGGCAGAGCCGGTTCTGGGTGTTTGAGGATGGGAGCGGAGGTGAACAGTTCTTTAAGTTTTGTGAAAGCCTCTTGAGCTTCAGGAGTCCAAACGGAAACGCGAACCCTGTTTCGGAAGCTGGGTGATGGGCGCAATGACCGCCGAGAACCCCTTGATGAACTTTCTGTAGAAGTTTGCGAATCCTACGAACCGTTGGACACCCTTTCTGTCGACTGGCGCAGGCCAGTCCAGGATGGCTGAGACCTTCTGCGGGTCCATGGTTATTCCTGTGACCGAAATGTCAGAGCAGAGGAAGGAGATGCTGGTGCGTTCAAAAGCGCATTTCTCTGCCTTGGCATATAGGCCATGTTGTCGAAGGCAAGCAAGCACACATCTCACGTGCCTGCGATGTTCTTCCAGGGAAGGGGAGAAGATTAAAATGTCGTCCAGGTAGATCACTACAAATTGGTCAAGATAGTCTCTGAAAATATCGTTCACCAGGTGTTGGAAGGTAGCGGGGGCATTGCAAAGTCCAAACGGCATAACTAGGTATTCATAGTGACCAAATCTGGTTCAGAAGGCCGTCCACTCATCCCCTTCCTGTATGCAGATGAGATTGTACGCCCCACGGAGGTCCAACTTTGTGAACATGGCTGCAGTTCCTAGCCTCTGGAAAAGTTTGGGGACCAAAGGCAGGGGGTACCTGTTCTTAATGGTGATCCTGTTAAGATCCCGGTAGTCTATACAGGTCCTGAGGGACCGGTCTTTCTTCTCCACAAAGAAGATTCCCGCACCGGCGGGTGAAGCAGATGGCCTGATGAACCCCTTTTCCAGGTTCTCGTCAAGATAGGCCTTGAGGGCCCCTAGCTCTACCTCGGACAAGGGGAAGATCTGTCCGAAAGGAACCTCGGCTCCGGGCAGGAGGTCAATCGGACAGTCGTATGACCTATGTGGTGGGAGGACATCAGCTCCTTTCTTACTGAATACGTCCAGAAAGTCATGGTACGGTACAGGTACAGTAAGGCGGGTGTCCTGGTCATGTTCAGTGCCCAGACAGAGTATAGGTGATGGGGTCTCAGAGGGTGATGGCAGAGAGTGCTGAAGGCAGTAGGAAGAACTGAACTGCACTTCCCTCGTGGCCCAGTCAATGTGGGGGTTGTGCATCCGAAGCCAGGGGAGACCCAGAATGACTGGGAATAGGAGGGACGCAATGGTGGCCAGCCAAATTACAAGTGTCCCCTTTCCAACTTGGCGGGTATAGGGATGGTCTCCTGGGTAACGTGGCCGGATTTAATAGTGGTTCCATTGGCCAGCTGGACGACCATTGGATGGTCCTTGGGTCGAAGAGGGATGGCTGCAAAAGTGACATCAACAAAGCAACTGCAAGCTCCTGAATCGATAATTGCCTGCACCTGGATATCCCCACTGGGAAGCTGTAGTGACAGATGACCAGATGAGCTTTGTTGCTTGGTAAATGCATCAGGCTTTTCTGGGTTGGAGTGGCCCGCTTGCTGGCCTTAACGGGGCAATTATTCACCAGATGCCCAGGCCCTCCACAATATAGGAAGAGGCTGAGGACCATGCGTCTCTAGCGCTCTTCTGAGGTCAATGGTGGGTGGTGGAAACTGGTCTGCATGGACTCGGACGGGTCTGGTGGAACAGGGGGAGCCGCCGGACTGGAATCAGGACAGCTGGAATTTCTGGGCATCATCCCGGTAAGGCGTGCAGCCCCCGTGGACCTCTCAATCCTGCGTTCCCGCAGGCGCCGATCGATCTGTATGGACAGATCAACCAGGGTTTCGAGGGTAGGAGGCACCCCAACGCGAGCCAGCTCGACCTTGAGCGGCTCTGAGAGGCCCAGCCTGAATTGATGACGGAGGGCTGCCTCGTTCCAGGCTGTGTCAGCGATCCAGCGCCGAAACTGGGAGACGTACTCCTCCGCTGTGCGGCGGCCTTGCTGCAGGGCGTGAAGGGCTGCTTCCGCCGTGGCCGGTACGTGGGGGTCTGCATAGAGCTGAGCCATCGCTTGAAACAGCCGGTCCAAACTGGTAATCTCCGGGGCTTTCTGCTCCAATAGGTGATGGGCCCATGCTTGTGGTTCCTCCAGGAGTGAAATCACCAGCCCCACCTTAGTCGCCTCCACTGAAAAAGTCTGGGGTTGGAGAGCAAGATACAACTCGCATGAGGTGCGGAAGCTCCAGAATTTCCGGCGGTCCCCCGCAAACCGCTCTGGCAGAGGTACATCGGGCTCCATGGGTAGGGCCACAATGGTGCACGGAGGAGACTGACGGGGATCAGCTGGAACTGAGGTGGAGAGCTCCCGTATACTCCCTTCCTGATAAGTGTACCCCTCTTGGAGGGTCCTTATGGCTTGAGTGAGGCCATCTAGGTGCACACTGAGATCATCCATGGGAGAGGGCCCCTGCGCAGACTTGGGCATGGCTATCCGTTACTGTCACGTACCTGGTGGTCGAGTCTGGCTTGTGCAGGGGACAACCTCTCTTGCGGCCCTGGTTCAAAGACCCCTGGTACTGGAGACAGGGAATCCTGGAGCACAGGGGGGCACGAGGGCTGGATACAGTCTCTGATGGCAGCTGAGAATCCACTGGAGCTCGTGCAACAGAAGAGTAGTGGTGCAGGCCGGGTCATTAACAGGCTGGCGGTGAAGTACAGAAGGATCAGGCAGGCGGGTGGTCGAGTTCAGGCAGGGTCGGCAACGTGCGGGCAACAAAGGTACAAAGGGGCAGGCAAAGAGTAGTCGTAGACAGGCCGGAAGTCAGGGCAGGCAGATAGCAACAAAGTCCAAGGGGAGCCGGGGTCACAGGATACAGGAAGTCACTTAGAGTAGCTCACGGGTCACAGGGTACTAGAACGCTGTAGAACGGACAGCACTTGCTTCCTGGTGCTGTCCTGCTTAAATGGCCGCTATTGGCTCCATTGGCGGGCGCGAACGCGCATGGAGAGCTGGAAACGGCCAAGAAGCTATCTTCCTAACACCTATGAGGTCAAGGGTGCATATGTGGAGGTAAATGGAGCTAAGATTGTAGGGAAGTAGGGTACTTCCACTGGATGTGAGCTGTGTATGGAAGTAGGGGGGTGGGTACCAGAGCTAGTATTGTCGATGATTGAAATCTCGAACAGATGCTTCTGTCCCGGGTCTAACTAGGTTAAGCTTAGTGATTTAAAATGAGGGAACAGTAACCATATGAGATATGCAACATCGTGAGGTTCTTAAAACAGGTTGTGGTGTAAACAGAACAACTGTAACATGTTTAGAAAGCATTCAAACTTAAACAAAATGTGGGCGGTATCCGAGGGGGTCAGATGATGATGGATTAACAATATAAAATTTAGAGGGATACATTGTAGACATGCTCTGCTTAGGCCAGGAGAGTGTTTGCGTATTAAGTGTATTATGGGTATGACTGGTGTAGGGTAGGATGGTAAATTAGAAAGCATGAGTGGTTCCAGCTTAAAGAACATTATTGATGTTAGGTATGTTGTACATCTGAAGGGTCGCCATGTCAACAAGACAAATGTGGTGTTG
>BLSH010166979.1:353233-364201 GCA_018402905.1 Glandirana rugosa | reverse complement strand
ACCTGGGACTCAATAGCCAAGCCGTCAAAGCCAGCGAGGGTAAAGTAGGGTGCAAGATGGGTCCCTGAGACAACAGATTTTCGCGCAGCGGAAGATGCCAAGGAACATCTGCCACCATTCGCACCACGTCGGCGTACCACGGACGCCGAGGCCAATCCGGAGCCACCAGGATCATCGGAATCCCCTCCGCTTCTACACTGCGCAGTAGCCGCGGTAGAAGCTTTATGGGAGGATAAGCGTACAGAAGACGGTACCGACCCCAAGGTGCTACCAGTGCGTCCGTGGCGACCGCACACAAAGTTTTTCACTTTGTGGTTGAACCGAGACGCCATGAGGTCCACATCTGGCGTGCCCCACTTGTGGCAAATCTGGCTGAACACTTCGGGATGTAGGGACCATTCCCCGTGATCCAGCGTCTGGCAACCGAGGAAGTCCGCCTGCCAGTTTTCTACGCCCGGAATGTAGATGGCGGGGATGGCCGACACGTGAAGTTCTGCCCACCGCAGAACGAGAGCTGCTTCCGCAGCTGCTGCCGATCTTCTCGTTCCTCCCTGATGGTTCACATTCGCCACTGCTGTGGCATTGTCCGACTGAACCCGAACCGGGAGGTCGTGCAACCTTACCATCCAGTGGAAGAGGCAGAGCCTGATCGCCCTCAGCTCCAGCACATTGATCGGAAGGTGAGCTTCCTGTGCTGACCAATGGCCCTGCGCAGACAACTGTCCCGGGACTCCACCCCCCCAGCCCGATAGGCTGGCGTCCGTCGTGACTATCGACCAATTCAGGGGAAGGAAGGACTTCCCCAACGAAAGGGCCAGGGCCCGAAGCCACCATGTCAATGACCCTCTGGTCTGAGAATCCAACCTGACTACCTGGTCCAGGGACAGAGGGGACTTGTCCCACCGAGACAGAATCGCTCGCTGAAGTAGCCGAGTGTGACTCTGGGCGTAAGGGACCGCCTCCAAGGCTGAAACCATGAGCCCCAACACCCGCATACAAAACCGTAAGGAAGACCACCGTCTTGACAGCAGGGTTCGCACCGCTGCTTGCAGAGTCAGCAACTTGGCTGGAGGTAGGAACACCTTTGCCTGTTCCGTATCCAGAATAAACCCAGATATTCCAGGCGACAGGACGCTGTCAATGTCGACTTCTGCAGATTGATCAGCCAGCCGAAGTCCTGTAACGAGGTTATGGTGATAGCCACGTTCTCCTCCAGAGCCGAAGCAGACTCCGCTCTCAGGAGCAGGTCATCGAGGTACACTACCACCGCAATGCCCCTCTGCCTCAATAGCGCCAGCACCGGGGCTACTAGCTTGGTGAACACCCGGGGAGCCGAGGCCAGACCGAAGGGAAGTGCCACAAATTGGTAGTGAAGGTCTCCCACCGCAAAGCGCAGAAAGCGCTGGTGCCAGGGACAAATGGGGACGTGAAGATACACGTCCCTGATATCCAGAGACGCCAAGAACTCCCCTTGGTGCAGGGCGGCCATGACCGAACGGATGCGCTCTCACAAAGTGGTTTAGCGCCTTTAGGTCCAGAACTGGCCTGACCCCCCCCTTTTTTGGGGACCACAAATAGGTTCGAGTAGAAACCGTGAAACCTCTCCAATTGAGGTACTGGCACGACCACCCCCTGGTCGGAGAGAGTGCCTCAACAGCCCCTAAGAGGGCCCCCCGACGCCCCTGAGGGAGTCTCAAGTTCGATGGGAAGAACCTGTCTGGGGGTAGAGTGCTGAACTCTATTTTGCACCCGGAGGACACCACTTCCTGCACCCACCGGAAATGCGGGCAGTCCACCTGTCCGCGAACCCCAGAAGACGTCCCCCCACCCGATGGTCGGGTGAGGGCAACCCATCATGCAGAGGAGGGCTTGTCCTCTGTCTTTTCATTCTTGCATTGCCAAGGACGCTTCCCGGCCCCTGCGCCAGGCTTGCCGGGCCTCGACCCCTTGCCCGCTGCGCCAGGGGCACGAAAAAAACTCTTCTGACCCGAAGAGGCAGGCCCTTGCTTGCGGCGGAACTCCCCCCGTCTGGGCTCCGGAAGGAAAGTACTCTTCCCACCAGTGAAATCCTTGATGATTTCATCCAACTGTGGCCCAAAGAGACGGCCACCCTGAAAGGGAAGGTCCGCAAGACTTTTCTTAGACGCGTGTTCACCCGACCATGACCGTAACCAGAGAACTCGTCCGATATTGACTGCAAAAACAGACATCTTAGACAACATGGGAAGCAGGTCCAAAGCTGCATCACACAGGTACCGAATACCCTGAAACAAATGTCCTTCCCTTTGTGACGCATCCAGCGTCCTTCCGCAGTCCAAATCAGTTTGCAGCTCTGCCATACCATCAGACAGATATTGTGCCGCCATGGCAGACGCCAGGGCCAGCCGCAGGGCTGATCCTGCCAACAGGAAAAGTGCCTTGGACACTGCCTCCGTCCGCCTATCGGCTGGGTCCTTAAAAGAGGGGGACCCTTCCAATGGAAAGGTCGTCGCCTTGTTCAGGCGAGCCACCGGAGGATCCACTGTGGGAGACGCCCACTTCTTCACGAAACTATCCTCAAAAAGGATAGCGTATAGCGAAGCGTTTTGGTAGGGCGAAGGAATTCTGTGGACGCTGCCATTCCTGATAAATCAGGTGGTCAAAAAATGTATCATAGGGATAACCCTTAGGCGACCTAGGCGGTCTAGCAGACCCGCAAACATATGTGGATGCTTGAGACTCCCCTGTATGGTCCAGTCGCAAGGACGCACGTATACCAGAAATCAGTGCGGATACCAGTGCTTTTTCGCGCGCAACTGAGGCCCCCTGGTCCTCTTCGTTGTCTGAAGCTCACCCTTCGAGAGCTCCACGAGGGTCCCTGTGACCCCCAAAGCCATTTCCGGTTCAGAATCGTCCCCTGAGGAACAAGGGGGAGGCGGGCGTTTTTTAAGGGCCCCCAGAGCGTTGCTCGGCCCTGCCCGGGGAAGAAATTCCCCAAACACTGCCCTCAACTGATCCAAGGACACCAGTGTCCCCAGTGCAGGCTGCGCTGCCGCTGACTCCTCCTCAGAAGGGCCTGCAGGATCATCTGCCATCGCACCACCGAAAAGGACAGTCAATTTTGCAAAGGAATGGACTGACACCCCCACACTGTAGCCCCACCACCGCCCCACAGAACGCCAGGGAGACCCCAAGAGGACTGCACACACCACTACCGCACCCCAGGGAAGGCCCAGCTATACCTGCTGTTTTGTGCCACAGAGCTGCTCCCAGCAGGATTGCATACACCAGGACCACCAGAAAGAAGAGCCGTTCGTCCTCAGCCACTCTGTCCCACTGAAAAAGAAAGTAAAACGGCAGCAGCACGTTTTACACTGCTCCAGGGACATCCAATATGGCCGCCGAGATCATCCACAAGAGGCAAAAAGCCTGTATACAGGCGCGACCACAGGAAAAGGGCCGCTACTGGCACTAGAGGGAAACCCTCAGCAGAATGACCGCGGCTACGGAAAAATGGCGGTACAAAAAGACGGGGTGCGGAGCGGAGGAGAGGGGGGAGGGGTGAGGGAGGGGGGCGAGGACACCCAGAGGGACACTAGCCCAGTGACCACCCTCCACCGGTCGGCCTAAAAATGCTTCAGTACGCCCAGCGTCCCCCCCCCTCTGCACCCCAGGGGAGAAGAGGGGGGTCACTCACCACTCCGATGGGCGCAGCGGGTAGCCACCCGTTTGCAGACCTTCCTCCCCATCCGGAAAGGGATGCTGCAGACCAAGCCCCTGGACAGGCACCAAGTCCGGTCACCGGGCATAAGTGGGGGTCACTCAGGATGTTAGGTATCCTCTATGCCCCAGCCGGCTTCTTGATAGCAGTCTTCATCAGATAGCTTGAAAAAATAAAAAAGCGGTAGCTGAAAAATCTAAACTGCAGGTCCCATAAGGGAGCCAGGTCAACTCCTTGCACTAGGCATATTAAAACTGATATGCTGAGCAGAGCAGGGGGGTTATATGGCAGAGAGAGAGGACGGCCCCCAGGGAGGGACCAGCTTGCTTTCTTTCTTTTTGCCTAGTTAACTCCTAGTAGGATCTGTATATAACCCACATGTCAAGGAAGGCTGTGTCTGTCAGTGAACGTAAGAGAAACATAGATTTACCCTTTAAAACAAAGGTTTTTAGGGAGTTTGCTGCCCACGTGCAGTAATATTCACTCCTTTAGAAATATGATTAATAGGTTAAAGTCTTAGTAAAGACAATTTTTTTTCTATTAACATACAAAAGAGGTTATACTTACCTATTCTGTGCAATGATATTGCATACAACATTCCATTACCTCTTCTTTGGTGGTTCCCCACTGGTGTGTGCTATGGGGGCGCACATTGCGGACATGCTCCTGAGCTGGATGGTATGTGTCCCTAGACACATACACAACTTAGCTTATCCATGCTTTCCACTCCCCCTTCACAGGGTTTGGCTGACAGCAGCGGAAGCCTATGACCCCCCACTGCTCTCAGTGTAACCTGGTAGAGCAGGAAGAAAGTAGAAAGGAGCTGCAGCCAGGCACAGCACTGATCGACAGAGGACTCAGGTAAGTGTTTAGGGGCAAGGGGGGCTAAGACAGGTAGAGAGCATTTTTTGCCTTAGTGCATTAAATGACAGGGAATGCATTAAGGTAAAAAAACGGTTCAAGTTTAAAACCACTTCAAGCAAAACTGTGCATCTCAACATTCACGGGATCACATCAATGTGCTAGCTTGAAATGCACCTAAGTGCTGACCCACTTTGCATGTGCATTTTGTTAATAACAAGGATGAATGGAGACAAGCATGCCCATACCTGATAATAAGAAGCTTACTTGAAAATGAAGTTTTTTTTAAGTTTTATGGACATGAAATAATTTACAGTGCAGAGGAGTTTAAAATATACAATCCATGGCAAGGAAATAAAACAAAGATTAAAAAGGAGAATACTGACAGTCAAGGTAAGCTGTGGATTCATAAAAATATATATTTCCTTTACTTTAAATACAATAATGTAATAACCATAAGAAAAATATTTATATTATTATAACCTGTGCGCTAGCATGTAATGAACAATAAGAATAATAGGGTTTATGCATAAAATAAGCTGTGGTACGAATGTGACAAGCATTCATATTTTGTGTACTATAGGCGGCACTGTGGTGTAGTGGTTAGCACTTTCGTCTAGCAACAAAAGGGTCGCTGGTTCAAATCCCAACCACGACACTACCTGCCTGGGGTTTGCATGTTCTCCCTGTGCCTGTGTGGGTTTCCTCCGGGTACTCCGGTTTCCTCCTACAACCCAAAGACATGCTGGACCCTGTCTAAATTGGCCCCTAGAATGTGAGTTAGTGACCTTAGATTGTAAACTCCTTGAGGGTACTGCTGTGAATGTACAATGTATATATAAAAAAATAGCGCTGCGTAAATTTATTGCGTTACATAAGTACCTGAAATAAATAAAATTATCTTTTATTACTTTAAGCGCCATCTAGTGGCCATAATGTGTATTTTTTTTAATGCCTCAATCAGGAAAAAAAAATATTGTGGCCAGTAAATGGCACTAAAGAAGATCATTGGAGATAACTATATTACACAATATATGGCAAGCTTCATTGGGGCTGTGATAATGTTAGTCACATTCGTACAGCAATTTATACATAGACCCCTGTACCAATCACAATTTAAAATCTGCTCTTAACACAAGTCCCAGCTCTTACCTTCAATGGATTTGTTAAAACTTCCCTCATATATTCTGCAACAGTAATGGGACCTGTTGCCTTTATTTTCATTGTAAGGTATTTTAGTAATGGGTTGCCATCTTGAGAGTTTTCGGTTTTGCTACTTTGGTATCTGCCAACATTTCTTGCCGCAAACACTGAGAAAAGTAAATATTACAATGTATAATTAGACTTTACAAGTTATTTAGGTAAAGCACAACACCGAGTAATAGAGGGAGGTGAAATAAATTTGTCAGTGAAATTATTGGCAAAAAGTGAGCAAGTATGCATAAACTATCCAATGTGTCATAAACTGTACAGGATCTGCAATGAAGTGTTAGGCTCGTGCAAATGCTCCGATGCTTAATCCGATACCTCCCAGCAGGGCCACTGATAAGCCAGTACAGCCAGTGCTGTTGTACCGGGCCCGGCATCCTCAGCATAGCGGGAGGCAGCCTCAGATGATCGGTGCGGTGGTGGCGGGAGTTACAAGCACCATCTCCCTATAGCTTTCAATAAAACAGCTGACAGCTGCTTCCCCTCCTCTCCCTCCCACCGTTGTCAGCTGCTTTACTGATAGCTATACAAGGGGACCAGTGCTTATAACTGCCCCCTCCGCCACACCGATCACCCCCAACTGTCCGCTGTGTCCTGCTCCTGAATGCATGGCCCTTGAGAATGGCGTTACAGGCCTTAGCTAACATGGGGGCTAATAGATCTGACATTTTTTTATAGTATGTGACTAAAAACTCATCAGGCCCAGGACGCTTATGTGATTTTAAAGATTTAATGGCTAAAAGTGGGTGGCACATTGGTGTAGTGGATAGCACTTTCGCCTGGCAGCAAAAGGGTCGCTGGTTCGAATACCAACCACGACACTACCTGCCTGGAGTTTGCATGTTCTCCCTGTGCTTGCGTGGGTTTCCTCCGAGTACTCCGGTTTCCTCTCACACTCCAATTAGATCCTGTCTAAATTGGCCCTAGTATATGTATGAATGCGAGTTAGGGACCTTAGATTGTAAGCTCCTTAAGGACAGGGACTGATGTGAATGTACAATATATATGTAAAGCGCTGCGTAAATTGACAGCGCTATATACAGTCAGGTCCATAAATATTGGGACATCGACACAATTCTAATCTTTTTGGCTCTATACACCACCACAATAGATTTGAAATGAAACAAACAAGATGTGCTTTAACTGCAGACTTTCCGCTTTAATTTGAGGGTATTGACAGTTTGTATATGTGCCTCCCACTTTTTAAGGGACCAAAAGTAATGGGACAATTGGCTGCTCAGCTGTTCCATGGCCAGGTATGTGTTATTCCATCATTATCCCATTTACAAGGAGCAGATAAAATGTCCAGAATTCATTTCAAGTGTGCTATTTGCATCTGGAATCTGTTGCTGTCAACTCTCAATATGAGATCCAAAGAGGTGTCACTATCAGTGAAGCAAGCCATCATTAGGCTGAAAAAACAAAACAAACCCATCAGAGAGATAGCTCGGCAACACCAAAAGACCCGGAAGACCATGGATAACAACTGCGGTGGATGACCGAAGAATTCTTTCCTGGTGAAGAAAACACTCTTCACAACAGTTGGCCAGATCAAGAACACTCTCCAGGATGTAGGTGTATGTGTGTCAAGTCAACAATCGAGAAGACTTCACCAGAGTGAATGCAGAGGGTTCACCACAAGATGTAAACCATTGGTGAGCCTCAAAAACAGGAAGGCCAGATTAGTTTGCCAAACAACATCTAAAAAAGCCTTCACAGTTCTGGAACAACATCCTATGGACAAATGAGACCAAGATCAACTTGTACCAGAGTGATGGGAAGAGAAGAGTATGGAGAAGGTAAGGAACTGCTCATGATCCAAAGCATACCACCTCATCAGTGAAGCATGGTGGTGGTAGTGTCATGGCATGGGCATGTATGGCTGCCAATAGAACTGGTTCTCTGGTATTAATTGATGATGTGACTGCTGACAAAAGCAGCAGGATGAATTCTGAAGTGTTTCGGGCAATATTATCTGCTCATATTCAGCCAAATGCTTCAGAACTCATTGGACGGTGCTTCACAGTGCAGATGGACAATGACCCGAAGCATACTGCGAAAGCAACCAAAGTTTTTTAAGGGAAAGAAGTGGAATGTTATGCAATGGCCATGTCAATCACCTGACCTGAATGCGATTGAGCACGCATTTCACTTGCTGAAGACAAAACTGAAGGGAAAATGCCCCAAGAACAAGCAGGAACTGAAGACAGTTGCAGTAGAGGCCTGGTAGAGCATCACCAGGGATGAAACCCAGCGTCTGGTGATGTCTATGCGTTCCAGACTTCAGGCTGTAATTGACCTGCAAAGGATTTGCAACCAAGTATTAAAAAGTGAAAGTTTGATTTATGATTGTTAATCTGTCCCATTACTTTTGGTCCCTTAAAAAGTGGGAGGCACATATACAAACCGTTGTAATTCCTACACCGTTCACCTGATTTGGATGTAAATAACTTCAAATTAAAGCGGAAAGTCTGCAGTTAAAGCACATCTTGTTCGTTTCATTTCAAATCCATTGTGGTGGTGTATAGAGCCAAAAAGATTAGAATTGTGTCGATGTCCCAATATTTATGGACCTGACTAAGTACCTGAAAAACCAGACTTACCGGTAACTCTGTTTCCAGGAGTCTTCCAGGACAGCCCTTGAGAGATGGAGCTCCTCCCCCGGATAGGAAACACATTGCCACAGCTCTTTAAAAGGCAGTCCCTCAGGCATTTAGTCCGTTTTTCCCCAAGAACCGAAGGACGGAGCTGAAAGATAGTTTAAACATACACCAATATATCATACAAATGTGGGAATGTGCTGTTCTGGAAGACTCCTGGAAACAAGAGTTACCGGTAAGTCTAACTCCAGTTTTTCCCCGTCGTCTTCCAGGACAGCCCTTGAGAGAATGAACAAACACTCACTTTCTTTAGGGTGGGATCACTGCTTGGAGGACTTTCCTTCCAAAAGCTTGATCTTGGCTACCCAAAAGGTCCAAACGATAATGTCGTATAAGTGAAGGCATACTTGACCACATAGCAGCTTTGCATATCTGCTCCGGAAGTAAAGCCGTCTCTTTCCGCCCGGGATGTGGCTAATGCCCTTGTAGAATGTGCATTAAGCCCCTGTGGAGGGTTCAAGTGTAATGTCTTGTTATCCCTCTGAGATGGCCATCTTTATCCATCTAGCTATTGTCCCTTTTGAGGTTTGTTTTCCCTTTCGGCTTCCCGAGAGGAGTACAAACAAGGCCTCTGATGTTCTGAAGTCTTTTGTAACTTCCAAATAGCCTATAAGACATGTCTTCACATCCAGCAGATGTAATTGTTCTTCCATTCTGTTAGATGTTCTATTACAGAACAAGGGTAGAACTATGTCTTGACTCCTGTGAAAGGTAGAATCGACCTTAGCAATAAATGCTTGGTCCTTATTGAGAATGCCTTTATCCTCTAGTATCTGTAAAAAGGGCACCCTGATGGACAGAACTTGTAGCTTGCTGATCGTGCGAGCGGATGTCATAGCGATAAGAAAAACCGTCTTGAGAGTAATCAACTTTAAAGAAATTTCTGATAATGGCTCAAAAGGCTCCCTAATAATTGCCTTTAAAACAGTGGATAAATCCCACTTTGGAATCTTATGACAAGAAATCAGTCGGAGCCTAGAAACTGCTTTGTAGAACCTGTTTATGAGCGGGTCTTGCTGTAGAGAACGCTGCAAATAAACTGAAAGGGCTGCGATCTGTACCTTAATTGTACTTAAGGATAGACCCTTATCAATGCCTACCTGCAAAAACTCTAGAATCGATGGAGAATTAACTTCTTCTCCTGTTCCTGATAACCAAAAATTAAATCTTTTCCAAACCATTTGGTAAATTGCTCTTGTAACCGGCTCTGTCTGAGATACCTTTGGACTTTAGGATCTCGGTTTCAGATGCCATGCTGCTAGGTTTAACATGGCTGGACTGGGATGAAAGACTGGGCCTTGAGATAGTAACTTCTGGCACTATGAGAATCAGTGCTGTTTGTTCTGCCCTGAACTTTTCAGGACTCTTGGGATCAAATATAGTGGTGGGAAAGCATAACATAGATTGAAATCCCATCTGGTCTGACTGAAGGGCATTGACTGCTAATGGCTGATCCCTTGGGTTCAGTGAGAAAAAAAATTGCATAGCTTTGTATTTGACTTGTTGGCAAATAAGTTGATCTCTGGAAGTCCCCACCTGGCTACTATCTGTGCAAAAACCCTTGGATCTAGTGACCATTCCTCTTGAGATACTGACTGCTCAAATAATCGGCTAGATTGTTTTGTGTTTCCTTGAGATGGATTGCTGAAAGGGATTCTAGATTTTTCTCTGCCCAGGAAAAAATTTCTTCAGCTATATTCATCAAGATGGGGCTTCGTGTTCCTCCTCGCTTGTTTAGGCAAGCTATTTAGGTTATGTTGTCCGATCTGATCTGCATGTGCCGACCTCTGAGTTGCTCTTGGAATGCCGCAATTCCCTTTGCCACAGCCTTGAGCTCCCTGTAGTTGGATGAATGTTGTTTTTCTAACTGAATCCAACTTCCTTGTGCCCATCCAAATGGGCCCCCCCAACCCCAACTGCTGGCGTCTGTGGTCAGTATGTGGGAAATTGGGAAGGTCAGTAGTACACCCTGATGTAAATTGGTTTGGTCTCTCCTCCACCACAGGGCTTGCTTTGTTTTGGATGGAATGTATACTCTGTCCTCTAAGTCTTTTCTTCATAGATTTCGAATGAAAAAAGTTTGAAGTGGTCTGAAATTACCGCTCTCACGTTGACGGAGAGATTTGTTTGCATTTGCGCCGTTCTCTGTCTGATAAGGTCTATTTTTTCTGGTGGTAGAAAAATCTTTTGTTCCTTTGAATTGATCCTGTACCCCAGAAAGACCTAGTTAAGTTTCCTTGTTTTCTAAAAAGATGGTGGTCTTTTTTATCTGGAATAGTCTGTCTCTTGCCGCGTTTACGTTTGTTTAGAGAGGCAGTTGCACTCTCGCCATTAAAGTCTGGTGAAGTTTGAAAAAAGTAAGCTTTAGATACTTCTTTTCTGAATCTCCTGTCTCATATGTAAGGTAGGTTTTGTTTCGTTCGGGACACCACCTCCTCTCTGGTTTGGTTAAATGTAGTCCCACATGATGACTGGAAGGGTTAAAGGGTGTATGACTGGTGTCTGCGGTCGTCAACCCCAACCCCCCCGGGTAAACCT
>BLSH010166979.1:310036-320143 GCA_018402905.1 Glandirana rugosa | reverse complement strand
CAAAACTAATCTTAGAAAGTATTATTTTACTGAAAGGGTGGTTGATGATTGGAATAAACTACCAACAGAGGTTGTGAGACAGTCAACAGGAAATGGCTTCAAACATGCTTGGGATAAACATAAATCTATAGTCAGACAACAAGGTTAATGGAAAAAAAAATATAATAAAATAAAACAAAAAAAAATAAATAAAAAGGGGCAGACTCGATGGACTACTCAGTCTTTTTCTGCCGTCACTTTTCTATGTTTCTTTTGGGGATAAGGGGGGGTGGGGATACCCGATTTTTAGGGGTACTTCCGCCCCGGTCTCCTTAGGCGATCGGAAGTGGAAGGTCTCCTTCCCCCTCCCTCCCGAAGTCTTCTGGGACACAGGACAGGTCCTAGAAGACTTTGGGACCAATCACAAAGCACAGCGCCGCTCGCGCATGCACAGTGTGCGCGGGTGCCCACAGTAGCAATGCCGGCACCGCGGAGGGGAGGGGGAGAGGAGTGAGGCTCCGTGCAGCTCCATCACTGGACAAGGAGACAGGTGAGTGTCCGTTTATTAAAAGTCAGCAGCTACACTTTTTGTAGCTGCTGACTTTTAATAAACATAAGGAAAGGGTGGAACTCTGCTTTAAATGCATTAAAAAAAAAAAAATGTCCCCTTAGAGCTATGGGAGGAAGTGACTTGTGATGTCGCTTCAGCCCTGCAAAATTTTGGCTCACAGACACTGGGGGGAACGGACCAGACATCTCCGCCGCTGCCGACGGGTCCGGTAAGTGGCGGAGATGACGGGAAAATGGCGGGAGGGGGGCACCTCACCCGCTGCTGATAAAAGTGGAAACGCCAGCACAAAAAAAAATAAATAAATACTAGGGTTATGATAGCTATCTGCTACCATAGCAACAGCATTCCACTTCAAACAGCCGCCGTATAATGACAACCATTTTAACCTGCAGGTAAGCCTATAATAAGGCTTACCTGTAGGTGCCCTGCATATCTCCTAAACCTGCACGGTTGCTGACGACATTCGGCACATGCGCAGTGAAGAAACGGCCTCCGTGCCGTTCCTTCACTGTGATTGTGTCGTGACTGGCGTAACATCACGAGACTCCGGCCAGTCACAGAGCCGGAGTCGTGGCCCCGGAAAGAAGAGGGGCTTCGTTTGCAGGTAAGTGCCTCTACTTTACAGGGGAATATTGAGGAAGTAAACTCCATCAGGGTTTACTTCCTCTTTAAGTGGTTAAAGACTAAACCTTTTTTGACAATTGTTGCTTACAAGTAAAAATCCAGTATTTTTTCCTAGAAAATTACTTAAAACCCCGAAACATTATACTGTATATATATATATATTTTTTAGCAGAGACCCTAGAGCAGTGGTTCTCAACTCCGGTCCTTGGGACCCACTAACAGGCCAGGTTTGCAGGATAACTGAAATGCATCACAGGTGATATAATTTGCTGCTCAGTGATTGCAGTATTCTAGTCTGCATCTCCCCAAGGTAATACTGAAAATCTGGCCTGTTGGTGGGTCCTGAGGACAGGAGTTGAGAACCATTGCCCTAGAGAATAAAATGGAGGTTGTTGCAATATTTTATGTCGCACAGTATTTGCGCAGCGGCCTTTCAAATTAATTTTTTTTGGAAAAAATACACTTTAATGAATTCAAAAAAATAAATTAACAGTAAAGTAAGCAGATTTTTTTTTTTTTTTTGTATACTGTGAAAGATTATGGTACACCACAAGAATAATAAGAAAATCATGATCTTTATTCTAAGCAACAAAACTGTGATTCTCGTTTTAGCCAGAATCATGCAGCTCTACTGTGTGCTGTGAGGTGGAGGAGGGGAAATGAGGCAGCTGGATATGTAGAAGAGTCTTTTTCTAGGTCCTCTGATAAAGCCCTGTATATCGTCAACAATTACCACTCTTCTTGTGCAGCTGGGCTCCAGTATTTCATGGTGACCGAAAACCCACCAGAGCAATGAATAGTCACCATGGAAACCATACATGTAGGCAAGAAGTGGCTGCAAAGAGGCAGCAAAAGATCTGCAGCACTGGAATACTTCTTTCACCTTTTTTTTTTTGTATGTTATTTAAAGTGTCACTAAGGCTCCGTTTAGATTTGCAGCTGGCTGGTAAAAACGTGCAGTAGAGACATTTTTTTTTCGCCCACCAACGGCCACCCTTAAGCCCCATTAGGCAGCAGATGAGGGCATTTTACATGCTCCAGTCACGATGCATTAGGCATAATAAGGGGTTTCCCCCTATAACAGGTTTTTAGTGTTACTCTTTCTGCCAGGACTATAACCCTGATGTAACAGTGTTATGTTGGAGTTATTGACTGGCTACTCTGCTGTGAGAAAGTTAGGGTTAAGGGGCACAAATTACTTGCCTTACCCCGGGCCCCGACAACCCACACTACGCTAAAAAAAACTGGCTAACTTTTTTAGCTGGCTCCTAAATTCAAAGCAAATTTGTCAAACCCTGCAGTAGAGATCCTCATGGAGCCTGGAGGAAAAGTAGCAGAGACTCCACCCTGGCCCAGACGCAGTATCACTTACCAGAAGATAGGTGGAGTGGACATCCAGTGCGGTGGAGAGCACTAGCCATGGAAGAGGAGGAAGTTAACTCCTTCTCTGCTTTGAATGCTGAGCAGGGAGTCGCAGCCCTGACATCACTGGTTTCTAGACGCCAGGCGGTTCTAGCAACCAGTAGCATATCAGGTGGAGATGGAGGTGGAGTGTGCACCAGCGTTATAGCGGTGTTTGCCCACTTTGTCAGTATCATTACAGGACACTGTATTGTCCTGCAATGAAGGTTCCTGGGACCGGCCTGCTAATCGCAGGACTGTCCCAGCAATCTGACACTTAGGCACCCTATTCGGACAGGAATCAGATTGCATGGGTGAGATCATACATGCAATCTGATTCCAGCGCGGAGGGGGAGTCCCTGTACCTTTTTCTGTGCGAATCCAATGCGAGTTTAGTCATACAACTGTATGGCTGAACTCGCATTGCTCAAACATCGCATGTGATCTGCACTGCAGTGTGGGTGCTTATTTAGGCTGGGTTTGGGCATGTTCACAAGTGCACCCTGCACTGCACTAATCAGAGGCAATGAGACATTCCCCAATCGCTGCAGCTGCGCATTGGGAAAATGTCTCATTGCCTGTGATTAGCACAGTGCAGGGTTCACTTCCTGGCGTGCCCAGGCACTTGCGAACACGCCCGGGCCCATCCTTAGTGCTTATCGGACAAGTGTGAACCCGGGCTGACAGTCACCAATCTCTTGCACCCAACAGACTGATAACTGAGTGATCAGTGGTCATTTGATCGCTTAGAGCTGGAGGATTGCTGCAGCATGGGTGTATGTTCCTCTATTTGTTAACTTCTCCTTTAATTCACTGCAAGCATTGTTCCTCATGAGGATTTAAAAAGACAACTATTTAACCAAACCTATGCATTAAGTTATTAATAATGAAAAACGTACCAAGAAAGAAGCAACCCAACTCCCTTTTATTGCTTACCCGAACGCACACGATTTATAGTCTTTCCAAAATGTTTGAATCTGACATAACTACTCATCATTGGCTCGAAGCTAAAGAAACCAACACATTCATCAAGAGGAAAAAAAAAACCGGAAGCACGATGCAGAAACGCACGCTGAGCAGCACGTGACTCTTTCCCATCAGCCTTTCTCAGTAGGTCCTGTCAGGGACAATATATACAATCTGTAGCAGATTGTAAATATGTCATTTGCAGGCGATTTAATATTTTATATCTAATTATATGAAGTAAAAAAAATCCAGTGTCGATGTTATCAAATACAATGTCGTTATACCACTTTACGTAGCGGTGACTGTGTTTACCGCTGGGACAGGACTCACAGGTTTCCGGTTGAGAACTCTGTTCACGTGTTCTCTGTTGCTGTGTTTCAGCAAGTTTCTGTCCTGGTACCAATGAAATTTATGAAGCCAAGGATGCCGCAGAAGCTGGGTGCCGGCGATATGGACAGGGAATCTGATATGGAAGACGATGTGGACGGTGACTTTACACTGGAAGAAGTCATGCGGTTAGGAGGTTCTAAGGTATGCTTTGACTGCCTCCTAATCACATCATGTAAACGGCAAAAACGTGCTCAGTTTTGGGGCTTGTTCAGACACGCAGCAGCCCTTTTACACGGTTGACAGGGGGCTGGGAAGGCTTCTCTAGGGATGAGCTCAGGCATGTTCAGATCCTAGTCTGAGCACACTTAGGACTCATACACACGGGCGTTTTTTGACACCACGTTAAGGGGGCGTTTTCTTTGCAGCTCTCCATGTTATTCAATGGCCCTCTAAAAACGCCGGCGTTTATGAGCTGTAGAGGGCGTCGGCTTTAGTGAGCTGTTTCTAGAACGCAGGACCAGTGTGTTCTGAGGCTGTAGCGGTTTGGCGTTTTTTGACGCTAATCGGCAAAACGCTCACTAACACCGACGTTTTTAGGTTGAAAAATAGCAGAGGACTGATTTTTTTTTAAAAAAAGTCTATTGACGCCAATGCAAAACGCCGCAAAAAACCCATGTGTATGAGGCCTTAAAGTCGTTCTTTAGTCATTGCTTTAAAAGTCAGAAGCTGCAAAAACTTTAGCTGTTGACCTTGAGCCCAGGTTCACACTGGTGCGATGCGGGAACCAGCGCAAGTCCAGCATTGCATCTTTCCTACAGGCAGTTCACACTGCTCTCTGCAAACTGCTGTTGGTGTCAATACAATGTTAAGGACACCCCCAGACCAGTTTACAGATTGCAGTGCGAACTGTGGATTTGGGCAGGAATTGGATTGCATGGTGAGAACACTCATGCGATCCTATTCCAGTGCAGGGGAAAAAAAAAGTCCCTGCACCTTTTTTCTTTGTGAATCCAATGCTAGTTCATACAACTGTATGACTGAACTCGCATTGCTCAGACATCACATGTGATCGGCACCGCAGTTTGGGTGTGAATCACATGCAATGTCTGACATCGCATAAGTGTGAACTGGGGCTTAAAGTTGTTGTAAACCCTCAGGCTGGGTTCACACCTATGCAAATTGGATGAGGCTTAAACCGCATCCAATTCGCAGGACACTTGAAAACACATTGTTTTCAAGGTGTCCAGTTCACATATGTGCGGTGCATTCCGCATTGCACAAAAACCGCACACGTTTTTTGTGCAATGCGGTGCGAATTCCCAGCCCGTTGAGTCCAGTGGGAGCGCATCTAACACGGAGATGCACTCCGCACTGAACGGGGATATTTCCCCTGCTCGTGGCTCCTCCCCCATCTCTCCCCCCGCAGCTGCTGTGCTGTGGGAACGGACAGGAGCCGCCGAACGGCGGCTCCGTCCCTTCCCGGCAGCAGAGAGGCTGGAATTCGCACCGCTATGGTGTGAATCCAGCCTCACTGTTTTTCACCTTAACGCATTCTATGTATTAACCACTTGCCGACCGCGCTATAGACGAAAGACATCTACAGCGCTGTCGTGTTATTCTGGGAGGGCGTCCATGGACGACGTCCTGGAATCGCGCCCCCTGGGGCGCGCACTCTGGAGTGTCTGTGACTGCCTCACCCATGCCCCATCCCTGGCTCGCCCATACCTTGCTCACCTATCCACATCCACGCTTCATCCCTGGCTCACCCGTCCACATCCATGCCACTACAGTGCCCATCAGTGCCTCAAAAAAAAGTGATAGTTAAATTAGATTTGAAATGTGTGTCCCTAGAATGCCTGACTGTGCTCCCTGCATGTTGGGCCTCTGTATGTGGTCAGGCTGTGGAAAAGCCTCACACATGCGGTATCGCCATACTTGGGAGAAGTAGCAGAATATATTTTGGGGTGTATTTTTTGCTATGTACATGCTGTGTGTTAGAAATATTGTATAAATGGACAACTTTGTGTAAGAAAAAGTATGTTTTCATTTTTCTTTCCACATTTTCCCAAAACTTGTGGAAAAATGACATGTTCATAAAACTCATTATGCTTCCTAGAATATATGTTGGGGTGTTTACTTTCCAAAATGGGTCATTTTTTGGGTGTTTCTATTGTCCTGGTGCTCCAGGGCCTTCAAAAGTATGATAGGTAGTCAAGAAATTTTATGCGTAATTTCTGCTCCTAGAACTCCTGACGGTGCTCCCTGCATATTGGGCCTCTGTATGTGGCCAGGCTGTGAAAAAGTCTCACACGTGGTATCGCCATACTCAGGAGGAGTAGCAGAATGTGTTTTGGGGCATAATTTGTGGTATACATTTGCTGGGTGTTGGAAATAACCTGTTATTATGACAATTTTATGAAAAAAATAAAAATAAAAAATAAACATCGTCATTTTGCAAAGAACTGTGGGAAAAAATTACAACTTCAGAAAACTCAACATGCCTCTTACCTAATACCTTGGACTGTCTACTTTCTAAAAAGGGGTAATTTGGGGGGTATTTGTACTTTCCTGGCTTGTTAGGGTCTCAAGAAATGAGGCCATCAGTACGTCAGATGTGATCAATTTTCAGTGAATGGAATCATAGCTTGTAGACTCTATAACTTTCACAAAGACCAAATAATATACACTCATTTGGGTTATTTTTAACAAAGATATGTAGCAATATAAATTTTGGCCAAAATTTATGAAGAACAATTACTAATTTGCTAAATTTTATAACAGAAACGAAGAAAAATTCAATATTTTTCAAAATTTTCGTTCTTTTTTCATTTATAGCGCAAAAAATAAAAACCCCTATGGTGATTAAATACCACCAAAAGAAAACTCTATTTGTGTGAAAAAAAGGACAAAAATTTCACGCGAGTACAGCGTAGTATGACTGAGTAATTGTCATTCAAAATGTGAGAGCACAGAAAGCTGAAAATTGGTCTTGTTAGGAAGGGGGTTTAAGTGCCCAGTGGTCAAGTGGTTAATGTGAAAAACCTTTTCCACTACAGCAGACCCCCCATTTTACTTACCTGACCCCGATCTTTCCCACGCTGGCGACGAGCCTAGCAGCTCCAGCCGTGGGCTCCGGTCCTCATTGGCTAGATTGATAGCTGCTGCCAGTCCAGTGACGTGGAGGGCGGGGCCGAGTCCTACCGTCTGTCCCCTGAGGGGACAGTCGGTGAAGAGGACGACCCAGGAGCGCCGCTGAGGGATCCCAGAAGAGGAGGATCGGGGCCACTCTGTAAAACCACTGCACAGAGGAGGTAAGTATAAAATGTTTGTTATTTTAAAAAAAAAAACCTTTAGTATCACTTCAAGTTTTTCACCTTGATGTATTCTATGCATTAAGGTGAAAAACCTTCTGTGCTGAAGCTCCCCCCCAGACTCCCCCTTTTTTCTTATCTGAGCCCGATACGATTCACCAATGTGCATGAGCGCAGTGGCTCCATCCTCTTTCTTGCTCCTCATTGGACAGATTGATAGCAACAGGAGCCATTGACTCCCGCTCTTGTCAATCAAATCCAGTGACATGGGAGCAGGGGGGTCAGGGCTGAATCCCGCTGTCTGTGTCAATGGGCGCAGCAGTGGGACTCTGGGAAACCGGCTTTCCGTGGGAGCACCCAATAACGAGGTGGTGCCTGGAGCGCCAGCCCGAACACGCCCAAGCCCATTCCTACAGCTAGGCTAGGGCTGCTCAGCGAGGAAGAGCGAGGGCCACTTAAGGCCTCATGCACACGGGACATTTTTGCAGCTGCTTCTAGAGGTGCGAGTCGTTTTTATTTTTATTTTTTCCTGCTTCTAAAGTTCCCTGCATGTTAACTCACGTGTCCATGCACACTTTTTCTGCCAAAACAATGCTGCCAGGAGAAAAGGCTTCTAGGAGAGTTTGCAAACGTCCTGTGTGCATAAGGCCTAAGTGATTTGGTACAATGAACTATGGAGTTTTATTGCTTCCTCCCCCCAGACCCACACTGCTGTGCAGCTAACCCACAGGTGCACTGGGCTACACCTGCGGATCAGTGTTAAAGCAGTCTACTAACTTTTTTTTTTTTAAGGCAGACGTAGAGTATTGCAGCAAAAGCTGCTTTTTTTTAATTTATTTTTTTAATTTCTACCACCGCAGGACATTTTTTTTTTTTTTACATGTGAGGTCTGCTCTAAGGCAAGTTTCACATCTATGCAGTTGTGGTTGATATGGTTTTCTGGCGTGTTTTTAAACACGCGATTTTGATGCGTTTTGGCATGTGGTTATCGTGTTTTTTTTTCTTCTTTTTTTTTTCTCCTTAACAAACTGTGGTTGTGGGGGTCTGCGGGCAGGGGGCTTATCGACAAGCCTTTATTTAAAGCGGTAGTAAAACCCGCTTGGTCATTTTTACTTACAGGTAAGCCTATAATAAGGCTTACCTGTAGGTCAAATTAATATCTCCTAAACGTGCACCGTTTAGGTGATATTCACCTTGGATGTAGCCAGTTATGTCACTGGCGCATGCGCATACCTTGCTGGACCTTCACGGCTATGTGCCTGAACCGAGGGCTCCCGCACACGACGTCATTGTGGGCCCTGACCAGTCACATAGCCGGAGTATGAAAATTCGTAAAAAATATGTCAGCGGTGACAGCACAGCGCTGGAGGGCTTCGATCCAAAGTGAGTATTTCATAATGTGCTAGTATGCGATGCATCCTTGCGCATTATGCCATTGTTGTGCAGGTGTTTTATTTATTGTTTTACAACAGACTCAGTTTACTACCACTTTAAGGCTGGGTTCACACTGCAGCGGGGCGGAGCAGCGCGACTTCGCGGCCCGTTCACATCTAGGCGAATTGTCAGGCGACTTGAGTCGCCTGACAATTCGCCTCAATGCTGTGCAAATGGGACCGTTCTAATAGGAGCGAATCGCTTCAATCCGCATTAGAAAAATGGTCCCTGCACTATTTTCAGGGCGATCTCAGGCAGCTTGCATTGACTTCTATGATAGAAGTCTCCTAGCAAGCCGCTTTGAGATTGCCTGGAGCGCCGCATCGCGCCGCTCCGCACCGCTGCAGTGTGAACCCAGCCTAAACGACAAGGAAATCATGGTAACCACTAAAGCACCTGAAGATTTTCCCCCTTAACCACTTCACCTCCGGAAGAATTTCCCAGTTTAGGACCAGAGCACTTTTTGCGATTCGGCGCTGCGTCGCTTTAACTGACAATTGCGCGGTCGTGCGACGTTGTACCCAAACAAAATTTGCGTCCTTTTTTTCCCACAAATAGAGCTTTCTTTTGGTGGTATTTGATCACCTCTGCGTCATTTCTGATCACCGCTATAAACAAAAGAAGAGCGACCATTTTGCAAAAAAACCCAAATTTCTTACTTTTTGCTAAAATTCAAATCCAAAAAAAAAATATAAAAAGACTTTTTTTTTCACCGGTTTTGGCCGATTTATATTCTTCCTCATATTTGTAATTAAAAAAATTGCTATTGGCGCTTATTGATTGGTTTGCGCAAAAATGGCCGCATTTACGGATGGTGAGAATTCATTTCTGGGGTTTTTATTTTTTATTTTTTACTAGTAATGGCGGCGATCTGCGATTTTTAGCGGTACTGCGATATTGCAGCGGACATGTCGTACATTTTTGACACTTTTGGGACCAATGACTTTTATTCAGCGATCAGAAATTTAAATGTCTGCTGATTACTGTATAAATGTCATCAACAGTGAAGGGGTTAACTTGCAGGGGGAGATCTAGGGGTTAACTGTGTTCTCTGGGTGTGTTCTTACTGTGGGGGGGGGGGGGGGGTTGGGTCACGCCCGTACCATCTAGATGACTAGGGACAGTGACCCTAGTCAATCTAGAGAGTACGGGTACCATCGGGTTGGGGGGGGGGGGGGGGTGTCATTCTTGTGTGGGTCTCTTGTGTCAATTGGGGATCTAGAGGGGGACGTTCAATTGGGGAAGTGACAACTACTGTAAATATGTCATTAGTCGTCTGTAAATTTAAAGACTAGCGACTTATTTTCAGTAACCAGGGTTTTCACAGTTTTTACATGCTGTACAGGCGACGTTATAGCGTCATGGCGATTTTTAGCGTCTAGCGGCGGTAATGATCATTTTTTATTTTTTATTTTTGGGGTCTTTACTTAAGAGTGGTAGGCATTTACGCCGGTAAAAACGCGTTTGGTTAGTTATTCGCGGTTATCGTTA
>BLSH010166979.1:297121-310026 GCA_018402905.1 Glandirana rugosa | reverse complement strand
GTGTGTTCTTACTGTGGGGGGTTTGGGCTACGATGGGCATGAGAGATCTAACTGATCCCAGTGACAGGGATCAGTAGATCTACCATGCCCGCACTGTCAGAATGGGGAACCGCCGCGTTTACATCGGCGGTTCCCCGTTCTTTGCCTGTGGCCGGTCACCACGGCGCGCTGGTGGACATTGGGTCCGCCTGAGCCGCGGTACACTCCTCAGGAGTGTGGCGGGCGTGCGCGCCCCGCCTAGCGGCCATTCGCAGATCGCCGCCTTTTTACGGCGATTCGCGGCCAGCGTCCACACTGCTGCCGTAAATATGCGGTAGGCAGTGTGGAACTGGTTAATGACCAGAGCACTTTGTGATTCGGCACTGTGTCGCTTTAACTGACAATTACGCGGCCATGCGACTTTGTACTCAAACAAAATTGGGGTCCTTTTTTCCCATAAATAGAGCCTTCTTTTGGTGGTATTTGATCACCTCTGCGGTTTTTATTTTTTGCGCTAGGGGTTGTCAGCGCCAGGGGTAAGACAAGTAATTTGCGCCCCCCTAACCCTAACTTAGTCACAGCAGAGCAGCCAGTCAATAACTCCAACATAACACCGTTACATCAGGGTTATAGGCTGGCCAGAAAGAGTGACACTAAAAAATCTTATGGGGGAAACTCCTTATTATGCCGAATGCATGGTGACTGCGGCATGTAAAACGCCCTCATCTCCTGCCTAATGGAGCTTAAGGGTGGCAAAAACATGTCTCTACTGCACATTATTACCACCCAACTTGCACATCTAAACAAAGCCTTAGTGACGTAAATAAAATACAAAAAAAAAGGTGAAAAGTATTCCAGCGCTGCTGATCTTTTGCTGCCTCTTTGCAGCCACTTCCTGCCTACATGTGTGTCCCCCACAGTGACTTTTTATTGCTCTGGTGGGTTTCCGGTCACCATGAAATACTGGAGCCCAGCTGCACATAGAGTGGTAATTGTTGATGGTACTCAGGGCTTTATCACCATTTTGTTGCTTATCATAAAGGTCACGTTTCTCGCGGTGTGACATCTACTTTCATATTATACAAAAAAAATAATGGGCTAACTTTACTGTTTAGTTTTTTTTTATTCATTAAAGGTGTATTTTTTCCCAAAAAATTGCGCTTAAAAGACCGCTGCGCAAATACCATGTGACATAAAATATTGCAGCAACCGCCATTTTATTCTCTAGGGTCTCTGCTAAAAAATAATATATAATATTTGGGGGTTCCAAGTCATTTTCTAGCAGAAAACACTGGATATTTAATTTTAAGCCACTAATGTGAGAGAGGGTTTAGTCTTTAAATGGTTAAACTTTCCTGATAGCCCGGAGATCATTGCTTTGAAAGAAGAAGATACATTGTTTGTTTCTACTTAGAATGAAGAAAAGTAACAAATATCCCGGGCAGCCGGCCAAGTTTAACAGCTGTTAGATTAAGCAGAGAACTCTCGGCTCTCGCTGAATCTGACACGCTGTTTTAACATGGGGAGAGCAGGAACGGCAGTCACTCGCCAGGACGCGATTTCTGGTCGCCATGGCGACCTGGTGCCCGGGGTTTGTCGAGGCCTGGTTTAGGAGATATTCACCCTGCATGCTGACATCAGCGGTGCATGTGCTCTGAAGGTCCGACATACTGTGCCAGACTTTCAGAGCTTCATGCCGAAACCGAAGGCTCTCTCGTGCACATGCAGGAATGACGCTATCGAGGCTCCGGCCACTTAGAGCGCCGAATCCCACGATCCTTGACGAAAGAATGGGAGAAGATGTCAGCCCTCTCAGTAGTGAGTGAGCACCGCTGGAAGGGCTTCATTCTAAAGTGAGTATTTCATAATGTGCTTGTATGCCATGTCTTGCAGGGTTGTTTTTTTTTCAGCGGGTTACTACCGCTTTAAATGGACGGTAATGTGTTTCTGCAAAACGCACTAAATAACACATGGATGTGAACCTTGCCTTAACCCAGGGCTTGACAAATTTGCCTTGAATCTAGGAGCTGGCTAAAAAAGTTAGGAGCCAATTTTTTATAGCGTAGTGTGGGGTTGACAGCGCCAGGGGTAAGACAAGTAATTTGCGCCCCTAACCCTAACTTACTCACAGCAGAGCAGCCAGTCAATAACTCCACCATTACATCAGGGGTTATAGACTGGCCAGAAAGAGTGACACTAAAAAATCTTATGGGGGAAACTCCTTATTATGCCGAATGCATGGTGACTGCGGCATGTAAAACTCCCTCATCTCCTGCCTAATGGAGCTTAAGGGTGGCAAAAACATGTCTCTACTGCACATTATTACCACCCAACTTACACATCTAAACAAAGCCTTAGTGACATTGTAAATAAAATACAAAAAAAAAGGTGAAAAGTATTCCGGCGCTGCTGATCTTCTGCTGCCTCTTTGCAGCCACTTCCTGCCTACATGTGTGTCCCCCACAGTGACTTTTCATTGCTCTGGTGGGTTTCCGGTCACCATGAAATTCTGGAGCCCAGCTGCACATAGAGTGGTAATTGTTGATGGTACACAGGGCTTTATCACAATTTTGTTGCTTAGCATAAAGGCCACGTTTCTCGCGGTGTGACATCATCTTTCATATTATACAAAAAAATAATGGGCTAACTTTACTGTTTAATTTTTTTTTATTCATTAAAAGTGTATTTTTTTCCAAAAAATTGCGCTTGAAAGACCGCTGCGCAAATACCATGGGACATAAAATATTGCAGCAACCGCCATTTTATTCTCTAGGGTCTCTGCTAAAAAATAATATATAATGTTTGGGGGTTCCAAGTCATTTTCTAGCAGAAAACACTGGATATTTAATTGTAAGCCACTAATGTGAGAGAGGGTTTAGTCTTTAAATGGTTAAACTTTCCTGATAGCCCGGAGATAATTGCTTTGAAAGAAGAAGATACATTGTTTGTTTCTACTTAGAATGAGGAAAAGTAACAAATATCCCGGGCAGCCCCAAGTTTAACAGCTGTTAGATTAAGCAGAAAACTCTCGGCTCTCGCTGAATCTAACAGCTGTTTTAACATGGGGAGAGCAGGAACGGCAGTCACTCGCCAGGACGCGATTTCTGGTCGCCATGGCGACCTGGCGCCCGGGATTTGTCGAGGCCTGCCTTAACCACTTGACCACTGGGCATTTAAACTCTCTTAACAACCAGACCAGTTTTCAGCTTTCAGTGCTCTCACATTTTGAATGATATTTACTCAGTCATGCAACACTGTACACATATGAATTTTTGTCCTTTTTTTCACACAAATAGAGCTTTTGTTTTGGAGGTATTTAATCATCACTGTTTTTTATTTTTTTTTATTTTTTGCGCTATAAATGAAAAAAGACCGAAAATTTTGTAAAAAAAACCCCACATTTTTCTTGGATTCTGTAATAAAATTTTGCAAAGTAGTAATTTTTCTTCATAAGTTTTGACCAAAATTCATACTGCTACATATCTTTGGTAAAAATTGGATGGATATTATTTGGTCTGTGTGAAAGATATAGTCTACAAGCTATGGTGCCAATCACTTAAAAATTGATCACACCTGATATATTGAATGTCTATCTCATTTCTTGAGACACTAATAAGCCAGGAAAGTACAAATACCCCCCAAATGACCACTTTTTGGAAAGTAGACATTCCAAGGTATTTAGTAAGAGGCATGGTTAGTTTTTTTGAAGTTGTCATTTTTTCCCCACAATTCTTTGCAAAATGAAGATTTTTTTTTCCCCCAAATTGTCGTATTACCAGGTTATTTCTCTCACATGGCATGTGCATACCACAAGTTACACCCCAAATTACATTCTTCTACTCCTCCTGAGTATGGCAATACCACTAGTGTGATACTTTTACACAGCCTGGCCACATACAGAGGCCCAACATCCAAGGAGCGCCATCTATACATTGCGCATCTAATTTCCTGACAACCTATCACATTTTTTGAAGGCCCTTCATATGTCTAACACATAGCATGTACATCCCAAGAATTATACCCTAAAATATATTCTGCTGAGCAAAAGTGTAAACAAAAGATTACCTGTGATTTTAGTAGTGCAGTTGACCACAGCAGGAGAGCACTGATACAGGCAGCAGGCAGGGACATGGTCAGCGACAGCAAACTGAATTGTCCAGGCAGCAGGCAGGAATATTGTCCATAGTCAGTACAGGCAGGGATACTGTCCATATACAGTCCAAGATCAGTGCAGGTAGAGATATTGCCATCAGTGCCAAAATATTGGTTCTGGTAGTAGGCAGAAACATGGTCCATATTACAGGTAGCAGGCCAGGAAAGAATGGGGACAGGGGTAGAGGCTTCTCCCACCCAAATCTCTTTTGAAGCCTCCGAGTCTCCAGACCCTAATCTGGCAATGAGAAAACAAATTTTTCTTCATCCAGAAAAACAATTCTGGAGCCCCTCATATATGAGACCCCTGTGTTATGAATCCCACTACTCCATGGTAAAGGATCAGTCCAAGAGGCAGGCAAAAAATGTGTTCAAACAGTCCAGGGTCAGTTCCAGAGCAGCAGAGGTAGGTACAGTTTAGCGTTAGGCAGGAGCGTGTTTGTATAACAGGCCAGGGTTAATTCCGGAGCAGACAGAGGTATTTTTAGTGTGAGGCAGAAGCATGGTCGTATAGCAGGCCAGGGTCAGTTCTGGGGAAGGCAGCGGTATGTACAGTGCAGTGGCATAAGGGGTGTGAGGTAAATGACAATTACGTTTACCACACTTAACTAATAATGTAGATAAGTATGGTAACGGTGGAAACAGTCACCTATACAGAGGCCTGGTTGGGAAGGGCATTGGGGACAAAATTATGCAGTGTCTCTTCCAACTCTTGCTTTGGTGCACACCTGGCATTTCTTCTGACGTCTATGGCTTGATTCACGGGTGGGGGGGGGGCTGGAGTGTTGGGGGGAGTTTCTCAGGAAAGTGTCGCTCATGGAGTCTGTTTACTGCATCAGATCTAACACTTAATGGTGGGCCTTCAGGGTACACTAGGGTGGTGATGACTTCTTGGTAGTAAAGATAGGATACGGGGTTTTCTGTAGATTTTTGGTAAATGATAAAAGAGTTGTACATGGCCAAAGTGAGAAAATAGATACTTTTTTTTTTTTTGTACTAATGCTGGGATTTTCTGGGAAGATAGGGTTCGATCATCTGATCATTGAAGCCCACTCCCCCCCTGAACAGTTTATAGTCATGGACACAAGCAGGTTTCTGGATTGGGCCATTTCTTCTGGGGATATCCACGTACGTGTCATCATGAATTGATGATAGCATGTGTACATTTCGTCTGTCCCTCCACTTGACAGCCAATAGCTCCTCGTTCCGCAAAGACGCTGTCTCCCCTTTTCTTAGCCTTTCATTGACGAGCCTTTGCGGGAAACCTTTTCTATTGGTTCTGACTGTACCACATGCTGGAGTCTTCTTTCTGTAAAGATGCCGGAAGAGGGGCAAGCTTGAGTAGAAGTTATCCACATAAAGATGGTAACCCTTCCCAAAGAGTGGATACATGAGCTCCCAGGCAACTTTTCCGCTGGTTCCAATGTACTCTAGGCATTCACGGGGATGCAGCTGGGCGTCCTTCCCTTCATAGACCAAGAAGGCATAAATGTAGCCTGTGGTTCGGTCGCAAACCTTGCACAGTTTAACCCTATATTGGGCCCTTTTGCTGGGTATAAACTGAAGGCCAGCATGCCTGATAATTTCACAAGTGACTTGTCAATGGATATGTTTTGCTCGGGGGTAAATAGCTGGGTGAATTTTTCTAAGAAATAGTTTAGAAGTGGGCAAATTTTAAATAGTTCGTCATAAGATGAGTCATTTCTGGGAGGGCACTGGGAGTTGTCATTGTAGTGGAGGAACCGGAGAATCGTAAGGTATCTGGACCTTGGCATAATGGAGGAAAGATTGGTATGTGGTGGATGGGTTTGATGGACCAATTGGTGTATAAATAGGTTTTTTTTTTGAGAGTCCCATATTAAATGTCAGGCCTAAAAACGTTTTAAATTCCTCCACAGTAAGCGCTCTCCACTCAAAGGGATGGGTGTAGCTTGAATTCGGGTTGCTTGGAATAAACTGCTGTGCATAGAGGTTGCACTGGGCCAAGATGGATGCAGCGGTGTGGGGAGAGGAGAGAGATAAACCCTGGCTGAACCCACAATGTTTACATTGTGATCGCTCCATCATTGGATGGAGCGATCATGTGGTAAACGGCTGCTGCCATTGGCTGTTTACCGTGATCCGTGTCTTGCTGGGTCCCCGTGAACCCAGCAAGTACGGATAGTCGCGCGTGCGTGCCCCAGGGAGTGCAAGGGACCCGTGATCATGGGAGGATGCCGTACGCCCTCCCAGGGTTAAGCAACCGCCCTGTAGCCGTCATTTGGCTATGGGCCTGTTGTTAACTGGTTAAAGTGGATGTAAACCCGATTCATGAAATTTAGGCCTCATGCACACAGGACGTTTTTTGACTGTTTTTAGCAGCTGTTTTCAGCTGCAGACGTTTTTTCTCTTATGTTCACTGACAGACGCAGCCCTTCATTGAAAAGTGGGTTTATATGCACATCCTACCAGGAGTAGACTAGGCAAATAGAAAGAAAGCAAGCTGACCCCTCCCAGGGGGCCATCCTCACTCTAACATATAACCACCCTGCTGTGCATATCATATCCGATTTATTATGCCTAGTGCAAGGGGTTAGACCTGTTTCCCTTATGGGATCTGCGGTTTCCCTTTTTTTGCTACCGCTTTTTGTTTTTCTCAAGCTATCTGATGAAGACTGCTATCAAGAAGCCGGCTGGGGCATAGAGGATATCCAGAATCCTGCACCTTCCCCAGCGCGGCCGACCGATGCAAGCTACCCTTAGCTTTGGCGGCGTCCGCCGCATCGTGCCCGTTCTGTGCGGGTGGCCAGTGGGTGATCCCCACTTGCGCCCAGTGACCGGACCTTGTTCCCGTCCAGGGGCCTGTGTCCTGCAGCATCCCTCCCTGGCAGTGGGAGGAAGGTCTGCAACCGGGTGGCTACCCGCTACGCCCGTTGGACTGGTGAGTGACCCCCTCTCTCCCCCCTAGGGGCGCAGGGGGGGGTGGTGGGCGATTGTTAGCGGTTTGGGCCAGCCGGTCTTTTTCTAGGCTCAGGTCTCCTCTGGGTGTCTTCGCCCCCCTCCTACACCCCCTTCACCCTCCCCCGTGCCTTAGAAGCCGCCATTTTGCCGTAGCCGATGCCATTTTGTTGGTGTTTTGGCCTCTAGTGTCGAGCGGCGGCCATTTTGCCGTAGTCGCGACCTGTATACAGGCTTGGGCCTCTTGTGACCGCTCGGCGGCCATGTTGGATGCTCCTGGGAGGAAAAACTTGCGTTTTAGCCGGCGCTTCCTCTTTCACCCTGGGACAGCGTGGATGGGACAGGCAGCGCAGGCTCTCTGACTGGCGGTCACTAGCGCTCCTACTGGGACGCAGCGCTTTGAGAGGCAACGAACAGCAAGTATAGCTGGGCTCTCCCTGGGGTGCTGGTAGCGGTGGGTGCAGTCCTCCTGGGTTTCCCCACTGGTTGATCTGTGGGGCAACGGTGGGGCTGCTTTGTGGGGGTGTCAGGGCCTTTCCGCCTGTCAGTGTACAGGGGCGCAATGGTGGCTGAACCTGCGAGTCCTTACAAGGAGGAGCCAGTGGAAGCGCAACCTGCGTTAGGGATTCTGGTGTCCCTGGAACAGTTAAGATCAGTATTTAGGGAATTTTTTCCACCAGGAGGTGCCGAGCCTGGCTAAGGAGGGGGCCCCTAAAAAACGTCCACCCTCTCCACTTTCATCGGGGGAAGAGTCTGAGCCGGAAGTGGCCTCAGTGGTCATGGGGACCCCCGTGGAGCTCTCAGAGGGTGAGCGGGGGCTTTCGGACAGTGAGGAAGACCAGGGGGCTTCGGTTGCGCGCGAGAAGGCGCTGGTGACCGCACTGATCGCTGATATTAGTGCGTCTTTGCGACTGGACCAAGCAGGGGAGTCACAGGAGACTGCATACGTTTGTGGGTCGGCTAGGCCACCCAGGTCCCCTAGGGCTTACCCTTATGATCAATTTTTTGACCATTTGGTCTATAAGGAATGGCAGCGTCCGCAGAATTCCTTCGCCCTGCCCAAACGCTTCGCTATACGCTACCCGTTTGAGGATAGTTTTGTGGGCATCCCCCGCAGTGGACCCTCCGGTGGCTCGCCTGAATAAGGCAACGACCATTCCCTTGGAGGGGTCCCCCTCCTTTAAGGATCCGGCCGATATGCGGACGGAGGCAGTGTCCAAAGCACTTTTCTTGTTGGCAGGATCAGCCATGAGACCGGCTCTGGCGTCAGCTATGGCGGCGCAATCTCTTACCAAGTGTGCGAGTGAGTTGCAAAACGACTTGAGCTGCGGAAGGCCGCTTGAGGCGTCGCAGCGAGCAGACCATCTCCTAGAGGGTCTTCGGTACCTGTGTGACTCAGCTCTGGACCTGTTTCCCATGTTGTCTAAGATGTCTGTTTTCGCAGTCATTATGAGACGGGTGCTTTGGTTACGCTCTTGGTCGGGTGACCATGCGTCTAAGAAGGGCCTCACGGATCTCCCCTTTCTGGGCGGTCGGCTCTTTTGGGCGCAGTTGGATGAAATCATTAAGGATTTCACTGGGGGGAAGAGTACTTTTCTCCCGGAGCCCAGGCGGTGGGAGTTCCGCCGTAAGCAGGGCCCTGCTCTTTCGGGTCAGAAGAGGTTTTTTTTGTGCGCCCGACACAGCGGGCAAGGGTTCGAGGGCCGGCAAGTCGACCCTGGCATCGCAACAGCGAAAAGGCGGAGGATAAGTCCTCCTCCGCATGATGGGTTACCCCCACCCGATTCCCGGGTGGGGGGGCCGACTTCTGGGGTTCGCGGACAGGTGAACTGCCCGCATTCCCGATCGGTGGGTGCAGGAAGTGGTGTCCTCCGGGTACAGGATAGAGTTCAGCACTCTACCCCCAGACAGGTTCTTCCCATCGAACTTGACTCCCTCAGGGGCGTCGGGAGGCTCTCCTAGGGGCTGTTCAGACGCTCTCCGAACAAGGGGTGATTGTGCCAGTACCTCCATTGGAAAGGTTCCGCGGCTTCTATTCAAATCTATTTGTGGTGCCCAAAAAGGGGGGGGGGGGGAGGTCAGGCCAGTTCTGGACCTAAAAGCGCTAAATCACTTTGTGAAGGCGCGAAAATTCAGAATGGAATCTGTCCCTTCGGTCGTGGCCGCCCTACACCAAGGGGACTTCATGGCGTCTCTAGTCATCAGGGATGCGTACCTCCACCTTCCCATTTGTCTCCGGCACCAGCGCTTCCTGCGCTTTGCGGTGGGAGATCTACATTACCAATTTGTGGCACTTCCCTTCGGTCTGGCCTCGGCTCCTCGGGTGTTCACCAAGCTGGTGGCTCCTGTGCTGGCGTTATTGAGGCAGAGAGGCATCGCGGTGGTAGCCTACCTCGACGACTCCTGCGAGCGGAGTCTGCCGCGGCTCTGGAGGAGAACGTGGCTATCACCATGGCCTCGTTGAAAGACTTCGGCTGGCTGATCAATTTGCAAAAGTCGACATTGACCCCGTCCTGTCGCCTGGATTATCTGGGTCTGATTCTGGACACAGAGCAGGCGAAGGTGTTCTTACCTCCGGCCAAGTTACTGACACTGCAAGCAGCGGGGCGAACCCTGCTGTCACGCCGATGGTCCTCCTTATGGTTCTGTGTGCGGGTGTTGGGGCTCATGGTCTCGGCCTTCAAGGCGGTACCTTACTCCCAGAGTCACACTCGGCTCCTGCAGCGAGTGATTCTGTCACGGTGGGACAAGTCTACGCTTTCCTTGGACCAGCTGATCAGATTGGATCATCAGAGCAGAGGATTGCTGGCCTGGTGGCCCCGGGCTCCGGCTCTAACGTTGGGGAAGTCATTTCTCCCCCTGAATTGGTCGATAGTCACGACGGACCCCAGCCTATTGGGCTGGGGGGGGGGGGTCCTGGGGCAGCTATCTGCTCAGGGCCGTTGGTCGGCACAGGAATCCCGCCTTCCGATCAATGTGCTGGAGTTGAGGGCGATTGGGCTCTGCCTCTCCCACTGGGCGGTGAGGCTGTACGGCCTCCTGGTTCGGATTCAGTCGGACAACGCCACGGCAGTGGCGTACGTGAACCATCAGGGCAGAACGAGGAGCTCGGCAGCAGCTGCGGAAGCGGCTCTCATTCTGCGATGGGCAGAACTCCACGTGCTGGGAATCTCCACCATTTACATTACGGGCGTAGAGAATTGGCAGGCGGACTTTCTCAGTCGCCAGACGCTGGATCAAGGGGAATGGTCCCTACATCCAGAGGTGTTCTGCCAGATTTGCCACAAGTGGGGCACACCAGACGTGGACCTCATGGCGTCCCGGTTCAATCACAAGGTGCAGATCTTCGCGTGCAGGATGAGAGACCCGCTGGCGGCCGCCACGGACGCGTTGGTAGCACCTTGGAGTTGGTATCGGCACATGTACGCCTCCCCCCCCCATCAAGCTTCTACCGCGACTACTGCGCAGGGTAGAAGCGGAGGGGATTCAGACAATCCTGGTAGCTCCGGATTGGCCTTGGCGTCCTTGGTACACTGACGTGGTGTAGATGGTGGCAGATGTTCCTTGACGTCTTCCGCTGCGCGAAGATCTGCTGTCTCAGGGACCCATCTTGCACCCTGCTTTTACCCTCGCTGGCTTTGACGGCTTGGCTATTGAGTCCCAGGTGCTGAGGGAGAGGGGTGTCGCTAGCTCCGTGATCCCTACCATGCTTAAAGCGCGTAAGTGTACTTCGCACAAGATTTATCATCGCACCTGGAAGGCCTATATTGCCTGGTGTGAGGCGGGGGGTTGGAACCCTCGCTCTTACGTTGTGTCCCGAGTCCTGGCTTTTTTGCAACAGGGCCTGGATAAAAAATTGGCGTTGAGTACGCTCAAGGGTCAGATTTTGGCTCTGGCGATTCTCTTTCAACGTCCTTTGGTGTCACATTCGTTGATTCGTACATATGTACAGAGGGTGTATGACATATGGCTCCTCAGGTACGGTCGCCTTTGGCGCCGTGGGAATTGAATTTGGTGCTTTCTGTACTGCAGAATCCGCCATATGAGAAGATCAGGGATATTCCCTTACAATTGCTGTCGCAGAAGGTGACGTTTTTGGTGGCCATTACATCTGCTAGGCGGGTGTCTGAGTTGGCAGCGTTGTCCTGCAAGTCTCCGTATCTAGTCCTTCACAAGGACAAGGCGGTCTTGCGCCCTTCTCCTTCGTTTATACCGAAGGTGGTCTCTTCTTTTCACATTAATGAGGATATTGTTCTTCCTTCATTATGTCCGCACCTGTCGCATCTCAAGGAATTTTGATTTACATTCTTTGGATGTCGTGAGGGCTTTGCGGGTGTACTTGGCGGCTACAGCTTCCTTTCGGAAGTCTAATTCGTTTGTGCTGACGGATGGTCCGCGCAAAGGATTGGCGGCTTCGTCAGCCACTGTTTCCCGTTGGATCAGACAGACCATGACCCATGCGTATACTGTTCGGGGCAAGGTACCCCCTTTTCCAGTCACGGCTCATTCCACCAGGGCAGATAGCACTTTGTGGGCTTTTACACACCAGGCTTCGGTGTCACAGGTGTGCAAGGCGGCTACATGGGCCTCGGTGCACACGTTTACTAAGTTTTACAAAGTTGATGTTTCAGCATCCGCGGATGCTATGCTGCCTTTGGCCGCAAAGTTATGCAGGCGGGGGTGTAGGCGTGGCTGGCGCCTCCTGAGAGGACTCTGTTGGGTACAGTTGTTGTTTACCCACCCCTCTTACTGACACAGCTTTGGGACATCCCCACTTGTCAATGAAGGGCTGCGTCTGTCAGTGAACGTAAGAGAAAAAGGGATTTTATTAAAACTTACCGTAAAATCCTTTTCTCTGAGTTCACTGATAGACGCAGCACCCACCCCTCTGTGTTGCGTTTGTACAGCTTGTTACAAACTGATATTCCATGCACAGCAGGGGGGTTATATGTTAGAGTGAGGACGGTCCCCTGGGAGGGGTCAGCTTGCTTTCTTTCTTTCTATTTGCCTAGTCTACTCCTGGTAGGATGTGCATATAAACCCACTTGTCAACGAAGGGCTGCGTCTGTCAGTGAACTCAGAGAAAAGGATTTTACGGTATGTTTTAATAAAATCCCTTTTTTTCTACAGTCAATAAACCCGCCATCATGTTATCATATGTGTTCATGCACACATAGGCTGTTATCATCTGTTTTTAGCAGTTACGTTTTTGAGCTGTAAAAAAAACCCAAGAGCTGAGGGTTTTTTTGGACTGTTTTCAGCTGTAAAAACGTTCAAACACTTAACGTCCAAAAACGCTTAACGCCAATCCCCAACGTTTTTGGACATTTTAGACCAATTGGAAAAAAAATAAAAAGGATGGCCCTTTAAAAACGCGAAAAAACGGCGATAATATAACGCTGGTAAAAGCTGAAAACATCCCCGATAAGCTACTGACGTTTTTTGCCTGTTTTTTGTCCTGTGTGCATGAAGCCTTAAACTGGGCATATCTGTAGTGTTTTGTTATCTCTCTTCAAACAGATATGTCCCATAGCTAGCTGTCTTTTCCTCAGTAGCTTGGTTATCAGACAGAGAATTCAGAGAAGGTCGCTAAAAATAGATTAGCAGGCTGCTAAACAAAACACAGGCATGGCTCTGCATGTGGGGGGGGTGTGCGCCTTTCCTCCAGTCAGTTTTCTCACAGCGTCTACTTATCAACTCCTCCTAGATAGGAATGAGGAAGTGGAAAATCTAAGAGAATATGCACTTTTTAAACAGTATATCAAAGTGAAGATAGAAGATCTACAGGTAAGATTTGTAGAGAGGTTTGTGTCATCTCTGTGTATCATCTGATGATC
>BLSH010166979.1:252979-265239 GCA_018402905.1 Glandirana rugosa | reverse complement strand
AAATCCTTTTCTCTGAGTTCACTGACAGACACAGCACCCACCCCTCTGCGTTGGTTTTGTACAGCTTGTTACGAACTGATGTGCTATGCAGAGCAGGGGGATTATATGCTGAGATGAGGACGGCCCCCTGGGAGGGGCCAACCTACGCTTTTGTTTGTTTTTGCCTAGTCTACTCCTAGTAGGATGAGCATAACCCCATGTGTCATAAGAAGGCTGTGTCTGTCAGTGAACTCAGAGAAAAGGATTTTACGGTAAGTTATACAAAAAAATCCCTTTTTTCAGCTTCTTTAAGATCTCTAACTATTGACTTCTCCCATATTCTGTTCTGCTTTTTAAGCTTCGCAATCTTCTGTATTAACAGGCCTCTTAAATAGGCCTTAAGAGATTCCCATACCCACTCTATTTTCGCTGAGTCCATATTTACTAAAATAAATTCTTCCAAGGCCTCCCTTAAACCTTCCTGCTTCTTTATGAGGTTTAACCATACTGTCACCAGACATTCCTTGTTGTCTTCCCGTGATTTAAATGCACCGGCACCTCAGGAATCTACCTCTCCACTCCTCACTCCGGGGCGTCAAGAAGACCATCTCACATGTAAGTCCGCATACCCGGACCTTCTCCAAGCCGCGACTTGCAGCCCGCCTCCCTCGCTGCACCAGCGAACGAGCTCAGCCCGCACCTCCCGGCTCTCGAGCGGGGCTCTCTAATGCTGACTCGCCGAGTCCTCAACTCCCTTGGGAGACCCCAGCTGTCTGCCTCCACCACCGCTAGCCTTCCCTTAGAGCATGGGGGTGCCCCGGCCCCTAGGAGAGACGCCGGACACGTCGTTCAGGGCAGCTTGGGAGCTCTAGCTCTCAACCACCTCCCATCCGGTCACGCCCCCCGTCAGTCCTTCAGTCTGTAGTCCCTCCCTAAGACTGGTAAGTTCTGGCTCATCGCCTCGTAGGCTGTCCTGGAAGACGCCTTAAGAAAAGCTCAGTTAGACTTACCGGTAAAACTCTTTTCTGGGAGTCTTCCAGGACAGCTGGATTCCCACCTCTGGTCTTTCTGGTGTTATGTATGTGATTTTATCTTCAGATATGTCCTATGGTTTTTGAGAGATACTGAGGAAGGCTGGGAGGACTGCCTCTTTAAGTGTTATGGGTAACGTGTTTCCTGTCCGGTAGGAGGAGCCCCAAGGTCTCGTAGGCTGCCCTTTGGGCCCCTTCCGCTGATTTCGTGTTTGCACAACCGAACACCTCCGGCTCATTCCTGGGTTCTGAACGTGTGTGTGTGTGTGTGTTTGTGTGTGTGTACGTTCAACTTTTGTTTCTCCAACTTCTGTACAGACGAGCCGAAAATCAGACGTGGCCTTGTCGGCAGACACAAGTTTTTTAGTCTGCTCATCCAGCTTTTGTTGGACGATAAATAAAAATTGGCTGTCAAATGGAGCTAACGGTCAGATTATCGGACGACAGGCTGTCGTACGAAAATTTTCAGCCGATAATTGGACCATGTGTACAGGCCTTTAGTCTACGGGAGACTGTTTCTTTTGCTATTGGGAGTGATTTTGTAATTTCGAGGTAAATCCAGACAGGTGTTTGCTCTGGTCACTAGAGCTTTGCTGATTGTCTGTCTACTACAGGGCTCGACAAACCGCGGGCGACAGGTCAGCATGGCGACCAGGAACTGCATCCTGGTGAGCAGCAGCCACAGCTGTGAAAAAAATCCAGGCAGCCTGCCAAGCATCTCACAACATCGTAGATAAAAAAAAAAAAAAAAGATACTTTGTTTATATTTATCAAAGGAAAAAACTCCGCCTTAACCACTTGACCACTGGGCACTTAAACCCCCTTAACAACCAGACCAATTTTCAGCTCAGTGCTCTCACATTTGGAATGACAATTACTCAGTCATGCAACACTGTAGCCATATGAAATTTGCGTCCTTTTTTTCACACAAATAGAGCTTTCTTTTGGCGGTATTTAATCATCGCTGGGTTTTTATATTTTTTGCGCTATAAATTAAAAAAAGACTGCAGATTTTGTAAATGAATTTTTCTTGGTTTCTGTTATAAAATTTTGCAAATTAGTAATTTTTCTTCATAAATTTTGGCCAAAATTTATACTGCTACATGTCTTTGGTAAAAAAACAAAACAAATGGGTGTATATTATTTCGTCTTTGTGAAGGTTATAGAGTACACGCTATGGTGCCAATCACTGAATATTTATCACACCTGATGTACTGACGGCCTATCTCATTTCTTGAGGCCCTAACAAGCCAGGAAAGTGCAAATACCCCCCAAATGACCCCTTTTTGGAAACTAGACATTCCAAGGTATTTAGTATGAGGCATGGCAAGTTTTTTGAAGTTGTCATTTTTTTTTTTTCCACAATTCTTTGCAAAATGAAGATTTTTCTTTTTTTTCCACAAAATTGTCATATGTTAACTGGTCATTTCTCACACCCAGCATATGCATACCACAAATTTACACCCCAAAACACATTCTACTACTCCTGATTATGGGGATACCACATGTGGGAGACTTTTACACAGCCTCGCTACATACAGAGGCCCAACATGCAGGGAGCACCATCAAGCGTTATAGGAGCATGAGTTAGACATATAATTTCTTGACTATCTCTTGCACTTTTGAAGGCCCTGGAGCACCAGGACAATTGAAAAGCCCAAGAAATTACCCCATTTTGGAAAGCAAACACCCCAACCTATATTCTAGGAGGCATAATGAGTATTTTCAACATGTCATTTTTTTCCACAAGTTTTTGGAAAATGTGGAAAGAAAATGAAAACACTTTTTTTTTTTTTTTTTTACACAAAGTTGTCCATTTATACAATATTTCTAACACACAGAATGTACCTAGCAAAAATTACACCCCAAAATTTATTCTGCTATTCCTCCCGAGTATGGGGATACCACATGTGTGACACTTTTACACAGCCTGGCCACATACAGAGGCCCAACATGTAGGGAGCACCATCAGGTGTTTTAGGGGCATACATTTTAAATCTAATTTGACTATCTTTTACACTATTGTGAGGCAGTGTAGTGGCACGGATGGGCAGTGTAGTGGCACGGATGGGCAGTGTAGTGGCACGGATGAGAACTGATGTGGTATGGATGAGCATGAATGAGGCACAAATGAGCCGTGGATGGGTATGGATGAGCCGTGGATGGGTATGGATGAGCACGAATAAGTATGACTGAGCACGGAAGAGGATGACTGAGCACGGCTGGGTGGGTGAGCATGGATGGATTGCTGGGTGAGCATGGATGGGTGGGTGAGCATGCATGCATGGCTGGATGGATAAGCATGGCTGGATGGGGTGAGGATGGCTGGGTGGGTGGCGGATGGATGGTGGGGGGTGCAGCCTGTCCCCCATTGTCACTTAGCAGCGCTGTGGGCATTACACATCGCCCACATCGCTGCACACGTCCTCCCCCCCCCCCCCCCCTCCTCTCACAATGCACCGATCGGTGCAGAGAGGAGAGAGAAAAGCCGTTGGAAGCGCCGGCTTGTTTACATGTGATCGCTCTGTCATTTGACGCAGCGATCACGTGGTGAAAGGCCGCTCACATTGGCCATTCACCGTGATGCGGACCCGGCGGTCACGGATATTCCTATGTGCGCGCCCCAGGGGGCGCGTGGGAAGCGTGATTCTGGGAGGACGTCAATAGACGCCCTCCCAGAATTAAGCAGCCGCCCTGTAGTCGTCATTCGGCTATGGGCCGGTTCTTAAGTGGTTAAAGACTAAACATTTTCTGACATTTGTTGCTTGCAAGTTAAAAATCTGTATTTTCTGCTAGAACCCTCAAACATTATATATATTTTTTAGCAGAGACCCTAGAGAATAAAATGGTGGTTGTTGCAATATTTTATGTCACCCAGTATTTGTGCAGCAGTCTTTCAAACGCAATTTTTTTTTTTTTTTGCAAATAAACACCCTTTAATGAATTTAAGAAAAAAACGAAGCAGTAAAGTTAGCCAATTTTTTTGTATAATGTGATTGAGGATGTTAGACTGCGAAAATTGTGAGAGAAACGTGATCTTTATGCTAAGCAACAAAATTGTGATTCTTGTTTTAGCCAAAATCGTTCAGCTCTGTGAGGTGGAGGAGGGGAGATGGGCAGCTGGATATGCTTTAGAAGAGTATTTCTATTTCCTCTGATAAAGCCCTGTGTACCATCAACAATTAACTCTTTATGTGCAGCTGGGCTCCAGTATTTCATGGTGACCACAAACCCACCAGAGCAATGAATAATCACCGGGGGGGACACACATGTAGGCAGGAAGTGGCTGCAAAGAGGCAGCAGAAGATCAGCAACACTGGAATACTTCTTTCATCTTTTTTTTTTGTATTTTATTTAAAGTGTCACTAAGGCTTCATTTAGATGTGCAGTTGGGTGGTAAAAAATGTGCAGTAGAGACCTGTTTTTGCCACCCTTAAGCTCCATTAGGCAGCAGATGAGGGGGTTTTACATGCCCCAGTCACGATGCATTAGGCATAATAAGGAGTTTCCCCCATAACAGGTTTTTAGTGTCACTCTTTCTGACCAGCCTATATCCCTGATGTGAACAGTGTTATATTGGAGTTGACTGGCTGCTCTGCTGTGAGATAACCACTTCAGCCCCGGAAGGATTTCCCACTTTAGGACCAGAGCACTTTTTGCGATTCGGCACTGCGTCGCTTTAACTGACAATTGCGCGGTTGTGCGACGTTGTACCCAAACTAAATTTGCGTCCTTTTTTCCCCACAAATAGAGCTTTCTTTTGGTGGTATTTGATCACCTCTGCGTCATTTCTGATCGATGCTATAAACCAAAGAAGAGCGATTAATTTAGCAAAAAAACCCAAATTTCCATCGGTTTTGGCCGATTTATATTCTTCCTCATATTTTTGGTAAAAAAAATGTCATTCGGCGTTTGATTGGTTTGCGCAAAAGTTGCCGCGTTTACGGACGATGAGAATTATTTTCTGTTTTTTTTTTTTTTAATACTAATAATGGCGTCGATATTGCAGCGGACATGTCGGACCATTTTGACACTTTTTTGGGACCATTGGCGTTTATACAGCGCTCAGTGCTACTATAAAAATGCACTGATTACTGTGTAAATGCCATTGGCAGTGAAGGGGTTAACCTGCAGGGGGCGCTCTAAGGGTTAACTGTGTTCCCTGGGCGTGTTCTAACTGTGTGTGGGCTGCCCTGGCTGGGGAAAGGGGATGATCACGGCTTCCATATAGAGGAATATATGTTTACATACACTGACCTCCGTTCTCTCTCTGCGGGGGGGTCATCGCAGGTAGCCGGCGGCGATCGAGTCCGCCACACCCGCTCTCTGGACCCCCCCCGGACTCAGTGAGCACGTGAGCGCGCTCACAGCACTAGTTATCGCAGCCGCCGTCAGACTGCGGTTGGCAGTCGGCAAGTGGTTAAGGTTAGGGGGCGCAAATTGCTTGCCTTACCCCGGGCACTGACAACCCACAATACGCTAAAAAAAAAAAACAAACTGGCTCCTAACTTTTTTAGCTGGCTCCTAGATTCAAAGTAAATTTGCCAAGTCCTGGTCTACTAAAATCAGCCCATTCTGTCAACCTCTTGGCTGGGGGAGCTTGTGTCCCAACTGAGCAGATCTGCAAAACAACCTCTTTATCAAATTTAACCACTTGCCGACCGCCAGACGTCCAAAGACGGCCTTGTCTTTAAGTGGTGATATCTGAATGATGCCGGCATCTACATGCATCATTCAGATATTTTAATCTGCCGGCGATTTTCTGCACCATAACAACGATCATATCGGCAGTTCAGCCGCTTGATCATTCTTATCGGCAATTGGAGGGACGCCATTGGCGGCCCGGAGAACAGATCCGTCGCTGGAGGAAGTTGAGCATAGAGATGACTGATGACCAGATGGTCATCAGTCATCTCTATGAGCCTCGGAGGTCTGGGCGCGACATATGACGACACGTCCGGGTCACGTGATGTAAACAATGCCCGTGAACTCTGCTGAAAAGACCGAGATCGCTGTTTTTTTTTTTTTCTGATCTCAGCCTAGAGGAGAGATTGGTGGGGTCTTATTGACCCCATATCTCTCCATAAAGAGTACCTGTCACGCAATATCCCTATTACAGGGGATGTTTACATTCCTTGTAATGGGAATAAAAGTGATAAAAAAAAAAAAAAAAATTAAGGAGAAAGTGTAAAAATAAAGGTAAAATAAATAAATAATAAAAAAAAATTGACAGCGCCCCGTCCCCGCGAGAAGCAAACGCACATGTAAGTCGCGCCCGCATATGTAAACGGTGTTCAAATCACACACGTGAGGTATTGCCGCGTGCGTTAGAGCGAGAGCAATAATTCTAGCTCTAGACCACCTCTGTATCTCTAAACATGTAACCAGTAAATATTTTTAAAACGTCGCCTATGGAGATTTTTAAGTACCAAAGTTTGGCTCCATTTCACAAGTGGGCGCAATTTTAAAGCGTGACATGTTTGGTATCAATTTACTCCGCGTAACATCATCTTTCACAATATACAAAAAAATTGGGCTAACTTTACTGTTCTGTTTTTTTTTTTTTTTTTTTTTGTAACCACTTACTAACCGGCCCCTTTTTTACCTTTGTTGGTTACTAGCTAAAAACTTTTTTTTTGCTAGAAAATGACTTAGAACCCCCAAACATTATATATATATTTTTTTTTTTTCAAACACCCTAGAGAATAAAATGGCGATCGTTGCAATACTTTTTGTCACACGGTATTTGCGCAACGGTCTTTCAAGCGCGATTTTTTTTTTTTTGGAAAAATTTCACTTTTTTGAGTTAAAAAATAAGAAACAGCAAAGTTAGCCCAATTTGTTTGTATATTGTGAAAGAGGATGTTACGCTGAGTAAATAGATACCATACATGACACGGTTGAAAATTGCGCGCACTCGCGGAATGGCGACATAGTCCGTTATTTAAAAAGTACCATAGGCGATACTTTAAAAATTTTTATCGGTTACCAGGTTAGAGTTGCAGAGGAGGTCTTTTACTAGAATTACTGCTCACACTCTGGCGATCCCTCACATGTGTGATTTGAACACCGTGCTCATGTGTGGGCGCGACTTATGTATGCGTTTTCTTTGCTGCACATCCCTTGTGATAGTAATGTAATATATGGTGACAGGTACACTTTTTGGAGGGCTGGGGGGGGTCTAAAAGACCCCCCATTCCTCCTTTACACTTCACAGTATTCAGATCGGCAAAAACGGTCGTTACCCCTGGATAGCCGACCGCCCGCTGTAAAAAATGATACCGGGATATAGCCTGCAGCTGCGGGCTGTGTCCCGGTAGAGCCGCTCAAAACCGACCGCCGCCTATTTACGGCGCTGGTCGAGAAGTGGTTGATTCATGAAACTGTTTTTTTTTCCAAAATAAAGCATTTGAAAAATTGCTGCGCAAATACCGCGTGACATAAAAAGTTGCAATAACCGCAATTTTATTCCCTAAGATCTCTGCTAAAAAAATATACCGTATTTGCCGGCGTATAAGACGACTTTTTAACCCCTGAAACTCTTCTCAAAAGTCGGGGGTCATCTTATACGCCGGGGATTAGGGCCGGTCTTCCCGACCAGCGCCGTAAATAGGCAGCTGTCGGGTTTGAGCGGCTCTACCGGGACATAGCCTGCACTTGCAGGCTATGTCCCGGTATAATTTTTTAGAGCTGGCGGTCGGCTATCCAGGGGTAACGACCGATCCGGCTCGGGAGCCACTCATTTGTTACCCCAGGGGGCGGGAGGGGACATCCCCCCCCCTTCCGCCGCTCTTCTCTGGCCTCCTGTCCCACCGGGAGACCGGAGCGCCGATGCGGCGCGTCCGCCGGCTGGAAGGAGACCTGACAAAAGCCGTAATCGGCTCCGATCGGGTCTCCGGCAAATTCCGGAAGCGGCGTCAAGACGTCACTTCCGGTTTACTCGGCGGCTAACGGCGCCAATTTTAAAAAATGACAGTATTCAGAATCGCCGTTTTTGGCAATCTGAATACTGTGAAGTGCAAAGGAGGGATGGGGGGTCTTTTAGACCCCCCGGCCCTCCAAAAAGAGCACCTGTCACTATATATTACTATCACAAGGGATGTTTACATTCCTTGTGATAGCAATAAAAGTGATCAGATTTTTTTTTTAAAGGAACAGTGCTAAAAATAAATAAAATGAAAAAAAAAAAAAGATTTAAATCGCCACCGTCCCCGCGAGCTCGCGCAGCAAAGAAAACGCATACGCAAGTCGCGCCCACATATGAAAACTGTGTTCAAACCACACATATGAGGTATCGCCGCGATCGCCAGAGTGTGCGCAATAATTCTAGCAAAAGACCTCCTCTGTAACTCTAACCTGGTAACCGTTAAAAATTTTTAAAGCATCGCCTATGGAACTTTTTAAATACCGGACTTTGTCGCCATTCCGCGAGTGCGCACAATTTTCATCCATGTCATGTATGGTATCTATTTACTCAGCGTAACATCCTCTTTCACAATACTTCATGGCCCATTCACATCTAGGCGACTTGTCAGGTGACTTGAGTCGCCTGACAAGTCGTCTCAATGCTGTGCAATGGAACCGTTCTAATAGGAGCGAATCGCTTCGCTCCGACTTAGAAAAATGGTTCCTGTATTATTTTCAGGGCAATCTTAGCGCGACTTGCATTGACTTCTATGATAGAAGTCTCCTTACAAGCCGTGTTGAGATCGCGGAAGAGGGGTAGTCTTATAAGGTGAGTATAACCCAAACCCTATATTTTAACAGGAAAAGTATGGGGTCGTCTTATACGCCCAGTCGTCTTATACGCCGGCAAATACTGTATATAATGTTTGGTGGTTCTGAGTAATTTTCTAGTAAAAAATTAAGATTTTTACATGTAGGAGAGAAGTGTCAGAATTGGCCTGGTGGCGAAGTGGTTAAACACTTCAAAGTGTAACAGGATTGACCCCCTTATTCTGCCAGCTCTCACCCTAGGTACATCTTGGTTGTGGCTGTCCTGAAGAATATTTGTGCGTTTGGGGGAGGGAGAAAGTGAGTTAGTACCTGGTAATTGCTTTTTAAGGAGTCCTCCAGGATGGTAAATATTCTTTATATTTTCCTTTGTGTGTGTGTATACGGGGGGGGTGGGGGGGGTGTGCGTGCTGCTGGGAAATTTCAACTGTGTGAGGTGTTGGTTTCTGTATTCAGTCAGTATGAGCGGCTTTAGGTTTCTTTTTTAAAACTATAAAAGCAGTGATATATGTAACTGCATTTGACTATAAAAATGGTGTAAAGCAGAAATAGACCACCTTACCATACCTTGAAATAATATTGCACTTCTTCTTGAATACCATATGAAAATCCAAGCTCGAAAATTTATACATTCAGGTGTCTTTAATCTAAGTTGATATAAGGATGTGCCTATTAAAAAGTTAAAGTTTTAGGCTGGGTTTACGCTATTGCGAATTGGATGTGAGTTTTCGCCGCATCTAATTCGCATGACAGCAGAGTGTGACTGGCTCTCAACGGAGACGGTTCACACATCTCTGGGCTGGCCACAGAGTCTTATGCGTCTTTGGCTCAGTTTCAGGTCCAAATTCGGACCTGAAACGCTGAAAAAGAGATGCATCAGACCCCCTGCTGTGAGCCACGCCGCACACAGTGTGAACCCAGCCTTGCTAGTTTTCTTTCAGAGGAAGCAAATTAAAGTGTTACTAAACCCACAACAGTAAAATCAGTCTGTATATGCAGCATAGCGTGCTTGTTATACTCACTGTGGAACTTAAGGGGTTAATCCTCTGCATTGTGTAATAAGGCTGTTTTATCATGTATGCATACATTCTTTCCTCCCTGCACTGTCTGTCTCGAGAAGGTCAGCTTAATACAGGCAGGGTAGTCCTCCTGCACATGCTCAGTTGTGTCTTTAAGACCCCTTTCACACCAGAAAGTTTTTCAGGCACTTTTGTGCTAATAGCACTTGAAAAATGACTCCCTCCCCCCTCCCCCATCCACCCCAGTGGTAAAGCCCGAGTGCTTTCACACTGGGGCGGTGCGCTTGTGGGACGGGAAAAAAAGTCCAGCAAGCCGCATCGTTGTGGCGGTGTGGGAGTGGTGTATTTTCACCGCTCCTCCACTGCCTCTGCGCATTGAAATGAATGGGCAGGCTTCCAAAGCGGCTAAAAACCACTTCGGGAGCTCCACTGGCCGGCACTTTTAACCCCTTTTTAACCCGTTGGGGGGCTTAAAAGCGCACCGCTAATGCTCGAATAGCGCTGCAAATTAGCGATGTTTTACCACTAACGTGTGGGCGGCCCTGGTGTGAAAGGAGTCTTGGGCTCCATTTACACAGGATGCTGTTTCCACCTCCCCTGAACTATTTTTTTTTTGATCGCTAGAAGCCGGCATGTAAAACTGCCGTTTTGCATGCCGCGTTTGCGTCTAGGAGCCTTTTTTTTTTTTTCATTGTTTTAAATAGAAACGTCTGTAAACAAAAGGGTCCTAGACGCGAGTTACCGCGTTTAGCGGCGTTTACAAGCTTTTTGGCGTTTCAAATGCCTCTGAACTGGCTTCTGAACCCATTTTTTTGCGTTCCAAAAAGAGCCTCTAAATTCAACTGCCAGGAAACGACCTTAAACGACCCTGTGTAAATGTACTGATAAGATAACATAGAGGAAAGTTTCAGGGGCAGCTGAAAAGAACGCCCAAATGCCTCTAAACGTCCATTTACCAGTAGCAGTGTAAATGAGGGCTCATGGTGAAGAGAACGCTCACTTGTTCTCAGAGATAGCCAGGTCACATGATATTGACATCACACATGTAGGTGTGTATACAGGCTGTAGTGGAAATCCCCTCCTACCTGAACTCTCAGCATTGGAGAAACTGTGCAGTTTATCACTGACCAATTGTATACAGATCATCCAAAAAGGTATGTAGTGGCAGTATTTTAATGTGAAAAGAAGATTTATAAGCTGTGGGCACTGTGGGGTGGAGGAGGTGGGGGGGGGGGGGGCCGTCAGATGAACCATTTTCATATTACTGAGTTTTGTAACACTTTAAAGCTGTAGTAAACCCCCAAGTACTATTTTTACCTACAGGTAAGCCTATAACAAGGCTTACCTGCAGGTAAAAGGAATATCTCCTAAACCTACATGGTTTAGGAGATATTCGCCCTGCATGCAGCCGCTGACATTAGCGGCGCATGCGCTCTGATGATCCGGCGGAGGCGGCTGGCAAATCAGAGCAGGCTGCCGAAACGAAGAGCTCCCGCGCGCACGCGAGGGAGTGATGTCACGCGGCTCTGGCCACTCAGCACCGGTGCCGCGTACCCGAAAGAAAGAAGAGGACCATCATGTCAGCTCCTTTAGCGCTTTCCTTTTTTCCCCACAAATAGAAGTTTCTTTTGGTGGTATTTGTTCACCTCTGCAGTTTGTAAAAAATTGTCGGTCTTTTTTGTTTATAGCGTAAAAAATACAAACAGGTTTTATAGCAGAATGTAAAAAATATTATCTAGTAAAAAAAATGTAAAACCTCAGTTTAGGCCAATATGTATTCTGCTACATGTTTTTGGTAAAAAAAGAAAAAAAAAACACCAATAAGCATATATTAATTGTTTTGCACAAAAGTTATAGGGTCTACAAACCATGGGATAGATTCATGAAATTTTTATTTATTTTTTTTACTAGTAATTGTGGCAGTCAGGGACTTATAGCGGAACTGCGACATTGCATAGGACAAATCAGACATTAAATGATACTTTGTGGGAACCACTAACATCAATTAAATGATGATTTGTGGGAACCACTAACATCAATACAGTAATCAATGCTAAAAAAATGCACTGTCACTGTTCAAATGACACTGGCAGGCAAGGGCTTAACATCAGGGGCGATCAAAGGGTTAAATGTGTTCCTAGTGAGTGCTTGCGAACTGTGTGGGGGGGTGTTTGTATTGTGAGAAGGCAGAGATCCGTGTTCCTGCTTAGCAGAAACACAGGATCACTACCTCCCCTTCTCGCAGAACGGAAATCTGCTTTGTTTACATCAGCAGACCTCTGTTCTGTCTCTCTCAGGAACAATTGGCGGGTCCCTCCAAAATTATTGATTGACTCCCGCTGTGTCCAGCCATAGCAGGAGCGGGTCGCCGGCAGTGTGCGTGCGAGCCCCAGACCTGGAAGTGCAAAATCACCTACAGGTACGTGATTTTTGCACAGGAGAGCTACCTTGCCACCGTGTGTGTGTGTGTGTGTTGTTTGTGGGGGGGTGTGTCAAG
>BLSH010166979.1:231995-245124 GCA_018402905.1 Glandirana rugosa | reverse complement strand
TGTGCCCTCGTCCATAGCACCCGAAGGAATTCGAGTTGCATGCCTTGGACATAGTTAGGGCCTTACGGGTGTACTTGGCTGCTACAGCTTTCTTTTCGTAAAGCTGACGCCTTGTTTGTTCTGCCAGAGGGCCCGCGCAAAGGTTTGGTGGCCTCTTCGGCTACGATTTCTCAGTGGATTAGAAAAACCGTGACCCATGCGTATTCTGTTCGGGGCAAGGTTCCCCTTTTTCCGGTCACGGCTCATTCTACCCGGGCGGTTAGTACTTCCTGGGCCTTCAGACACCAGGCCTCGGTGTCACAGGTGTGCAAGGCGGCCACTTGGGCCTCGGTTCACACTTTCACTAAGTTTTACAAAGTTGATGTGTTTGCATCTTCGGATGCTGCTTTTGGCCGCAAAGTTCTGCAGGCGGCAGTGTAGGCGCGTTTGGCGCCTCCTCAGAGATTCAGTTGGGTACAGTTGTTTGCGTTTACCCACCCCTCTTTTTTGACACAGCTTGGGGACGTCCCCACAAAGTCATGAGGAGCTGCGTCTGTCAGTGAACGTAGGAGAAAAAGGGATTTTATTAGAACTTACCGTAAAATCCTTTTCTCCGAGTTCACTGACAGACGCAGCACCCACCCCTCTGGGCTCTGTTTTGGTACGGCTTGTGTACAAACTGGAGAGCTCCTCTGGGAGGGGGGTTTTAATGTAGGAAAAGAGGACGGCCCCCAGGGGAGGGGCCAGCTGATTTCTTTTCCCTGCCTAGTTAACTCCTGGTAGGACGAACATAAAACCCACAAAGTCATGAAGAGCTGCGTCTGTCAGTGAACTCGGAGAAAAGGATTTTACGGTAAGTTTTAATAAAATCCCTTTTTTGTATATAGCAAAAACGATTAGTGCAGCGCAAACATAGTCTCTTAGAACCAATAAGATGAACAGTCTCTTAAATCCTCATTTTGTGAATTCTGCAATCCCATCCAGGTGAGGTAAAGTGCACATAAATCAGAAAACATGCAGGTGAACAAAGCATGGATCCTGCCACCCGAGACACTCTCAGCCTCTCACCTCCTTTCCTCGACCCGGGCGGGTCACAAGGCATGTATCTAAACTCCCTGTTTTGGGACCGCCTGGTCAACCTCCTGTTGTTTCTGCAGTACTTCAGGATGTAGCCTCAAAGTTTTATACATATAAAAACAAACAAAGAAATCTAGTGCTCTCTGTCTAGTACAAAACTCTTCATTTATTAAGACAAAAAGTTACTCACAAAACACTGCACCTCCACTGGTGCTAGTATGAAAGGTGGAAAACAGCTGATGGGCGGGACTTTCTCAGCGCGAGATGACGCACGTCAGTCACTCATCCCAGTTTATTGCAGCACATCCTGATCACATGACCGCTCATGCAGCCAATGCAGATCAATGGACGAACATTCTGCCTAAAGGGAACCGGAAGTAATACCTGGGGGACGGCAAGGTCACTACGTGCGCTCCACCTTGTGGTTAGTACGCACGAGCCCGCCCCATCCGGCATAGCGGAATCATTCACCTGTCCCCAGAGAGCTCAAATGGCCACAATTCACTTCCTGGAAGTCGGCAGGAGCGAGATTAAATATACCATATTTTTTGAAAAGACATTGAAATAAAAGGGAACCAAATGGAACATCAAAAAGAGAAAACAGTTCACATCCCTGACTACAAAAAAAAAAAAAAAAAATATTAAAGATCTGATCACCTGTACTACTAAGGGGGTAGTATACATGCTGGAATGCCAATCCGGTCTACAATACGTAGGCCGCACATCTAGAGCGTTACATGTAAGGATTGCTGAACATATTAATAACATCATTAAGGGGCGTACCACCCATAGTGTGTCAAAACACTTCAAGTTGTGTCATCATAAGGACCCAAGAGGTCTCAAATTTTGGGGAATTGAGAAGGTGTCCCGGCATTGGAGAGGGGGCAATTATGTTCGACATTTAATGCCGCAGGTAGTCCTTTTGGATTTGAGACAGGGGTCCTCAAACCTGCAGGCTTAAATGTTGAATTCGATCTGAACTGTTTAATTTCAGACAGGTAGCATATATTGGGGACCATGGGGAATTCTTCTTTTATCATATATATTTTTTAACCATGATTGTTTAGGAGGATTTTGAAGTATGTATAGGACAGCGGTATGGTGGCGATTATGTGGCTTTTTGGGTCCAATCAAATTAAATCTTTTTGGATCTAATCTCTTATTATACATATATTTTTTTTAATATTGGATAAATGGGATATATCCCTCTGTTTTTACCTATAGAGGGTTATTTACAGAATTTTTAATATAAGGTGTTTTTATGTATGATAAAATTTATGGCATTTTATGGATCATTTATCTGATGTCTTTGTTGATGGCAGCATCGGTGGACATACAGCCATAAAGCTTCTTTTAGGATAAACACAATCTTTTATTTCAATGTTTTTTCAAAAAATATATTTGATTTCGCTCCTGCCGACTTCCGGGAAGTGAATTGTGGCCATTTGAGCTCTCTGGGGACAGGTGAATGATTCCGCTATGCCGGATGGGGTGGGCTTGTGCGTACTAACCACAAGGTGGAGCGCACGTAGTGACCTTGCCGTCCCCCAGGTATTACTTCCGGTTCCCTTTAGGCAGAACGTTCATCCATTGATCTGCATTGGCCGCATGAGCGGTCATGTGATCAGGATGTGATGCAATAAACTGGGATGAGTGACTGACGTGCTTCATCTCGCGCTGAGGAAGTCCCGCCCACAGGACGTAACACGTACGGAGATTGAAGCCACGTTAGTCGTCACTACACACCGCTGTCCTCGATAGTCTGCATCAGCTGTTTTCCACCTTTCATACTAGCACCAGTGGAGGTGCAGTGTTTTGTGAGTAACTTCTTGTCTTAATAAATGAAGAGTTTTATACTAGACAGAGAGCACTAGATTTCTTTGTTTGTTTTTATATGTATAAAACTTTGAGGCTACATCCTGAAGTACTGCAGAAACAACAGGAGGTTGACCAGACCAGGCAGTCCCAAAACAGGGAGTTTAGATACATGCCTTGTGACCCTCCCGTGTCCAGGAAAGGAGGTGAGAGGCTGAGAGTGTCTCGGGTGGCAGGATCCACGCTTTGTTCACCTGCATGTTTTCTGGTTTATGTGCACTTTACCTCACCTGGAGGGGATTGCAGTATTCACAAATGAGGATTTAAGAGACTGTTCATCTTATTGGTTCTAAGAGACTGTTTGCGCTGCACTAATCATTTTTGCTATTTACTAAGAAGGTTTATGAATTGCCTATAAGTGCTCAGCTTGCAATCTATCAATGTCTTATTATTGATCTCTGTGTGCGCTGAATATTTTTAGTATTGATTGAGTTTTAGGTATTTTTGTATCACTGTGTCAGTGATCAGGCATTCTTTTGATAGTTCAGGTAGAAGTTGGTCCTTTGTCCTTCCTTTTATACCCATTATTTTTCAGTGAAGCCAACTGTCAAGTGATGATGTGCCCAAAGTGGTAACTTTCCTTGTCTAAATTGATGTTTGCATAATAGAAATGCATGGATTTCCAAGCTACTAATGAAAAATATTTTACAGGCTTGCCTACTATGGAAACCTGGGAGCATTGCTGGATCTGTAAAAAGTTCCCAAACTTAGAAGGGCAATAAAGAGGATTCCGCTTTGTCTCTAGCCAGATTTTACCTTTAAACTGTTGTGTTTTCCTCAAATTTGTTTTAATCCAGCATAGAAGATTCATAGCCTTTTTCCATTGTTGCGTTCATTCCAAATGGTTACAATTTTGCATTTTATTTTTATTTTTTTCTGTTTAGCAAGATTTTATAATGCTTGCGGGCTTGGAAGATGTGGAAGAAATTGTGGATGGTGGCAAGAAGGGCGGAATTGATGATTTAGAAGAAGGTGAATTAAAGGCATTCATAGAAAAACTGGGCTTCCAGAAAATTGTTAAAGAAATTATGGAGCAAGAAAAGGTGGCCGAAGAACAGATGGAAGAAGAAACAAACCACAGTTTTGAAGAGAAGAAGGTAAAGAAAAACAAGAAAAAAGACACAATCCAAGTTAGCAAAGAGACAGTAAAGACAAAAACAGGTGAGAAGAAAAAAGAGAGTTCAATTTTTCCATTAAAAAACAAAGGAAAGCATGTCTTTGAATTTTCAGAACGCTCTATGCTGCTTCTGAAACCTGGCGGAAAGTGGTATGATCATGAATATACTAAAGAATTTGCTGCTAAACTTCAGAATGAAGAGGATGTTATGAGATATAAAACCTTAGCTGAGAAGCTGTATGAACATGAAGTGAATCTATATAAAAATAAAAAGGAACTACAGAAAGGTGCTAACACCACATGGATGAAAACTGTTGTGTCAGCAGGCACATTAGCAGACAGAATGGCTGCCATGACCGTTCTTATACAGGATGCTCCTGTTCACACACTACATTTTATTGAGAATTTAATACATTTACTCAGAAAAAAGGGCAGCAAGCGGCAGAACCTCATGGCACTGGATACGTTTAAGGATTTACTTCTTTCTGATCTTTTGCCTGACAGTCGGAAGCTTCATACATTTGCTCAGCATGAATTTGACCAACTTGAAGAAATATCAAGTGGCAATAAGGATGCAAGGGATAGACGGCTGATACTGTGGTTTTTTGAAGAGCGGCTGAAGCAACACGTGTCGGAGTTTGTCAAGGTGCTAGATATGTTGACTCATGACAACTTGATTGCAACTAAAGCAAAGGCACTCAATGTTGTCAGTGAGTTGCTATGTAATAAGCCAGAAGAAGAAAAAACTCTTCTAACACTCCTGGTTAATAAGTTGGGAGACCCTCAATACAGGGTAGCCACAAAGGCCTCCTATTTACTTGAGGTGCTGCTGAATAAGCATCCAAATATGAAAGTGGTTGTGTGTCTTGAAGTAGAAAGACTGTTATATCGACCTAATATAAGTGAGAAAGCCCAGTATTATGGCATTTGTTTTTTGAATCAAATCATGTTCTCCCATGAAGAATCGGACTTGGCAAACCAACTCATCACAGTATATTTTTCTTTTTTCCGTGCATGTATAAAGAAAAAAGAGATCGATTCCAAAATCTTAAGGGCTTTGTTGACTGGGGTGAATAGAGCCTATCCTTTTGCTGACCTTGCTAATGAAGAAGTAAAAAAACAGCTTGACACCCTATTCAAAATACTCCACTCTGTGAACTTTAATACAAGTGTGCAAATTCTAATGCTTCTATTTCAAGTCATGGATTCTCAGCAAACTGTGTCACATAGGTATTATGCAGCTTTGTATAAGTAAGTCGTATATATATATTTTTTTACATTTTATTTATTTATTTTGTCAAATAGGTTCCAAAATTTAGGGGCAAGTATGTTGTTGGAGCAAGAAAAAAAAAAGTGTAGTCGTTTTTGATATGCAGGTTAGCTAAAGAAGACAGCACAGCTGATGCTGCTTGCTTTAAGGCTCCATTTGACTAAGTGGTCCAATATGAGGATGAGTCAACTGCTTGAGTCTAAGTTTTTGGCTTCGGCTTTAGAACTCTGTAAACCTATATTTACTAATAAAGAAAAAAAAAATTCACACTGGTGCGACATGCGCTCCGACTTTGAGAGCACATGTCGCATGACCTGTAAAAATCGATTCCCTATGAGAGCCATTTTATCTGGTCCGACTTGTGCAACTTTGGAAAAGGTTCCTGCACTACTTTGGCCTGATTTCTGTGCGAGTTCAGCCCATAGAATTGAATGGCAGTGGGATCCTCATCTTTAATTGATGTGATTTGGATCCGGCATTACATGAATATTACACAGGTATCATAAATAGAACAGTAACACTGCGCTCCTTATTAACAAATATATAAAGTGATTAAAAATGGAAATAAAGCAGCTGCTATAAATATATAAAAAATTCCGAAGATCAGCTATATCCGACTTCCGACTTGATCACAGAGCGGGAAGGTCATTGTGTGATGAGCCCCCTCTATTCTTGGAAAGATGAGCCTATCCATCTTTGACCTCTGGTGAGCCCCCAATGTGTGCACACGCATGTGGTGACCGATGGTGAAGGATACGCTATCAAAAACAGCATAGCTGCACAATTTAAGGAGTATTTATCCCTGCACTTTATTCAATGTTTCACAATTGATTTTTTTGCACTACCACCTTGGTTTTTGCATTCAAGTGATTGAAGGTGAAGGACTCAGCTTTGAAGCAAGTTGGCTGTTTGATTCAAGGAGGACATACCATTACACAGGTATTTCCTGAAGTTGCTTTGAAGTCGCCTGGCAAAGTCGCACGACTTTCATTTCGGAGCAGTGTGAACCCAGCCTAAAGCTTCCCCTGTTGATGCAAAAAGAAAATGCTAAGTAGTATTGTGCAATATTATATATTTGCCTGCAGGTACTGTATGTGCAGGCATTCCTTATCTCTCAGCAGCGTTCAATTATTAGTGACCAAGACTCTAACCCTTTTACTGTTACTAACATTCATCATATGTCGGTGGCTGCGGGGAGGTTTCACACCCACACAGCCACTGGGAGTATGTGTATATCTGACAAGCCAACTACCGGCTGTCAGATGGAACAGTGCAGCTGTCTGATTACTTCCACACTAGTGATGCACTGAAATTATCGGCCGAACATAGGGTTTCAGCGTTGAGCCGTGATTATGTGTTTTGCATAGGTCCTGCGACTCAAAAAAAAATTTCTGATGCATTCTTGCTGCATTTTCAATGGGCAGGTTCTGACCAAATATGCACCAAAAATGCAGCAAGCAGAATTTTTAACACCACTTCAAAAGGTGCGGATAACAAATTCATATTCATTTAAATTTATGATATTAATTAAAAAGTCCAATATAATACAAATATTTATAAAAAATTATATTTTTTAAAAACCGTGAATTTCGGTTTCGGTCAATTTTCATTTCGGTGCACCACTACTCCACACACCCCCCCATTACTGTATTACCACATACCCCTGTTACTAATCTTCAAAAAATTGCAACAACTGCTCTGGCAGTGAAAGGGTTAAAGGTTCTCACTGAAATATGTTCTAGTTAGGCATGGTTCACACTAGCATAGCTCCAAGACCAACACCGCAAGTCGTTTTGATGGAAAAAGGAGAACCCCCCCCCCCCAGAAAGGGTTGTGGGACTTTAAATGAGGCAGAGACCAGGGGTTCTCATGTCTCCATCCCTGAAATTGTGAACAAAGAAAAAGGGGTGGGACTTTAAATGAGGCACACAACCACATATATATCATATGTAATCAATATTTTAATATATAAATCAGAGTAAGTATAAATATTGATAGGTGTCAAATATTTAAGACAAAAGACAGTAGCATAGTTGAACAGTAACAAATCGAATAGCAACATGATTGTACATCGCAATGGTAAAACCAAGTATAACAATACTTTACATAGATTTGCACAATTCCCTAATGTATCTAAAGTGGATGTATATACAGTAAGATGTGCATGGAAGGTCTGTATATTCCATGGCTTGGTGGTGCCCTGTTTGAAAACGTTCCTCTAAGTAGAAAAAAGAGTAGTGGATTAGAACATAAGCAGTTGTTGTTTCTACACGTTTCGTGATTGACCATCACTCGTCAGGAGCGAGCTCATATTTCATCTATAAAAGATGTTGGAAAAGGAAATTGAGTGTAGTCTAGTGTATATTGTGGGAGCCAAGTATGAGAACCCACACATATTGCTTACCATGTTCGGGTACCAATGGTGCACCTACGGGGGCATGCAAAGCGCCTGTAACCAATTGTGTCGGGAGAGGTGGCGGCACCACCCAGCCAGGGCGACACCCGGCACGGCAAGGGAAACTCCGGCATCAGCACAAAACCTAAATACACCACTGGGTAGACCTGTGAGGGGTAATGAATAGAGGAATGTGTGTGTGTGTGTGTGATGGAATGGCAATTCTAAAAGTGGAATGGGAGTGTGTGTATGTGAATATGAGTGAGTAAAAGATAATATTGGAGTGAATAGAAAAGGGATGAATTACTGAAGTAAACTTACTTATACTTACTCTAATTTATATATTAAAATATAGATTACATATGATATATATGTGTTTGCTTGCCTCATTTAAAGTCCCACCCCTTTTTTCTTTGTTCGCAAGTCGTGTTGAAGTCACACCAAAGTAGTGTAGTAACCTTTTTCTAAGTCGGAGCAACTTGAGTCGCACCAATAAGGATGGTTCCATTGCTGTTAATGGGGCGTGAATTATCATGCGACTTTGACCTTTCAAGTCGCATGACATGTCGTGGCAGTGTGAATCGGGGCATAATGCTGTATTCACACCTGAGTGACACGGGAGCCGTTCTCACACATATTTTTTTGCGTTACATGTAGGTCAGCCTATTCACTTGAATGGGCTGCCCTATGCTTCAAGAATGCGCCAAAGTAGCACCTGTACCTTTTTCTTGGAAGCCAACTTTGGCATGCTTTTTGGGTGTTTTGTCGCACAACAACACACTCGTTTCTTTATCATGTTTGGGGCACTATTAACATTGAATGGTAGCCAGTTGCACGTTGTGCCACATTTTAGCACATTTTGGAAATGGGAAGAATCGCACAGTTTGGACTCATACTCATATTTGAACAGGGCCTAAGGGCAGCCCTAATATTTTTGAATTATACCTTGTTGGAATATTTGATCCAGTAGCATTACAGTAGAAAAATGGAAGTAGGGCATTATTTGCAGCCCCTAACACCTGTTGGTATTTTACATGTATTGCTGAATTGGCATATGTTGTGTGCGAAGTCATGTGACCCACAGTTCTTTATGCTCCTGTGCCCAAATTTGTATTCCAGAAATGGGCAAGACCATTTTCTTTGCCAAAGTTAAACCTTTGTAGGGTGATTTGAGTGAAGCAGTTTGAACACCTTTCTTGTGATATAACCATATTACAAATTCATGAAAGCCTTGTGACCATTTCCTTGCTTTTTCTGACACATGCAGCAAATTCAGGTAATTGTTAAGTGCACCACTTTTACATTGTGTCACAGTGGTTGGAAAAAATCCAAATAGAAATATTGCCATTGATTTTAAAGAAAAGTTTCTAAATTACACCTGTTTCTTTTTTGGAACAAATAACCGTGATTGCAATTTGCAATGGCCAGTGTAGTGAAGACACTGTAATATGGTGGAACACAGTATGGTAAAGAAACCATGTACTGTTAGGTTGATTATCGCTGGTACCTGGGAAATTCTTAAATGTGAAACCGTGAACAGTTGTGCCCTTTTTGTTTCACGTGTTTGTACTGGGGAATGTTTTTATATATATATATATATATATATATATATATATATATATATATATATATATATATTTTTTTTTAAGCTCCCACAGAATTGATCAACCTAAGGCCCCTTTCACACTTGTGCGACTTGTCCTGCAACTTCAGACTGCAAAGTCGCACCCCATGATTTTCAATGAGTACCATTCATATTTGTGTGGCTTCAAAGTAATCCATGCACTAGTTTGGTCAGAATTTGATGCGACTTGAGCTCCATAGGCCTCCCGGACTACACAGGCATTGCTTCAAGTCTCATCAAAATCGCGCAACTTTAACCACTTGCCGACCGCCCGCCGCAGCATGATGGCGGCAAAGTGGTCAGTTAGTGCAAACCCCCGTCACCTGACGGCGGCTGCGATAACGAGTATTGTTCACTGTGTTCCGGGAGGGGGCAGGGAGCGGGTAGGGTGGACTCGATCTCTGCCGGCTACCCAAGAGCCCCCCCCCCCGCTGAGAGAATGGTGGTCCGTGTATGTAAACACGGATCTCCGTTCTGACAGAGGGGGAAGGGCTGTGATCACAGGCTTCCTGTATATGGAAGCCGTGATCACTCCCCTCCCCCTGCCAGCTCAGCGCCCATACAGTTTATAACACACTGAGGGAACAGAGTTAACCCTTAGAGCGCCCCCTACATGTTAACCCCTTCACTGCCAATGACATTTACACAGTAATCAGTGCATTTTCATAGCAATGCCAATGGTCCCAAAAAAGTGTCAAAATGGTCCGACATGTCCGCCGCAATATCGCAGTACCGCTAAAAATCGCAGATCGCCACCATTAATAGTATAAAAAAAAATAAAAACCCCAGAAATGAATTCTCATGGTTCGTAAACGCGGCGACTTTTGCGGAAACCAATCGATAAACGCCGATTGTGATTATTATTTTTTTTAACCAAAAATGTGAAGAATATAAATCGGCCAAAACCGATGAGAAAAAATTTTTTTATTTTTTTTAGATTTGTATTTTTGCAAAAAGTAAGACATATTTTTTTTTTTTTGCAAAATTGTCGCTATTTTTTTATTTATAGTGGTGATCTGAAATGGCGCAGAGGTGATCAAATACCACCAAAAGAAAGCTCTATTTGTGGGGGGAAAAAGGACACAAATTTAATTTGGGTACAATGTCGCACGACCGCGCAATTATCAGTTAAAGCAACGCAGTGCCAAATCGCAAAAAGTGCTCTGGTCCTAAAGGGTGAAATCCTTCCGGGGCTGAAGTGGTTAAAGTCCCACAAGTGTGAAAGGGGCTTAACAGCAACATGGTTCCTTTACTGTACTATGTTGCACGCTATTACTGTATCTTTCTCATTCAGCGCAATGACCATCTCAGATTCCTGCTGTTATTTACTCCAAAATGAAACCAGTGTTTAGTGCCTCATTACTTAAATAACATGGTGGTATTTCTCTTTACATTTGTCACAGCCATTGTGACATAATGTTAAAGTGTCGCACTTAAGAACTATCTAAATTTGTTGCATGTTTTGAAAGATTTTTGCTGTCACTGTTTACTCCAATTAATCTTGGGTGGGACAATCCTATCTCCAAGCTGCGACATTTTCAAGTTGAAGGAAAATACTGATTTGATTTTCCATATCCACTTACTTGATGTGGATGGGGGGGAATCCTCTCCACTGAGCCTTTGTATTCTGACAGCGGGGAGGATTCCCCCATCAATATTGAGTGTCTGGATGGGTGAATCAAGTCATTTTTTTTCCATTCAAAAAATGATCGACTTGTGTACAACCAGCTAGTATATATACATGGATCGAATTCCAGCCAGTCCCTGCTGAACCGGCCAAATTTCGATCCATGTTTAGCTTGCCTTACTCTCCTTTTTGGTCAGTATGGTTCCACCTGTATTTTCTTTATGGCGAATGATTGCTTGTCCTCCATTGTTGGTAGATGTCCTTTGCTTATTTAAAGTTCTGATACGGAACACCAATTTTGATTGTAATCATCTCCTTCACGTTGGTAATTTTGTTATTCTTAAATCCTGCATTTAGGTGTTGATGCTAGTTAATCTCCACAATTGTTGGTTTCTCTAGGGGCTTTGGCCCACCCTTCAGTTGGACTACTTTTGGACATTCTATTTATTATAGACCATCCCGTGTCTGTAAATCGACCATAAAGGAAATAAGATTACTCTTCCGTTCACTGACAGACGCAGCCTTCTTATGACACGTGGGGTTATGCTCATATTACTAGGAGTAGACTAGGCAAAAATAAAACAAAAGCATAGGTTGGCCCCTCCCAGGGGGCCGTCCTCACCTTAGCATATAATCCCCCTGCTCTGCATAGCACATCAGTTTTAAATTGCCTAGTGCAAGGAGTAGACCTGGTTCCCTATGGAACCCTGCAGTCTCAGGATATCTAGAATCCAAAAACTTTCCCCAGTCCGGCCGACACTATGCAAGCTACCCTTAGCGGGGGCCCGCCGCATAGCGCCCGTTCCGTGCGGGCGGCCAGTGGCTAAAACCCACTAGAGCCCAGTGACTGGTTTTGTTCCTGTCCAGGGGCCTGGCCAGCAGCATGCCTCTCTATGGGGAGGTAAGTCTGCTCCGGGTGGCTACCCGCTGCGCCCGTCGGATTGGTGAGTGGACCCCTCTTCTGTCCTAGGGGCGCAGAGAGTGGGCACCTGGGCAGCTTCTGTGGTAGCCGGCCGGTGGGGGTCCGTTAGTGGGGACACACTGGGTGGTACCCCTTTGACGATTATCACCCGTCCCCCACCGCCCCCCCCCTCCCTCCTCCCAGAGTACCGCACCTTGCACTGACCGTTCGTAGCACTGCATTAATCGGGTCGCCGCCATTCGGTGTGGATCACCGTTCGTTCTTCCGCCGACCGCACCATTTTGCTATAAGCTCTGCTTGTGTTAAAGCGGTAGTAAACTCATCCATTTAACAGGTTAAAAACCAGTTAGATTTCCGGCATGTGCCGGAAATGTGACACTCCCATTGGTTGTGCTCTAAACCAAACTGTCAAACCATCCAATGGCTGGTGTCATAGCTGATCACATGTGCAGCATCACGGCAGTTGTAGATTAAACAAAGGCCAAGATGGCAGCTTCCTTGGCTGAAAATGATAGGAGGGTTTACTACCACTTTAATGGCAGCCTCCATTGTTTGGTAGCCCAGGCGGTTTTCAGCCTGTCCTCTGGCGGACCCCAGTGGTCGTTTTTGGTATTACAGGAAGTGAACAACTTGGACAACGTGATAAGAAAGTGAAAGAAGGTGGTATGGCGCTGCTATGTGGTAAAGAAAGTGCTATAGGCTGCTGCCCCCACTAAAACCAGCCAAAGGCCTGGTTACAGTGAATAAATGATTGGGTGAAAAAGTGGGTTGGCGCTGCCCCAGTAGGAAAATGTGCTAGAAAATAAACGTGAATGTGCTGAAAGATATCGGTGAGTAGCAAATATTGCCCTCTAGTGGTTAATAAACATCAACGGAAACTGTGACTGCGTGAATGCTCTAATAAGAGCGATGTGTGTGAGCTGTGTAACCAAAAGACTGCAGCCTCACCTGGACTTTTTGTCACCGACCATTTTAGAGAACAAAAATGTAACCAAGAGTCCACCACTCACCCCAAAACACAGTGCTTGCCTCCCCCCAGGGAAGCCCGGTGGTGACTGGGATGAGTGCGTGTGAGTTGCAGAAAACCAATGTGTCGAGTGTGTGTAGCGAGAATAATCTCGTAAGTGCGTCAGTGTCAAAGGCAACTACAAATAATTGGTGATCTCCCGTTATAAACGATGAGTGGCTATAGAAAGTCGTGTAAGTGCAAATAAAAGATCGTGTAAAAGGATGACCCCGTCGC
>BLSH010166979.1:202467-221924 GCA_018402905.1 Glandirana rugosa | reverse complement strand
GTTTTCTATCCATTTACAAATTGATCTTTCCAAGCCTGTAGACTTTACCTTACACATTAGCCGTGTGTGGGGAACGGTGTCAAACGCTTTTGCAAAATCCAAGTATACCACGTCCACAGCCACCCCTCTGTCTAAGGTTTTACTTACCTCCTCATAAAAAGAAATCAGGTTTGTTTGACAACTTCTGTCTTTCATGAATCCATGCTGTCTGCTGCTTAAAATCTTTTTATCCAACAAGAACTCATCTATGTGGTCTTTTATTAAACTCTCCAGTATCTTCCCAGCTATAGAAGTTAAACTAACAGGTCTATAGTTACTTGGTAAAGACTTTGATCCCTTTTTAAATATGGGCACCACATTGGCCCTACGCCAATCCAGTGGTACTATTCCAGTCATTAAGGAGTCCCTAAAAATGAGATACAATGGCTTTGAAATGAGTTTGTATGGCTTGTTACGAACTGATGTGCTATGCAGAGCAGGGGGATTATATGCTAAGGTGAGGACGGCCCCCTGGGAGGGGCCAACCTATGCTTTTGTTTTATTTTTGCCTAGTCTACTCCTAGTGATATGAGCATAACCCACGTGTCATAAGGCTGCGTCTGTCAGTGAACTCAGAGAAAAGGATTTTACGCTAAGTTATAATAAAATCCCTTTTTTTCTATGTACTGGGAATTGGGTATCCCGTGCCAACAGCACTTGCTAGGTTGGGTGATGAGCATGGATCCCCTTAAAATTATATGTGTTGTTTTACAACATTTCACCTTTAATACTGTGCAATATGTCAAACCAAAGTGCAATACACCCCTATAAAGTGCAAGTGCTCTATTGCAATGGGGCCCGTGAACTTGTGCAATGAATAATATTATATAATCATGTGATGAACCTTATAAGCATGTGCTGTGAATAATCAATGACATTATAAAATAGGCAATGTGCACTAAATAATACTGTAAATCATAAATTACACTGTACAATGGGCCAAGTGCCCAACATAGCAATATTTCACAACCAAATTAATAATGCGCAGTAATATTTGTGCTCCCAAATTTAATGTGCAGTCCAGTTCATAATAACTTGCTGTTGTGACATTTCTAAATCCAATAAAGTGACCGTGCATACAGGAACTTCTTAAAAGTGCTTGTGCTTCCAACGTGCCAACACCATCGTGTGTAAACAGAGGATTAAGGTCCCTACTTACCAGACCTCATTGACCTTCTTGTCATATTACAGAGAGAAGTCAAATCGCACTGACGGTCTGTGTCCCGACCCTGGGTCCTCGATGTTGTGGCTTTATCTCAATTGGGTGTTATGGATCTTTCCTCAGTGTTTATGGATTGTTCGTGGAAAAAAGAAGGAACAAACCTCTCATTGCGTCGTATGTTTTAAAATTTTACTGGCTTTATTTGCCAAATGATAAAAATACAGCGTTTTTCCTCAATAGCCCAGAGCTCCAATGGAAGCCACTGCTCTCCGAACTAGCGTATCCAGCAGAGAGCTGCGGCTTTCATTGGATCTCTGAGCTATTGAGAAAAAACGCTGTATTTTTATCATTTGGCAAATAAAGCCGGTAAAATTTTAAAACGTGACGCAATGAGAGGTTTGTTCCTTATTTTTTCCACGAAAGATCCGTAACATCCAATTGAGATAAAGCCACAACTTCGTGGACCCAGGGTCGGGACACAGACTGTAAGCGCGATTTGACTTCTCTTTGTCATATGACAAGAGCGTCAATGAGGTCTGGTAAGTAGGGACCTTAATCCTCTGTTTACACACAATGGTGTTGGCATGTTGGAAGCACAAGCACTCTTAAGAAGTTCCTGTATGCACGGTCACTTTATTGGATTTAGAACTGTCACAACAGCAAGTTATTATGGACTGGACTGCACATTAAATTTGGGAGCACAAATATTACTGCACATTAATAATTAATTTGGTTGTGAAATATTGTTATGTTGGGCACTTGGCCCATTGTACAGTGTAATTTATGATTTACAGTATTATTATTTAGTGCACATTGCCTATTTAATAATGTCATTGATTATTCACAGCACATGCTTATAAGGTTCATCACATGATTACATAATATTATTCATTGCATACGTTTACGGGCCCCATTGCAATAGAGCACTTGCACTTTATAGGGGCGTATTGCACCTACGTTTGACATATTGCACAGTATTAAAGGTGAAGTGTTGTAAAACACATATAATTTTAAGAGGATCCATTCCAACCTAGCAAGCGCTGTTGGCACGGGATACCCAACTCCCAGTGCATAGAAAAACATCACTCACCCTTTTGAAGGCTAAAACAGCTGCTGCTATTAGGTTGAATTAACTGTGGCGCAAGAGTCTTTAATATAAACTAATGAAACAACTCTTGCAAGATAAAGTTGCTAAAAGAAAAAAAACTATCCTATCTATCTACATACACAGTTAGGTCCATATATATTTGGACACAGGCACACTGTTCATACTTTTGGTTCTGTGTGCCACCAGAATAAAATTAAAATGAAACCATCCAAATGAATTTCAAGTACAGACTTTCAGCTTTAATTTAAGGGGTTGAACATAAATATCAAGTACAAATTTCTCTTGCGTTCATTGACAGACGCAGCCTCTATTCATGACACGTGGGTTATGTACCTTTTACTAGGAGTAGACTAGGCAGAACGAAAGTAAAGAAAGCAAAGCTGGCCCCTCCCAGGGGGGGCCGTCCTTACTCAGCACATAACCCCTCAGCCCTGCATAGCATATCAGTTTTCTTCTGCCTAGTGCAAGGAGTTAGACCTGGTTCCCTGCTGGGAACTGCGGTTCCCCTATTTTTTCTTTTTCCTTTTTTCTTTTGCTCAAGCTTCCTGATGAAGACTGCAATCAAGTAGCCGGCTGGGGGATATGCGAATATCTCGAATCCGGAACTCTCCCCAGCACGGCCGACGGATGCGAGCCATCCTTGCCTGTACGCGGGGTCCGTCGCATCGTGCCCCGTTCCGTGCATGGCGGCCCAGCGGGTTAAACGTCCCACCAGCACACTCAAGAACGGGTCAGAGGGCCCGCGTCATGGGTGTTGCATGGCCGACAGCTCCCCCGGAGTGGCGGGGTGGCAGGTCTGTCTCGGGTGGGTGACCCGCAACCCCCGCAGGATGGGTAAGTACGTTCCCCCCCCCCCCCGCGCCTCCCGGGGCTTGGGGGGGGGTTGGGCTGACGGGTCCCGTTCCTACCCCTGGGGAGTCTGGTGGGCCTATTCCCCTCCTTTACCCCTCTCTCCACCACCCTCCCCCCGCTCTGCCTATGGGACAGCTCTGCCTTCTCCGGGTCCGCCCCCCTCCCGCGGTCTGGTGTCCGGGGGGATGCAGGGGGCTGAGGGGGAAGTCCACGTGCGAGCCGCGCGGTCGGCCTGTGCCATTTTTTGATGGTCTGGCCGCCATTTTGCGGTGGCCAGCCGCGCGGTCTTGGCCTCTAGGTAACACAGCGGCCATTTTGCCTTGGTCCACCGTGTACTGCAGCAGAGTGCTCCACGGGCTGGAAGCCCGGGACGTGTGCATGTGCCGAGAAGCAGCAGCAGGCAGTACTTCCCAGGGGTGGCGTGTAGCGGGTGGTGAGTCCTCCTTGGTGTGCCCTGGGTGGCAGAGGTACATCGGTTGGTGGGGGCGCCGTATCTGGCTCATATGCCTCTCTGGGGGGCAGTGTCCGGTAGGTGGCGCATGGGTGGTTGAAGCTGTGCTTCTCCGCCAGAGGTCTCCGGTGAGGCTCCGGGCTTGCTGGGCCCGGTGGTGCGCTTGAGCAGCTGACGGTGGTCCTGGGAGAGTTGCTCCCGGGTGGAGCCAGCCCGTGCCCGCAGGGCACAGGGGAGACCTCTACCTTCTCCCTTCTTAGCCTTTGGGGAGGAATCGGAAGACCCCCCTGGAATGGGCTGAGGGCGAGTTCGGGGACCTTTCTGATGACGAAGGGTCCTCAGGGGCCACGGTGGCCTGTGTAAGTGAGAGGAGGAGATGGCTCAGAGGTAAGTACTCTGGCTGTCAAGCTCAGCGTTGAGTTTGAATCCCTGAGCCCTCATCTCCTGGTGATACTGAATAGTTCACCTCGCCTCTCGGGTTGTCTCTGGCCAGAGACCTAGAGTCCTGTACAGCATACAGCAGCATAGTGCCCAAGAGTCCTGTGTCTGCAGGTGCATGAGAATGTACAGAGATTGAGTCCAAGGGGCACCTGGGACCTCAGCCCAGGACCTGGACTGCCTGAAGTGAGCCCTGGTGGGATGTGAGAAAACTTTGTTTCCCATAAGCCAGCCCAGCTCCTAAGATGTTCCCTTATGTCCATTATTTTGACCAGTTTGTTTATAAGGAATGGCAAAATTCCTTCACCCTGCCAAAAAATGTTTTTTCTGTGCGCTATCCTTTTGAGGACAGCCCTTTGCAGAAATGGGCATTTCCTGCTTTAGACCTGCTGGTGGTTCGCCTGAACAAGGCTACCACTATTTCCATCGAAGGGTCGCCATCTTTTAAGGATCCGGCCGATAGGTGGACGGAAGCCGTGTTTAAGGCGTTGTTGGTGGCGGGGGCAGTGATGAGGTCGGCTCTGGTGTCGGCCATGGTGGCACAGTCGCTCACTGAATGTGCGACGGTATTGCACAATACCTGGGCTGCGGGTATTCACTTGAATCGGTGCAGCAAGCAGATCAGCGGGTGCAGGGTCTTTGCTACCTTTGTGACGCAGCGCGGGACTTAGTCCCTATGCTGTCAATACTGTCCATTTTTGCGGTCATCATTAGACGGCTGCGGTGCTGGTCGGGTGACCAGAAGGGCCTCACAGTCCTGCCTTTTCAGGGCCGTTGGCTTTTTGGGGCTCAGCTGGATGAAATCATTAAGGATTTCACGGAGGGGAAGAGCACCCCGGAAGAGGAACCCGAGCGGCGGGAACGATGACGAAAACTTGGGGCCTTCGTCCTCTGGCCAGAAGCTGTTTTTTTTTTTTTTCGTGCACCCAGTTCAGTGGGCATGGGCTCCCGGGCCGGCAAGGCTGCCGCTGGGACCGGTTAGCGGCCCTGGCAGCGCAAGTCTGAGGAGACGGAGGATAAGTCCTCCTCCGCATGATGGGTTGCATCCGCCCGACTTCTGGGGTTCGCGGACCGGTGGACCGCTCGCTTCTCCGACCAGTGGGTACGAGAGGTGGTGTCCTCCGGGTGCAAGATAGAGTTCAGTACTCTGCCTGCCCCCGGACAGGTTCTTTCCATCAAATTTATGACTCCCTCCGGGGCGTCGGCAAGCTCTGCTGGGGGCTGTTCAGACGCTGTCCGAACAGGGGGTACTTGTGCTAGTCCCCCAGGCAGAAGTATCTGCGGCTTCTACTCAAACCTCTTGTAGTGCCGAAGAAGGATGGGGTCAGGCCGGTTCTGGACCTGAAAGCGCTCACTCACTTGTGAGGGCGCGGAAATTCAGGAAGGAATCAGTCCGTTCGGTTGTGGCCGCCCTACACCAGGGGGACTTTTCTGTCATCTTTGGACATAAAGGACGCGTATCTTCACGTTCCCATTTGTGTCCGGCATCATCGCTTCCTGCGCTTTGTGGTAGGGGACCTCCATTACCAGTTTGTGGCACTCCCCTTTGGTCTGGCCTCTGCTCCACGGGTCTTCACCAAGCATCTGGCTCCGGTGCCTGCACTGCTGAGACGGAGAGGCATTGCTGTGGTAGCATACATGGACGATCTTCTCAGGCGAGCGGAGTCAGCCTCGGCTCTGGAGGTCAATGTGGCTATCATCCTGACCTCACTAAGAGACTTCGGCTGGTTGATTTACCTACAGAAGTCGACATTGACACACCGTCCTGTCGCCTAGAATATCTGGGCCTGATATTGGACGCAGAGCAGGCGAAGGCATTCCTACCTCCAGCCAAGTTGCTGACGCTGCAAGCAGCAGTGCGAACGCTGCTGTCACAACGGTGGTCATCCTTACGTTTCTGTATGCGGGTGTTGGGGCTCATGGTCTCGGCCTTTGAGGCGATAACGTACGCCCTGAGTCACACCCGGCTCCTGCAGCGAGCAATTCTGCTGCAGTTGGATAAGTCTCCCTTGTCTCTGGATCAGCTGATTGGATGGCTCACCAGACCAGGGGGTCGTTGACCTGGTGGCTTCGGGCCCCATCACTGACCTTGGGAGGGTTGTTTCTTCCCCTGGCATGGTCAATAGTCAGCGCAGGAGTCTCGTCTTCCGATCAATGGGTTGGAGCTGAGGGCAATCAGGCTCTGTCTCTCCTGCTGGTCGGCGAGGCTGCGCGGCCTCCCGGTTGGGGTTCAGTCGGACAACGCCGCGGTGGCGTGCGTGAACCTTCAAGGTGGAACAAGGAGCTCGGCAGCTGCGGCAAAGGCAGCCCACATTCTAAGGTGGGAGAGCTTCACGTGCCAGCAATCTCCGCCATCTACATTCCGGGCGTAGAAAATTGGAAGGCGGACTTCCTTAGTCACCAAAAGCTGGACCAGAGAGAATGGTCCCTGCATCCAGAGGTGTTTCGCCAGATTTGCGAAAGGTGGGGCGCGCCAGATGTGGATCTCCTGGCGTCCAGATTCAATCACAAGGTGAAGACCTTTGTGTGCAGGTCCAGGGACCCGTTGGCGGCAGCCACGGATGCCCTGGTGGCCCCATGGTTCCGGTACAGGCTTCTGCATGCCTTTCCTACTCTCAAACTTTTACCGCGATTGTTGCGCAGGATAGAAGTGGATGGAATCCCGGCAATCCTGGTGGTTCCGAATTGGCCTCGGCGCCCTTGGTATGCCGACGTGGTGCGGATGTAACAGACGTTCCCTGGCGACTCCTGCTTTGTGAGGATCTACTGTCGCAGGGTCCCATCTTGCACCCTCGCTGGCTTTGACGGCATGGCTATTGAGTCCCAGGTACTGAGGGACAGGGGGGTCTCTAAAGTCAGTGATCCCCACCATGCTTAAGGCTCGCAAGTGTACTTCGCGCAAGGTCTATCATCGCACCTGAAAAGCCTATATTGCCTGGTGCGAGGCGGGGGGTTGGAATCCCGTTCTTTTGCAGTTGCTCGGGTGCTGGCCTTTCTTCAATAAGGCCTGGACCAAAAGTTGGCTTTGGGCACCCTCAAGGGCCAGATTTCCGCTCTGGCAATTGTTTCAGCGTCCTTTGGCGGCGCATTCTTTGATCCGTACATTTGTACTGGGTGTGCGTTATGTGGCTCCTCGGGTACGGTCACCTCTGGCACCGTGGGATCTGAACTTGGTACTTCCTGTGCTGCAGAAACTGCCATACGAGCAGATCAGGGATATTCCCTTGCAATTGCTGTCTCAGAAGGTCGCCTTCTTGGCGGCTATTGCATCTGTTAGGCGGGTGTCTGAGTTGGCAGCTTTTGTCGTGTAGGTCACCTTTTTTGGTCCTACTCAAGGTTAAGGCGGGGTTGCGTCCGTCTCCTTCGTTCCTACCGAAGGTGGTTTCCTCTTTTTACATTAATGAGGACATTGTCCTCCCTTCGTTGTGTCCGCACCTGTCTCATCCTAAGGAGATTGCTCTGCATTCCTTGGATGTGGTGAGGGCCTTACGGGTGTTTTTGGCAGCTACGGCTCCTTTTCGGAAGTTGGCTGCGCTGTTTGTGCTGATGGAAGGGTCGCGCAAAGGTTTGGCGATTTCGTCGGCCACTGTTTTCACGTTGGATCAAACGAACCGTGACCCATGTGTATACTGTTCGGGGCCCAGTCCCCCCTTGTCCGGTCATGGCTCATTCCACCAGGGCGATTAGCACTTCCTGGGCTTTTAGACACCAAGCGTCGGTGTCTCCGGTGTGCAAGGCGGCTACTTGGGCCTCGGTGTACACTTTTTTGTTAAGTTTTTACAAAGTTGATGTGTCAGCATCTTCGGATGCTGCTTTTGGCCGCAAAGTTTTGCAGGCGGCGGTGTAGGCACGGCTGGCGCCTCCCGAGGTCTTTCTGTTGGGTACAGTTGTTATTGTTTACCCACCCCTCTTGTTTGACAATACTTTGGGACGTCCCCACGTGACATGAATAGAGGCTGCGTCTGTCAATGAACGTAAGAGAAAATAGGATTTTATTAACAACTTACCCTAAAATCCTTTTCTCTGAGTTCATTGACAGACGCAGCACCCACCCCTCGGTGTTGTGTTTGTACAGCTTGCTACGAACTGATATGCTATGCAGGGCTGAGGGGTTATGTGCTGAGTGAGGACGGCCCCCTGGGAGGGGCCAGCTTTGCTTTCTGAACTTTCGTTCTGCCTAGTCTACTCCTAGTAAAAGGTACATAACCCACATGTCATGAATAGAGGCTGCGTCTGTCAATGAACTCAGAGAAAAGGATTTTACGGTAAGTTGCTGGATCAGGTGCTGGATCAAGTAGAGTGGTCCTTGCACCCGGACATGTTCCATCAGATTTGTCTGCGGTGGGGCACACCAGACATGGATCTGCTAGCGTCTCATCTCAATCGGAAGGTGCAGACCTTCGTGAGCAGGACAAGGGATCCCTTGGCGATCGCAGCGGATGCTCTAGTGGCTCCGTGGGCTCAGTATCGGCTTATCTATGCCTTTCCCCCTCTCAAGTAGCTTCCGCGCCTATTGCACAGAATAGAGGCAGAGGGAATACCGACCATTCTCGTAGCTCCAGGTTGGCCACGACGCCCTTGTTACGCTGATGTGGTAGGGATGGTGGTGGATGTCCCTTGGCGACTCCCGCTTCGCGAGGATCTACTGTCTCAGGGGTCCATCTTGCATCCTGCTTTACCCTCTCTGGCTTTAACGGCCTGGCTATTGAATCCCAGGTGTTGAGGGATCGGGGGTTCTCGGACTCGGTGATCCCCACCATGCACAAGGCACGTAAGGCCACTTCCCGGAAGATATATCACCGCACCTGGAAGGCTTACATTTCCTGGTGCGACGATGGGGGGTGGAATCTCCGATCTTTTTCCGTATCTCGCGTTCAGGCTTTTCTACAGAGGGGTTCCGACCAGCAGCTGTCGTTGAGCATGATCAAGGGTCAGATTTCTGCCCTGGCAATCTTTTTTTCAGTGCCCATTGGCGACGCATTCTTTGATCCGTACCTTCATGCAGGGGGTTCGACATGTTCCCCCCCGAGTACCGTCGCCCCTGGCGCCATTGGACCTTAATCTGGTCCTTTCGGTGCTTCAGAAGCCGCCATTTGAGAATATCAGATCTCGCTGCAGTTGCTTTCGCAAAAAGTGGCTTTCCTGGTGGCTATCACATGCGCTTGGTGGGTGTCGAAGTTGGCGGCTCTGTCCTATAGGTCTCCATATCTGGTCCTACACAAGGATAAGACTGTTTTGCACCCATCACCTTCCTACCTGCCGAAGGTGGTGTCGGCTTTTCATATCAATGAGGACATTGTCCTTCCTTCCATTTGCCCGCACCCGTCTCATCCAAAGGAGGTTCCTCTGCACTCGCTGGATGTTGTTCGGGCTCTACGGGTGTATCTGGCAACCACGGCCTCCTTCCGGAGGTCGGATGCACTGTTTGTAGTGGTGGATGGTCCACGCAAAGACCTGGCGGCCTCGTTGGCCACTATTTTCCTTTGGATTAGACAGACGGTGACCCGAGCCTATACTGTTAAGGGTCTAGAGCCTCCTGTCATGGCTCACTCTACCAGGGCGATTAGCACTTCCTGGGTTTTCCGCCATCAGGCGTCCCTGTCTCTAGTGTGTAAGGCGGCTACTTGGTCCTCCGTGCACACCTTTTCAAAGTTTTACAAAGTTTATGTTTTGGCATCTTCGGATGCTGCATTCAGCCGCAAGGTTTTGCAGGCGGCTGTGTGAGGTGTATTCACAAATAGAGCTTTACTTTGGTGGTATTTGATCACCTGTGCATTTTTAATTTTTGCACTAAAAATAATTTTGAAAAACATTTTTTTACTTTTTGCTATAATACATATCCAAAAATTTTTTTAAAAAATTGTGTTTCTCAGTTTAGGCCCGATATGTATTCATTTACATATTTTTGGTAAAAAAAATAATCACAATAGGCGTATATTGATTGGGTTGCGCAAATGTTATAGCATTTACAAACTATGGGAATAGAGTTATGGCTTTTTTAATTTATTTTTTATTTTTACTAGTAATGGCTGTGATTTTTGGGACCACTGACATTTCTACAGCGATCAGAGCTAAAAAAATATCCACTGATTACTGTATAAATGCCATTGGTAGAGAAGAGGTTAACACTAGGGTTGATCAAGGGGTTAAGTGTGGGGAGTGTAGCGACTGGGGGTGGAGAGAGAAATCTGCTCCCAATCAGTGGGAGCAGCAGATCTCTCTCCACTTCCTTGTCAGAACGGAAATCCGTTTGTTTACATGAACGGATTCCCTTTCTGTCTCTGTGAGGAGTGATCCTGGGTAGCCGGCGGACATCGCCCCAGCAGTCTCTTAAAGCGTCGCCGTACAGAACTTTGCTTTCTTTTGAAACCGCAGCTTGACATTGCATGCTCTTGTTAAAGGAGTTGTAAAGGCAGAAGATTTTTTTATCTTAATGCATTCTGTGCATTAAGATCTAAAACAACTCCTGTGTGTAGCAGCCTCCCCAGCACCCCTAATTGCTTACCTGAGGCCCCTTCTCTCTCCAGTGATGTCCATGACCGTCTTGGCTGTGCCAGACACTCCTCCTGATTGTCTGAGAGACAGCCGTGGTGCCATTGGCTTCCACGGCTGTCAATCAGGGGAGAGAGGGGGCGCAGCCGGGTTGGGACTCCGTGCCTGAATGGATACACGAAGCTCTGATTCGGCTTGGGTGCCCCTATAGAGAGCTGCTGGCTGTGGGGGCACTCGATGGGAGGGAGGGGCCAGGAGCAGCAGAGAGGGACCCGAGAAGAGGAGGATCCTGGCTGCTATGTGCAAATCCAACTGTACAGAGGAGGGAAGAATGTTTGTTTGAAAAAATAAATAAACACAAGCCTTTACAATCACTTTAAGCTTATGATCTACCAAAACCCCCAGATCCTTCTCCACTATGGATTACCCTAGTTGTACTCCCCTAGTATGTATAATGCATGCATATTTTTAGCCCCCAAGTGCATAGCTTTACATTTATCAACATTAAACCTCATTTGCCGCATAGTTGCCCAATTAAACAGTGCATTGAGATCAGCTTGTAAATTAGAGACATCCTGTAAGGACATTATTCCACTGTACAGCTTGGTGTCATCTGCAAAGACAGAAATTGTGCCCTTGAATCCCAGACCCTATATCATTTAAAGTTATGGGTTCCAATACTGAACATTGGAGTACACCACTGATAACATTAGACCATTGAGAGTAAGAATCATTAACCTTCCTAGCGGTATTCCCGAGTGTGGCTCGGGGTGGATTTTCAGCACCAAGAGCGGTAACCCCGAGCCACACTCGGGCTTGCATCGCTGGATCCAGGCAATGTTACTCACCTTGTCCCCTGGATCCAGCGATGTCCCCCGCCGTGTCTGCGGGCTGTGTCCGCCGCTCCGATGCCTCTGTGTGCCGGGCTCCGTTCCTTGCGAGCGTCGCGTCGCACGGGGACGGAGACCGGCGGGAAATTCAAAAAGTGAAACACACACAGTACATACAGTACACTGTAATCTTATAGATTACATTACTGTATGAAATTATTACACATCCCCTTTGTCCCTAGTGGTTTGCCCAGAGCCCTGCATGCACTTTTATATAATAAATGTCATTCTTTCTGCCTGGAAACATGACAATGTCCATAGCAACCAAAAAGCGTCCCTTTACGTCAAAAGTGGTTTTTGATCAGCTAGAAAACAGCGATAGTAAATAAGAATCATTTGCAGAATTGAGTGATACTGATTTTTGAGGAAATTTATCATCAGAAACTGAAAGTGACGACAGCGACAATTCTGCAACTGAGCAAATTTCTGCGTTTTTGGTTTGATTACATTATTGAATAAATTTTATTACTATTATATTATTATTTTTGATAATTATTTTTAGTTATTTATTATATTATAATTTATGATTTCATTTTTCAAACTTTTTCATACCCGGGATGTCTACTAGACTGTTGTTTGGACAGATTTAAGTGAGTTATTCCTAAGAATTGCAGGCCTACAATATAAAACGCCAAATTTCCATGCAAAAAAATGGTACCGCTTTTGGAACAAAATTCCTGACATAATCATACCGCCAGGGAGGTTAACCACTACTCTCTGAATTCTGTCTTTTAGCCAGTTTTCTATCCATTTACAAACTGATCTTTTCAAGCCTGTAGACTTTACCTTACACATTAGCCGCGTGTGGGGTACTGTTAAACGCTTTTGCAAAATCCACAGCCACCCCTCTGTCCAAGGTTTACTTACCTCCTCCTAAAAAGAAATCAAGTTTGTTTGATAATTTCTGTCTTTCATAAATCCTTGTTTGTCGCTTCAAGTTTAATATTGTAGACTCATGGTGTCACACTCTAATCAGCTAATTAACGCAAAACAGCTGTAAAGGTTTTCTGAGCCTTTATATGGTCTTTAAAGCGGAGTTCCATCCAGAATTTTTTTTTTACACCATTCAAGTCCTTTGCCTATATAGACTTACCTTTTTGAAGGAAAAAAAGTTACACTCGCCCTAATTCGCTTGTTGCTAGGTGGTCTCTGTAATCTGCCCCTTTTTGGTCCGAGGCTCTTCTCCTCACTTCCTGCTTCGCCTGGCCTCCTGGGAGATGTGACTGATCATTTCCCAGGAGTCAGTGGGCTTCCCTGTACTGTAAAATCGCGTTATTTCCAGACTGGAAATGACGAGATTTAAGGGGGACCGAGATCGAGGAGTGCATGATGGTTACGACCAATCACTTCTTTCAAGAAGAGATGCCAGGAGACTACAGATGGGCTTCAGATGCCCTCACTTAAAGTCCAGCAGTGAGAGAAACTAAATTGTGAGTAAAAAATACATGTAATTACTAGGCGGTTTGAAAGTAAGGAAACAAAAGTTTACATCTATTTAGTATTAAAAGAGTGCATGCTAAAAAAAAAAAAAATTCTGGGTGGAACTCCACTTTAAGTCTGGTTCAGTAGGTTACGCAATCATGGGGAAGACTGCTGACTTAACAGTTGTCCAAAAGACAGTCATTGGCACAACTGTGCAGTCATTGGCACAACGGTGCACGCGCCTGTGTGCGTTCGGGCATGCCCGTGCACGCGCCGGAAACTGTGCCAAACTACGCTATTTAAACCCCCAGTGCCTTGCAGCCAGTGCTGTCCGTTCTACAGTGTCTGAGTACCTGTGAGCCCGAGCTCTGTTCCTGTTTTCCAGTTCCTGTGATCCTTCCTGTTTGACCCAGCTTGACCTGACCTGCTGATATCTGCCTGCACCGACCCCCGGCTATCCTCGACCATCTGATTGTCTGACCCTTCTGTACTTCTGCTGCCAGCTCAATTATGAACTTTGCTTGGACTTGACCATTCTCTTGCTTGATCCCTTGTACCGCAGAGCCAGCCAGTTGCCGACCCAGCCTGTACCACCATTCTTCCAATCTGCACAACTGCCTGAGATCTCACACCACCATCAGTGACCATCCAGCCCTCGTGCCATCCTGCACTCTTGGACCTCCTGTCTGCTCTACCAGGGGTCCCTGTATCAGGCGCGCAAGAGTGTTTGTTCCCTGCATAAGCCAGACTCCACCACCAGGTGCGTGACAGTAACAGACAGCCATGTCCGAGTCTGCGTAGGGAGCACCCTCTGCTATGGACGAACTGTGTGTCCACTTGGCCGGGCTCATGCAAGCGGTGAAGAGCCTACAAGATGGTTATACCTGGGTGGAGGTGCAAGTGCGGGAGCTCTCCGCTCCTGCTGCACCTGAAAGGGGAGTTGCAGAGACCCGCACCATCGTGGCCCTACCATCAGAGCCTAAGGTCCCCCTTCCTGACAAATTTGCGGGGGATCGAAGCAAATTCGGGGCGTTTCGCAGCTCCTGCAAGCTGTACTTTGGCCTGCAACCCCGCACCTTTTCTTTTGGAAGCCACCAAGGTGGGGCTTGTGATCTCCTTGTTACAAGGTAAACCTCAGACCTGGGCTCATCTGCTCTGGGAACAGAGAGCGCCTGAAGTCGCCACCCTGAATGCATTTTTTGATGCTATGGCCAGACTATACCAGGACCCCCATCTTGCGGCCACAGCTGAAGCCGCCCTGCACTATGTAGCCGAGTTCAGGCGCTGGAGAGCTGACACGGCATGGATCAATGCAGCACTCTGCTACCAGTTCTGCCTGGGGTTGCCGGAACCCTTAAAGGATGAGCTCTCCCGCGTCGGGGTGCCCTCAACCCTGGACGTCCTCATAAATCTGGCCATCCAGATCGACCTGCGGCTCAGTTAATGCCGGGCTGAAAGAGCTTCTGGAACATCTGCTGCCCCAAGCCCAGAGCCGATGCAGATTGGTCTTCTCCGCCCGTCTCTCACTCCAGAGGAGAGACAGCGGCGCCGCGCTCTGAACCTGTGCCTGCACTGCGGGGAACCGGGAAACTTGGTGAGAACTTGCCCCGCCAAAACTGGTAAGTGGCACCGCCGGACCAACGAAGAAGAAACACCTGTCACCAGTAACGTTTCTCACCTGACCCTTCTTATCTCTTTGCAGTTGCCCGGAGGGAGCATCCAAGTACCCGCCATTATTGACTCTGGGGCGTGTAGTTGTTTTGTGGACCAAGCTTTTGCCGCACTACACCAGATGCTTCTGCGTCCCAAGGCGCGTAAGATGACCATCCGCCTGGCTTATGAAACAGCCATCAAATCCGGCCAGGTGACCCACGAAACCCTTCCTATACCTGTTTCCACAGCCGGTGGACACCAAGAACTGCTGGTCCTAGATGCCATTGCTTCCCCGCTCTTTCCCATTATCTTGGGTCTTCCCTGGCTCAGGGCTCAAAGCCCCAACATAGACTGGTCCTCTGGGCGCATACAGTTCCCGTCTCCGTACTGCGCTCAGCACTGTCTGCTTCCATCCCGGGACATTGGCCTCTCACTTCTGAGTCTAGACTCCGAACCTGACCTGGAAACCCGCCAAGCCGTCCCTCCTGCATACCACGGCTATCTGGATGTGTTCAGTAAGAAAGGGGCAGACCAATTACCTCCGCATCGGTCTTACAACTGTCCCATTGAACTGCTCCCTGGAACTGAGGTTCCCTTTGGTCGTATCTACCCTCTGTCTGAGCTCGAACTATCGGCCCTCAAGGCCTACCTAGACAAAAACTTAGCAAAGGGATTTATCAGGCCATCCACACCCCCTGCTGGGGCTGGCATATTCTTCGTCGAGAAGAAGGATCACACTCTCCGTCCTTATATCGACTACAGGACTTAAACCGAAACACGGTAAAGAACCGCTACCCTCTTCCACTTGTTCCGGAGCTCTTCCAGAGGCTAGGGACGGCCACCGTGTTTACTAAGCTGGACCTCCAGGGGGCCTATAACCTGATCCACATCCAAGAGGGGGATAAAGGGAGAACAGCGTTCCGGACCCGCTTTGGACATTGAGTACCTCGTCATGCCCTTCGGACTCTGCAATGCCCCGGCCACGTTCCAGCACCTGGTCATTGATGTTTTCCAAGACTATCTGGATATCTTTGTCATTATCTACCTTGACAACATCTTGATCTTCTCCTCTTCCTTGGAAGAGCACCGCCAACATGTCCGCAGTGTTCTAAGCCACTTGCGGCAACATAGACTCTATGCCAAAGCTGAAAAATGCGCTTTCGAGCGCTCCAGTATTCCATTCCTTGGGCTGATTCTTGCTGTTACCGGTGTTACGATGGACCCGCAGAAGGTCTCGGCTATACTGGAATGGGCAACACCAGTGGATAAAAAAGGCGTCCAACGCTTCGTGGGATTTTCCAATTTTTACTGAAGATTCATTAGGGGGTTTTCTGCTATACTTGCCCCCATTACCCAACTCACGAAGCAAGGTCAATGCTTCCACTGGACACCTGAGGCGCAAAACGCCTTCCAAGCTTTGAAAAAACTTTTTACCTCAGCGCCTATCCTCAAACATCCAGATGCAACTCTGCCCTACGTCCTGGAGGTAGACTCCTCCGAGACTGCCATTGGAGCTGTGCTCTCCCAGAGACAAGGAGCAAAGGCTCTTCTCCACCCCATAGCCTTCTTCTCCTTTCAGCTCCGGAGAAGAATTATGATGTAGGGGACAGGGAGTTGCTTGCCATTAAAGCAGCACTTGAGGAGTGGCGCTATCTGCTAGAAGGAGTTCAGCATCCCATCCTGATCTATACTGATCATAAAAATTTGGAATATCTCAGGACTGCCAAAAGACTTAAACCTCATCAGGCTCGCTGGGCACTCTTCGCTAGATTTCAATTCCATCTTACTTATAGGCCAGGGTCGAAGGATGTCAAACCTGACGCCCTATCCCATGTGTTCTCTGAACCTGGAACATCTGCCTCTCCTGACACCATCCTCCAGCCTAGGAATTTCTTGCTTTCCCAGGCTGATCTACTTTCTCAGATCTGGAGAACCTCTTCCTACTTTTCCGGATTACCTAATCAAGGGCTGACTTGGAAAGAGGGTCTCTGGTGGCACAATAACCAAATCTTCGTGCCAAAGGAACAGCGCCCCGCTATTCTGAAATTTTGTCACAATCACAAGTTGGCTGGGCACTTTGGCACATGGAAGACCACCGAACTTGTGCTTTGCTCCTTCTGGTGGCCATTACTTGGTGAGGACTGTCAGGCTTATGTTCGTTCCGGTTCTGTCTGTGCCAGGAACAAGACAGACAAAACAAAGGCTTGGGGGTTATTGAAACCACTTGGCCAAGGTCCAAGATATCTATGGACTTCATAGTGGAACTGCTTCCAGCCAATGGGCACAACACGATCTTTGTAGTTGTGGCTAACCAAGATGGCACATTTTCTCCCAATGAAGGGCACCCCTACTGCAAAAGAGACTGCAGAAATCTTCGTTTACATGGCATTCCTGACAACATACTGTCCGATCGGGGAGTCCAATTTACATCACGCTTCTGGAGAGCCCTTTGTTCTGCTCTGGAAATTGACCTCTCGTTCTCCTCGGCCTATCATCCGCAAACCAACGGCCAAACCGAGAGAACAAATCAGACCCTGGAGCAGTATGTCTGCTGCTTCTCTTCCTATTCACAGAATGACTGGTGCACACTGTTACCATTGGCAGACTTTGCCTACAATAATTCTATCCATTCCGCAACTAAGCAGTCGCCATTCTGGTCCAACTATGGCTTTCACCCCACAGTGCTCCCTAGTTTGGCAAGTGAAACTGCGGTACCAGCAGTACATGAGAATACACAATTCTTCAGTGCCAATTGAAAACTGCTACAGGAAATGCTTGCTAAAATGCAAGAACTGAGCAAAGCCATTTTTGAAAAGAAGCGTGGTGAACTGGATCTTCAGCCAGGCAACCAGGTCTGGCTATCCACAAAAAACGTAACATTGTCGTGCCCGTCCGTGATTTATCGGCCCCTTTCCTGTAAAGAGAAAGATCAACCAGGTCTCATACGAACTTGAGCTTCCATCGTCCTTACGGATACATCCGGTATTCCATGTTACCTTGCTGAAGCCAGTGGCCCCGGATCCTTTCCCTAGTAGAGCAATTGCTCCCCCCGCTCCTGTCGTTATTGATGGGGAAGAGGAATTCAAGGTTGAGTTAGTACTTGACTGCAGGAAGATGGGCGGCAGGATCCAGTATCTTGTGAAATGGAAGGGATACTGTCCCGAGGAGAGCTCTTGGGAGCCCGAAACCAACCTTCAGGCGGATGAATGTATTCAAGCACTGCAGTCCTGCCAAAGTGGCCAAGTTGGGCACCCGGAGGCTGCCCCTTGTGTGTGTGTGGGGGGGGGGGGCAGGCAATGTTAGAGAAAATCCGTGCTTTCTATGGGCTCTAGCACCGGTGTGTGCGTTCGCGCGCACCCGTGCCATTAACTGCGCCAAACTACGCTATTTAAACCCCCAGTGCCCTGCAGCCAGTGCTGTCCGTTCTAGCATCTGAGTACCTGTGAGCCCCAGCTCTGTTCCTATTTTCCAGTTCCTGTCATCCTTCCTGTTTGACCCGGCTTGACCTGACCTGCTGATATCTGCCTGCATTGACCCCTGGCTATCCTCGACCACCCCATTGTCTGAACCTTCTGTGCTTCTGCTACCAGCCCAATTACGAACTTTGCTTGGACTTGCCTGATCCCTTGTACCGCACAGCCAGCCAGTTGCCGACCCAGCCTGTACCACCATTCTTCCGATCTGCAAGACTGCCTGAGTTCTCACACCACCATCAGTGACCATCCAGCCCTCGTGCCATCCTGCACTCTTGGACCTCCCGTCTGCTCTACTAGCGGTTCCTGAATCAGGCGCGCAAGAGTGGTTGTTCCCTGCATAAGCCAGACTCCACCACCAGGTGCGTGACAGAGGAAGAAGTCACAAAAAGTCATTGCTAAAGAAGCTGGCTGTTCAGAGTGCTGTGTCCAAGCATTTTAATAGAAGGTTGAGTGGAAAGAAAAAGTGTGGTAGTAAAAGGTGCACAAGCAACATGGATAACCGCATCTTTGAGAGGATTGTCAAGCAAAGGCCATTCAAGAATTTGGGGGAGATACGCAATGAGTGGACTACGGCTGGTTGTCAGTGCTTCAAGTGCCACCACTCACAGATGTATCCAGGACTTGGCACCTGTCCACACTGCCAAAAGTACCAATACCTGGTTTAATGATCATGGTGTCCCTGTGCTTGATTGGCCAGCAAACTCGCCTGACCTAAACCCCATAGAGAATCTGTGGGGTATTGTCAAGAGGAAGATGAGACACCAGACCCAACGATGCAGATCAGCTGAAAGCTGCTATCAAAGCAACCTGGGCCCCGACCAAGTATTGGTACAGTGCATTATACTGTGCATGTACATACTTTTCAGTAAGTCATTTTCATTTCTGTATTAAAAATCCTTTTTTTTTTTTTGGTCTTCTGTAATAATCTGATTTTCTGAGACACTAGCTGTAAGCCATAATCATCAAAACTAAAAGAAAGAAATGCTTGAAATATATCACTCTGTGTGTAATGAATCTACAGTGGATGTAAAAAGTCTACACACCCTTGTTAAAATGTCAGGTTTCTGTGTTGTAAAAAAAATGAGACAAAGAGAAAACATTTTTCCACCTGTGTGACCTATAAACTGTACAACTCAATTGAATAACAAACTGAAATCTTTTAGGAGGGGGAAGTAAAAAATAAAAATCTAAAATGTGGTTGCAGTAGTGTGCACACCCTCTTATAACTGGGGATGCAGCTGTGTTCAGAATTAAGAAATCATATTAAAACTCATGTTAAATAGTACACACCTGTCATCATATAAATCGCCTCTGATTAACCCCAAATAAAGTTCAGCTGTTCTGGTAGGTCTTTCCTGATATTTTCTTAGTTGCACCCACAGCAAAAGCCATGGCCTGTACAGAGCATCCAGTAAAAAAAATGTTGTGTCTTTGGACTGTAAAATTGTTCCCACACATCTGAAAAATGTAGGTG
>BLSH010166979.1:149037-163747 GCA_018402905.1 Glandirana rugosa | reverse complement strand
ATCTGCCTCGGCTCTGGAGGAAAATGTGAGGATCACAATGACCTTGCTGCAGGATTTTGGCTGGTTACTCAACCTGCAGAAGTCGTCGGTATCGCCAAACAGTCGTCTGGAGTACCTGGGTCTGATTTTGGACACAGTGCAGGCGACGGTGTTCCTCCCCCCGGTCAAGCTGCTGTCTCTGCAGTCGGCAGTGCGAACCCTTCTGTCGCACCGTCGGTCCTCATTACGATTCTGTATGCGGCTGCTGGGGCTCATGGTCTCGTCTTTCGAGGCGATACCATTTGCCCAGAGTCACACTCGTCTCCTTCAGCGAGCAATTCTGGCTCGGTGGGACAGGTCGCCTCGGTCCTTGGACCTTCTGATTCGCCTGAGCTCACAGACCAGGGCGTCTCTGACCTGGTGGCTTCGGGACTCGGCCCTGACTCAGGGGAAGTCGTTTCTGCCCCTCCAGTGGGGGGTGATCACCACGGATGCCAGTCTTTCAGGCTGGGGAGGGGTCCTGGGACAGCTGTCTGCCCAGGGCCCTTGGTCGGCACAGGAGTTTTGCCTCCCCATCAATGTACTGGAACTGCGAGCAATCAGATTATGCCTGGACAGTGAGATTGCAGGACCGTCCGGTCTGAATTCAGTCGGACAATGCCACAGCAGTGGCGTATGTGAACCATCAGGGCGGCACGAGAAGTCCAGCAGCTGTCCGCCAGACGGGTGTCTGAATTAGCAGCACTCTCGTGCAATTCTCCCTACCTAGTCCTGCATAAGGATAAGGCGGTCTTGCGACCCTCGCCTTCTTTTCTTCCTAAAGTGGTTTCTTCCTTTCACATTAATGAAGATATTGTTCTTCCTTCATTGTGCCCTCGTCCATCGCACCCAAAAGAAATTGAGTTACATGCCTTGGACGTAGTGAGGGCCTTAAAGGGTGTATTTATCTGCTACAGCTTCTTTTCGGAAAGCTGACTCTCTGTTTGTGTTGCCTGAGGGTCCGCTCAAAGGTTTGGCGGCCTCTTCGGCTACGATTTCTCATTGGATCAGACAGACCGTGACCCATGCATATTCTGTTCGGGGCAAGGTTCCCCCTTTTCCAGTCACGGCTCATTCTACCAGGGCTGTTTGCACTTCCTGGGCTTTTAGACACCAGGCCTCGGTGTCGCAGGTGTGCAAGGCAGCCACTTGGGCCTCGGTTCACACTCTCACTAAGTTTTATAAGGTTGATGTGCTTGCATCTTCGGATGCTGCTTTTGGCCGCAAAGTTTTGCAGGCGGCAGTGTAGGCGCGTCTGGCGCCTCCTTAGAGGTTCTGTTGGGTACTGTTGTTAGCGTTTGCCCACCCCTCTTTTTGACACAGCTTGGGGACATCCCCACACGTAATGGAGAGCTGCGTCTGTCAGTGAACGATAGGAGAAAAAGGGATTTTATTAAAACTTACCGTTAAATCCTTTTCTCCGAGTTCACTGACAGACGCAGCACCCACCCCTCTGTGCTCTGTTCTTGTACGGCTTGTGTATAAACTGGTGAGCTATTCCATAGAGGGGGTTTATCTGGGAAGAGAGGACGGCCCCATGGGAGGGGCCAGCTGTTTCTATTCCTTGCCTAGTTAACTCCTTGTGAGACCAGCATAAACCCCACACGTAATGGAGAGTTGCGTCTGTCAGTGAACTCGGAGAAAAGGATTTTACGGTAAGTTTTAATAAAATCCCTTTTTCCTGGTCTGCTCAACAATCAGTGAACCCAGAAGTGCTCAGCTGTGAGCATTTCAAGGTTCAATGCTGTCCAAATGCTGCTGGGTAAATAGTCCCCAGCAGAGGGCATGGAAGACTACAGGGGTCCAATAGGTCCCTGTTGTCTGCATATGCTATCACATACTGGGCTTTTAATCTCCTGTGATGGCAACAGTTAAATGAAACCCCCCCCAACCCCCCCCCCCCTCGAGCAGGCGCGCACACACAGAAATGCAATTGTGCTTTCAAGGGCATGCACATGTATGTAAGCAGCAATTCTGCAAAACCTATTTGGTATCTTCACACAAGCCGGATTAAACTAGGTCCACCACTTACATAGTTGATCTAGTTGAAAAAAAACACTAGTCCATCCGACCTCCATATACACTATTCTATACCCACAGTTGATCTAGAGGAAGGCGAACAAACTCCAATAAAGCATGATCCAGTTTGCTCCAACAGGAAAAAAATTCTTCCTGATCCCCCAAGAGGCAATCAGATATTCCCTGGATCAACTTTACCTATAAATATTGGTATCTAGTTCTATTATGACCATTTAGGAAAGAATCCAGGCCTTCTTTTAAAACAATCTACAGAACCAGTTCTTTATGGAGACTATGCCACATGTCAAAGCTCTTATGAAGAAACCTTTCCGTTTTTGGAGATTAAATCTCTTTTCTCTTACGTTCACTGACAGACGCAGCCCTTCATTGACAAGTGGGTTATATGCACATCCTACCAGGAGTTGACTAGGCAAATAGAAAGAAAGCAAGCTGGCCCCTCCCAGTGGGCTGTCCTCTCTCTCCCATATAACCCCCCTGCTCTGATGAAGACTGCTATCAAGAAGCCGGCTGGGGCATAGAGGATAGCTAAAATCCTGCACTCTCCCCAGCGTGGCCGACCAATGCGAGCTAGCCCTAGACTCGGCGGGGTCCGCTGCATCGTGCCCGTTCCGTGCGGGCGGCCAGTGGGTGACCCCCACTTGCGCCCGGTGACCGGACCTGGTTCCTGTCCAGGGGGCTGTGGCCTGCAGCATCCCTCTCCGACATGGAATGAAGGTCTGCAACTGGTTGGCTACCCCCTACGCCCATCGGACTGGTGAGTGACCCCCCTCTCTTCCCCCCACCCAGGGGCACGGAGGGGGGGGGCTGGGTGATTTTTAGCGATTTGGCCGGCCGGTGGAAGGTGTTCGCTGGGCTAGTGTGTCCCCCTGGGTGTTTTTTGCCCCCCCCCCCCCCACGCTTCTGCACCGCCATGCGGCAATGCGTCGCCATTTTGCTGTAGCCTCCGCCATTTTCCTGAGTTTTTCCCTCTAGTGCTGAGCGGCGGCCATTTTGCCGTAGTCGCGGCCTGTATACAGGCTTTGGCCTCTAGTGAATGTTCTGCGGCCATATTGGATGTCCCTGGCAAGAAAAACGTGCTGCTGCCGTTTTGCATTCTCTTTCACTTGGGACAGCGTGGATGAAAACAGGCGGCACAGGCTCTGACTGGCGGTCCCTAAGCACTCCTACTAGGACGCAGCGCTTGTGAGGCACAAAACAGCAAGTATAGCTGGGCTCTCCCTGGGGTGCTAGTAGCGGTGGGTGCAGTACTCCTGGGGCCTCCCTGGTTGATCTGTGGGGCTGCATTGTGGGGGTGTCAGGGCATTTTTTATTTGCCGGTCGGTTCCGGTGGTACGATGGCGGATGAACCCGCGGGTCCTTCTGAGGAGGAGTCAGCGGCAGCGCAACCTGCGCTGGGGACCCTGGTGTCCCTGGACCATCTGAGAGCAGTATTTGGGGAGTTCCTTCCCCGGGTGGGGCCGAGCAGGGCTCTGGGGGCCCCTAAAAAGCGTCCGCCTCCCCCTCTTTCCTCAGGGTTAGAGGCTGAACCGGAAGTGGCTTTGGGGGTCACAGGGACCCCCGTGGAACTCTCAGAGGGCGAGCTAGTTCCCTCGGACGGCGAAGAAGAACAGGGGGCTTCAGTTGTGCGCGAAAAGGCTATCCGTGCGTCCTTGCGACTGGACCTAGCAGGGGAGTCGCAGTAGTCTGCATACATTTGCAGGTCTGCTAGGCTACCCAGGTCCCCTAAGGCTTGTCCTTATGATCAATTTTTTGACCACCTGGTTTATCAGGAATGGCAGCGTCCGCAGAATTCCTTCGCCCTACCTAAACGCTTCGCTATCCGCTACCCTTTTGAGGATAGTTTTGTCAAAAGTGGGCATCCCCCGCAGTGGAACCTCCGGTGACTCGCCTGAACAAGGCAACGACCATTCCTTTGGAGGGGTCTCCCTCGTTTAAGGCCCCAGCCGATAGGCGGACGGAGGCGGTATCAAAAGCACTTTTCCTGCTGGCAGGGTCAGCCATGAGACCGGCCCTTTCGCAATCTCTGTCCGAGTGTACGACGGAGCTGCAGAATGATTTGGACTGTGGGAGGATGCTTGAGCCATCGCAGAGGGCAGACCATTTGTTTCAATGTCTTCGGTACCTGTGTGATGCAGCTCTGGACCTGCTTCCCATGTTGTCTAAAATGTCTGTTTTTGCAGTCATTATCAGACGGGTACACTGGTTGCGCTAGTGGTCGGGTGACCACGCGTCTTAGAAGGGTCTTACGGATCTTCCTTTTCAGGGTGGTCGACTTTTTGGGGAGCAGTTGGATGAAATCATCGAGGATTTCACTGGAGGGAAGAGTACTTTTCTCCCTGAGCCCAGGCGGCGGGAGTTCTGCCGCAAGCAGGGTCCTGCTTCTTCGGGTGAGAAGAGGTTTTTTCGTGCCCCTGGCGCAGCGGCAAGGGGTAGAGGCCCAGCAAGCCTGCCGCAGGGGCCGGTAAACGCCCCTGGCAACGCAAGAGCGAAAAGACAGAGGAGAAGTCCTCCTCCGCATGATGTGTTGCCCCCACCCGAATTTCGGGTGGGGGGGGCCATGTTCTGGGGTTAGCAGACAGATGAACTGCCCGCATTTGACCGTGGGTGCAGGAAGTGGTCTCCTCCGGGTACAGGATAGAGTTCAGCACTCTACCCCAGACAGGTTCTTCCCATCGAACTTGAGACTCCCTCAGGGGCGTCGGGTGGCCCTCCTAAGGGCTGTTCAGGCGCTCTCCGACCAGGGGGTGATCGTGCCAGTGCCTCAGTTGGAGAGGTTTCATGGTTTCTACTCAAACCTATTTGTGGTCCCCAAAAAAAGGGGGGGGCGGGGTCAGGCCAATTCTGGACCTGAAGGCGGTAAACCACTTTGTGAAAGCGCAAAAATTCAGGGCCGCCCTGCACCGAGGGGATTTCATGGCGTCCCTGGATATCAGGGACTCGTATCTCCACGTCCCCGTCTGTCTCCGGCACCAGCGTTTTCTGCCCTTTGCGGTGGGAGATCTTCATTACCAATTCGTGGCACTGCCCTTCGGTCTGGCCTCGGCTCCTCGGGTGTTCATTATGCTGGTGGCCCCGGTGCTGGCGCTGCTGAGGCAGAGAGGCATTGCGGTGGTAGCATACCTTGACGATCTGCTACTGAGAGCGGAGTTTGCTTTGGCTCTGGAGGAGAACGTGGCTATCACCATGGCCTCATTGAAGGACTTCGGCTGGATGATCAATCTGCCGAAGTCGACGGTGATGCTGTCCTTTTGCCTGGAATACCTGGGTCTGGTTCTGGACACGGAGCAGGCAAAGGTGTTCTTGCTTCCGGCCAAGTTACTGACACTACAAGCAGCGGTGCGTACCCTGCTGTCATGCCGGTGGTCTTCCTTACGGTTCTGTATGCGGGTGTTGGGGCTCATGGTTTCAGCCTTCGAGGCGGTACCTTACGCCCAGAGTCTCACTCGGCTCCTTCAGCGAGCGATTCTGTCACGGTGGGACAAGTCTCCACTGTCCCTGGACCAGCTGATCAGACTGGATCCTCAGACCAGAGGATCGTTGACCTGGTGGCTTCGGGCCCTGGCTCTGACGTTGGGGAAGTAATTTCTTCCCCTGAATTGGTCGATAGTCAAGACGGACGTCAGCCTATCGGGCTTGGGGGGGGGGGGGGTCCTGGGGCAGCTTTTTGCTCAGGGCCATTGGTCGGCGCAAGAATCTCGCCTTCCGATCAATGTGCTGGAGCTGAGGGCGATCAGGCTCTGCCTCTCCCACTGGACGGTAAGGTTGCGCGGCCTCCCTGTTCGGGTTCAGTCGGGACAACGCCATGGCAGTGGCATATGTGAACCATCAGGGCGGAACGAGGAGCTCGGCAGCGGCTGCGGAAGCTGCTCTCATTCTGCGATGGGCATAACGTCACGTGCCTGCAATCTCCGCCATTTACATTCCAGGCGTAGAGAATTTGCAGGCTGATTTTCTCAGTCGCCAGACGCTGGATCAGGGGGAATGGTCCCTACATCCAGAAGTGTTCCCCCAGATTTGCCACAAGTAGGGCACGCCATATGTGGACTTCATGGCGTCTCGGTTCAATCACGAAGTGAAAACTTTTGTGTGCAGGACGAGAGACCCGCTGGCAGCCGCCACGGACGTGCTGGTAGCACCTTGGAGTCGGTATCGGCTCCTGTACGCTTTTCCTCCCATCAAGCTTCTACCGTGGCTACTGCGCAGGGTGGAAGCGGAGGGGATTCCGACAATCCTGGTGGCTCCAGATTGGCCTCGGCGTCCTTGGTATGCCGACGTGGTGCGAATGGTGGCAGATGTTCCCTGGCGTCTTCTGCTGCGCAAAAACCTGTTGTCCCAGGGGCCCATCTTGCACCCTGCTTTACCCTCGCTGGCTTTGAGGGCTTGGCTATTGAGTCCCAGGTGTTGAGGGATAGGGGTGTCGCGGACTCTGTCATCCCTACCATGCTTAAAGTGCGCAAGTGTACTTCGCGCAAGATTTATCATCGCACCTGGAAGGCCTATATCGCCTGGTATGAGGCGGGGGGTTGGAACCCTCGCTCTTACGTTGTGTCCAGGGTCCTGGCTTTTTTTCAGCAGGACCTGGATAAAAAAATTTGCATTGAATACTCTCAAGGGTCAGATTTCGGCTCTGGCGATTCTATTTCAGTGACCTTGGTGTCACATTCGTTGATTCGTACATTTGTACAAGGTCTGCGCCATGTGACTCCTCAGGTACGGTCGCCTATGGCGCCGTGGGATTTGAATTTGGTGCTTTCTGTGCTGCAGAAACCGCCATATAAGATCAGGGATATTCCCTTACAATTGCTGTTGCAGAAAGTGGCCATCACATCCGCTAGGCGGGTTTCTGAGTTGGCAGCGTTGTCCTGCAAGTCTCCTTACTTAGCCCTTCATAAGGACAAGGCAGTCTTGCGTCCTTCTCCTTCGTTTCTACCGAAGGTGGTCTCTTCTTTTTACATTAATGAAGATATTGTTCTTCCTTCATTATGTCCGCATCCATCGCATCCCAAGGAATTTGAGTTGCATTCATTGGATGTTGTGAGTGCTTTGCTGGTGTATTTGGCGGCTACAGCTTCCTTTCGGAAGTCTGATGCGTTGTTTGTACTGACGGATGGTCCGCGCAAAGGATTAACCGCCTCGTTGGCTACTGTTTCTCGTTGGATCAGACAGACCGTGACCCATGCGTATACTGTTCGGGGCAAGGTACCCCCTTTTCCAGACACGGCTCATTCAATCAGGGCAGATAGCACTTCCTGGGCTTTCAGACACCAGGCTTCGGTGTCACAGGTGTGCAAGGCGGGACATCCCCACTTGTCAATGAAGGGCTGCGTCTGTCAGTGAACGTAAGAGAAAAAGGGTTTTTATTAAAACTTACCGTAAAATCTTTTTCTCTGAGTTCAATGACAGACGCAGCAGCCACCCCTCTGTGTTGCGTTTGTAAGGCTTGTTACGAACTGATATGCTAAGCAGAGCAGGAGGGTTATATGGGAGAGAGAGTGGCCAGCTTGCTTTCTTTCTATTTGCCTGGTCAACTCCTGGTAGGATTTGCATATAACCCACTTGTCAATGAAGGGCTGCGTCTGTCAGTGAACTCAGAGAAAAGGATTTTACGGTAAGTTTTAATAAAATCCCTTTTTCCTCTAGACGTAAAGAGTGCCAACTTGTCCTCTATGATGTTAAAGTAAATAACTCTACACCGAGTTCACTATAGTTCACTATACAGACCACTTACGGTATGTATTTATATACAGTTGTGCTGAAAAGTTTGGCATCAATATTCAAAGTATGAGTGGAGCTATAAATATCGCTGCGCCCACCCTACTGTTCAATATCAAAAAAATATAAAATATAATGTGCAACATTAAACACAAATATAAAGTGACAAGTGCTGTGCTATAATATTTGTGATCAAAAATCAATAGGAGATCAATTAATCATATATACACATATCATCTAAAGATCCATCAATGCAATAAAATGCTAAGTGAAAAAAACATTGAAACCTATATCAACCAAAGTCCATAAATGAAAAACAAAAAACAGTGCTTGGTGATATAAATAGTGTTCCAAACGGTGCTCAACAGAAACAATCCATAGTGCTCAGTGTCCGCCCCCAGTTGTGGCCCCACTCACCAGAAAGATCGGACCCCCTGCTTTTCAGTCTAGGGGTCAACACAGGCTTAATACTGGTGGGTGTCAGTTGGTTGTGGAAATAGGAGACTGTTCCAATCAGGTTGCGATCACACCATTCCTCCACAGTTGCTCAAAGGAAGAAAAACAAGCTCCATAGTGAAGTACTTTAAAACAATTTAATTGCGCAAAAAAGAAATCCACTTACAAGCAGTACAACAGAAATCCGCTTAAAAACATGAGAAGATGTCTATGGCGTCTGGTTCCAGCGTTCGTTCCACCGTGCGTTCCACCACGAACGAACGTGACGTCAATGAGTGCGGAGGGCCAGAAGTGACATCAACGCGTTTCGCTCTCAACGAGTGTCATCACGGACAATTCCTCCAGCTCACCGCCTTCTATTTGACGTCTGGAGGGTAACCACCCCCTGCCGGTTCCACCAATCAAACTATAGGCATGTTTAGCCAGATTGCTAATACTCGTAAACCAACCCAGTGCACTCACGATGCCACGATCGCCCTCCAGTGGTGTATTGATAATATCACGCACCAATTTGATCTTAGTCCGGAACCAGCGCCTTACAAAAGTCATTCCAGATAATATCACAGAAAAATATATATATATATATATATATATCAAAAAAATATATAAATTTGCTAATAAAAAACTAACCAATAGATAATTGAATTAAAAATTAAACAGATAAAAAGAAAAAAAAATATATATGAAAAAATATATGTAAAAATTAATCTAAAATATATTTATTAAATGATAAAAATATATACACATCTGGAAAAAAAATAAAAAATTATATATATATATATATATATTTTATATATATACAAGTTTCCTTTGTATAAAATGTTGATACAAAGACTAAAATGATTGAAATATTAAAATACATTTTATAATAAATTTTATAAAGCCCTATTGCACCCGTTAGAGGATGTTTCTTAATATTAGATTGTGTAAAGTTACAAATCTTACCAATTGGACAAAAAACTATTTATATCGAGATCTATGTTGAGTCCCGGTGGGTCCATAGTGCCCAGTCTCTGGATCCACTGGGTCTCATTTTGGGAGATGGCCCTGGTGAAGTTTATTCCCTTTCCAGTGCCTCTCCTATCAATACCACAAAAAGATAATTTACTTGGGTCCCTGTTGTGAACCAGCCTAAAATGATTGGACAGGCTGTGATGTCTAAACCCTTTCCTTATATTATTGACATGTTCTTATGCCTTATTCTCAACTTCCGTGTGGTACGCCCTACATATTGGAGCCCACAGGTACATGTCAACAAATAGGTGACATGACTTGTGTTGCAGTCAAACTCCTTAGAATTAGGCGCAATTGTGATTCCATTGGTGATTTTGATGAGCAGGCCAATAATATTGTAGAAAGATTTGTAGAAAAAGGCTATGATCGGAAGAACCTGGAAGAGTTAAAAAATCAGATCAGGGCTTGTGACAGGGATGGCCTTTTTCAACCCAGATCTGAGCAGAGAGGTGATTATGGGGTAGCCTTTATGACCAAATTTACTAGGGAATACAAACAATTTGAGAAGATTGTTAGGCAGCATTGGCCGTTGTTATTAAGGGATAGGGATCTTCAGAAGATCCTTCCTAAAAGGCCTCAGTTCATTTACACAAGACCCCCTTCATTGCGTGTTAAATTAGTACATAATGTAGTGGACCCGCCTAGAAAGACCTACACCTTTTTAGATTAGGTGGGGTTTTTCAGCTGTGGTAGATGCACTATGTGCAAAACATCAGCATTTAGGATACGCAAAACTACCGCATTTGAATCTACATCTCGTGGGACAACTTATAAAATTAATAAATGTATTACCTGCAACACAAGTCATGTCACCTATTTGTTGACATGTACCTGTGGGCTCCAATATGTAGGGCGTACCACACGGAAGTTGAGAATAAGGCTAAGAGAACATGTTAACAATATAAGGAAAGGGTTTAGACATTACAACCTGTCCAATCATTTTAGGCTGGTTCACAACAGGGACCCAAATAAATTATCTTTTTGTGGTATTGATAGGGTGGAGAGGCACTGGAGAGGGACCAACCTCACCAGGGCCATCTCCCAAAATGAGACCCAGTGGATCCAGAGACTGGGCACTATGGACCCACTGGGACTCAACATAGATCTCGATAAATTGTTTTTCTCCTTACGATCACTGACAGACGCAGCCTCTTCATTGACTTTGTGGGTTTTATGCTTGTCCTACTAGGAGTTAACTAGGCAGGGAAAAGAAGCAGCTGGCCCCTCCCATGGGGGCCATCCTCTCTTCCTACATCAAACCCCCTCACAGCATAGCTCCTCAGTTTCAGCCACTGGTGGGACGCGTAGAGCTCCCGTTTGCCCCCCACCCCCCTCCAGCACCACTGCGATCGTTGGGTGTTCGTAGCAAAATTTCGCCGCCATGCGGCGATCGGCCGCCATTTTGCGGCGGACCGCCGCTATTTTGCCGTAGCCGCAGACATTTTGGGCCTATGGGACTTTCCCTCTAACGCTCAGAGCGGCCGTTTGCGGTACTGCACGTTCCCTGAAGGTGTGTTTTGGCCTCTAGTGCTTAACGGCAGCCATTTTGACTGCATGCTCTGCAAATACACGTGTCTGCAGCATTTCCCTTCTCTGTGGAATGGTGGTGATTCGGGCGGCGCAGCTCTTCTGACGATCTGCACAGAACAAGCAGCAAACAGCAAGTATAGCTGGGCTCTCCTGTGGGTGCTGGGGATGGTGGGTGCAGTCCTCCTGGGTTTCCCTGGTGCACTGTGGGGTGGTGGTGTGCGGCTGTGTGGGAGTGCCCTTAACCCTTTCTATGTGTTCCTATGTGAGCTGAACATGCTAGGAGCGCTATCTGCGCAAAGGGTTTTTTCTGGACCAGCTGTGGCGGTCTTTAATGATCCAAGAAGCGTTCCCTTCCTCTTTGCCCTTCAAGGGAAGATTTTTTTGTGAGGGAATCAGGGGTCGGCAGCTGTGGTATCGCACTACGATGCGATTTAGCCAGGATGGCGAATCGCTGATTTCTGTGCGTGTGGGGTGGTCCTTCAGGCCCCCCTAGGGCGCCCAAGGCTTAACCCTATGATTGTTTTTTCCTGATCGCCTTTTTTGTTGTAAATGGCATCCGCAGCATTCCTTTCTAGTGCAGTGGAACTTGCGCCTGGCAGCATATTGCTTGCTGTCTCAGTTCCTGACGTGTGCCTGCCTGAGGTTTGCATGCCCTCCCTGTGCATGTGGGTTTCCTCCCGGTGATCCGGTTTCCTCCCACGCTACAAGCTGTCCCTTGAGAAAAGTTTTTTTTTTTTTTTTTAAAAAAGGGGGAAGAAATAAATGGATGTCGTCTCTTTGTCTCGCCTATGGTCGCTTCATAAGAAGGGCCCCGCTACCAAAGACAGAGACACTGTTTAGGTCACTCTTCCTGGTGACAGGCTCTGCTCTGCGACCAGCCCTGACTGTCGCCTTGGTGGCGCTGTATCTGTCTGTGCTTCTGACAGAGCTCCAGAATCTTCTGGACTGCGGCCACCGGCTGGTTACGCCGCAGGGGGGCTGTCTTTTTGCTCCGAGGTCCCCAGTACCTTGGTGATGCGGCGTTGATTTACTGCCTATGCGATCCAGGGTAGCAGTGTTGCTGTATCCTTAGACGGGTACTCTGGTTGCGTTTTTCTGGTCTAGTGACCGTGCTTCCAGAAAAGGTCTCGCAGACTTCCCTTTCAGGGTGGACGTCTGTTCGGTCCTCAGCTGGGTGAGATCGTTAAAGATTCACGGGGGGTAAGTGCCTTCCTCCCAGAGCCACGGAGGCGTGAGTTTTCGCCGTAGACAGGGGCCCCCTCCCTCGGGTCAGAAGAAGTTTCTTCGCGCCCTAGGCGCAACAGATAAGGGACCCGCTCCGGTAAGGTTGCTGCAGGGGCCGGATGACGGCAGCGGCAGCGCAAAACCGAAAAGGCGGAGGGCAAGTCCTCCTCAACCTGATGGGTTGCCCCCACCCGGGTGTCGGGTGGGGGGAACGTATTCTGGGGTTGCAGACCGGTGGCTGGCTCATTTTTCCGACCGCTGGGTCTGGTAGGTGTCCACCGGGTACAGGATAGAGTTCATCACTCTACTCCCAGTCAGGTTTTTCCCATCGAATTAGGGCTTCCGCAGGAATGCCGGGAGGCCCCCTTCGGGGTGGTACAAGCACTCTCAGACCAGGGGGTGATCGTACCAGTGTTCCCAGGAGAGAGGTTCGAGGGGTCTACTCGAATCCTTTCGTGGTCCCCAAAACACGGGGGGGGGGGGATTTGGCCCATACCGGACCTGACGACCTGAACCGGTATGTCAGGGCGCAAAGAATTCCGGATGGAATCTATCCGCTCGGTCGTGGTCGCCCTCCATCAGGGGAAATTTTTGGAATCGCTGGATATCGGGGACATCCACGACATCAGCGCTCCTGCGCTTTGCGGTGGGAGACCTCCATGTTCTTGTGGCACTCCCCTTCGGCCTGGCCTCAGCACCCCGAGTCTTCACAAAGTTGCTAGCTCCGGTGTTGGCATTGTTGCGCCAGTGTGGCATTGCGGGTAGTGGCATACCTGGACGATTGCTCCTGCGAGCGGGATCTGCCTCGGCTCTGGAGCAGATTGGGAGTATCACAATGGCCTCATTACTGGACTTCGGCTGGTTACTGTACCTGAAGAAGTCGTCGGTGTCTACATCCCGCCGCCTGAAGTATCTAGGTCTCATTTTAGACACAGAACTGGTGAAGGTGTTCCTCCTTCCGGCCAAATTGCAGTGTCTACTGTCAGCAGTGCGCACCCTCTTGTCACACCGTCAGTCTTCGTTACGGTTTTGTATGCGGGTGCTGGGACTCATGGTCTCGTTGTTCGAGGTGATGCCATTTGCCAGAGTCACACTCGTCTCCTTTAGCGAGTAATCCTGGCCCGGTGGGTGATCGTCACCGCGGATATCAGCCTTGCGGGCAGGGGTGGAATCCTGGGGCAGCTATTCGCCCAGGGTCGTTGGGCGGCTCAGGAAGCTCGTCTCCCCATCAACGTTCCGGAGCTGAGAGCAATCAGATTGTGCCTTTTTTCACTGGACAATGAGATTTCAGGGTCGTCCGATTCGAATTCGATCGGACAATGCCTCAGCGGTGGTGTATATTAACCATCAGGGCGGCATGAAGAATCCAGCAGCTGCAGCGGAGGCAGCTCTGATACTGCGTTGGGCGGAACTTCACGTTCCGGCGATCTCAGCCATTTTCTTTTCCAGGCGTGGAGAACTGGCAGGCAGATTTCTCAGCCACCTGACGCTGGACCAGGGAGAGTGGTCCCTCCACCTGGAGGTGTTCAATCGGACTGCTGCAGATGGGGGATGCCGGACGTGGATCTCATGGCGTCCCGTTTCAATCACAAAGCGAGAGAACTTTTGTGTCCAGAATGAAGGATCCGTTGGCAGTGGCCACGGACGCTCTGGTGGCCTCCTGGGGTCGTTGTCATCTTCTGTACGTCTTCCCTCCGATAGACTGCTCCCAAGATTGGTACGCAGAATAGTTGTGGAGGGGATACCAATATTCTTGGTGGCTCCAGATTGGCCCCGGCGCACTTGGTACGCCGACATGGTGGCAGACGCCCCTTGGCGGCTTCCGCTGCGAGACGATCTCCTGTCTCGGGGACCCATCTTGCACCCTGCTTTACCCTCGCTGGCTTTGACGGCTTGGCTATTGAGTTCCGGGTGCTAAGGGACAGGGGAGTCGCCAATTCCGTAATCCCTACCTTGTCTTAAGCTCGCAAGGGTACTTCTTGCAAGATTTATCTCCGCACCTGGAAGGCCTGGAATAGCTTGGTGCGAGGCGGCGGGTTATAACCCTCGCTCTTATGTCGTGTCCAAGGTCCTGGCTTTTTTTGACAGGGCCTGAACGAAAAACTGGCTTTGAGTACTCTCAAGGGCCAGATATCTGGTCTGGCGATTCTCTTTCAGAGACCTTTAGCTTCGCACTCTTTGACTCGTACCTTTGTACAAGGTGTGCGACATGTGGCGCCTCGGGTGAAGACTCCGATGGCTCCGTGGGATCTGAAATTGGTGCTTTCTGTTCTCAGAAGCCACCTTATGAGAATATCAATGAGATTCCTCTGTGACTGCTGTCACAGAAGGTGACCTTTTTGGTTTCCATCACTGCCGCCAGACGGGTGTCGGAATTAACAGCATTATCGTGCAAGTCTCCCTACTTAGTCAATTAAGGCTGTGGGCAGACCGCCGTCACTACCTTTGGTTTTTCCAGTGGAAGACACTGTCGTCAGTGTCTCCTTAGAGTAACTATAAGAGTATTCCACCGAAGACTCTTGTCTTTCGTGGTTAAAGTCTAGGGTGCCTCGGTAGCCTCAGAAGTGGGCTCCGCGGTGTACAGCGTGTGGAACATGTTTCCATGCTCAGTTTCTCACGCTTCGATTTCCAGAGACTTTCTCTTAGCGGTCTGGTCTATAGACCGGGAACTCTCATGAGTTTCGGTCAAAAAGCAAGTCCGGGACAGTTTTTTTCG
>BLSH010166979.1:86691-99440 GCA_018402905.1 Glandirana rugosa | reverse complement strand
CACACACCTACATACACATGCTTACTTATTTAATATATATGTAAGCGTGTGTGTGTGTGTGTGTATGTATATATATATATATATATATATATATATATATATACACACACACACACTATCTCATGAAAGTGAGTACACCCCTCACATACAGCCATTAATGTCTAATCCACAGGCAACAAAAGTGAGTACACCCCTAAGTGGAAATGTCCAAATTGGGCCCAGTGTCAATATTTTGTGTGGCCACCATTCTTTTCCAGCATTGCCTTAACCCTCTTGGGCATGGAGTTCACCAGAGCGTCACAGATTGCCACTGGAGTCCTCTTCCACTCCTCCATGACGACATCACAGAGCTGGTGGATGTTAGAAACCTTGCGCTCCTCCACTTTCCATTTGAGGATGCCCCCACAGATGCTCAATAGGGTTTGGGTCTGGAGACATGCTTGGCCAGTCCATCACCTTTACTCTCAGCTTCTTTAGCAAGGAAGTGGTCATCTTGGAGGTGTTTGGGGTGGTTATCATGTTGGAATACTGCCCTGCGGCCCAGTCTCTGAAGGGAGGGGATCATGTTCTGCTTCAGGATGTCACAGTACATGTTGGCATTCATGGTTCCCTCAATGAACTCTGTAGCTCCCCAGTGCCGGCAGCACTCATGCAGCCCCGGACCATAACTCTCCCACCACCATACTTGACTGTAGGCAAGACACACTTGTCTTTGTACTTCTCACCTGGTTGCCGCCACACACGCTTTACACCATCTGAACCAAATAAATTCATCTTGGTCTCATCAGACCACAGGACATGATTACAGTAATCCATGTCCTTAGTCTGTTTGTCTTCAGCAAACTGTTTGTGGGCTTTCTTGTGCATCATCTTTAGAAGAGGCTTCCTTCTGGGTCAACAGCCATCCAGACCAATTTGAAGCAGTGTGTGGTGTATGGCTGACCCCCCCCCCCCACCACCACCCCTTCAATCTCTGCAGCAATGCTGGCAGCACTCATGCATCTATTTCCCAAAGACAACCTCTGGATATGACACTGAGCATGTGCACTCAACTTCTTTGGTCCACCATGGCGAGGCCTGTTCTAAATGGAATCTGTCTTCTTAAACCGCTGTATAGTCTTGGCAACCGTGCTGCAGCTCAGTTTCAGGGTCTTGCCAATCTTCTCATTGCCTAGGCCATCTTTATGTAGAGCAACAATTCTTTTTTTCAGATTCTTTAAGAGTTTTTTGAGGTGCCATGTTGAACTTCCAGTGACCAGTAAGAGAGTGAGAGTGATCACACCAAATTTAACACACCTGCTTCCCATTCACACCTGAGACCTTGTAATACTAACAGGTCACATGACATCGGGGAGGAAAAATGGCTAATTGGGCCCAATTTGGACTTTTTCACTTAGGGGTGTACTCACTTTTGTTGCCAGCAGTTTAGACAATGGCTGTGTGTTGAGTTATTTTGAGGGGATAGCAAATTTACACTGTTATACAAGCTTTACACTCACTACTTTACATTGTAGCAAAGTGTAATTTCTTCAGTGTTGTCACATTAAAAGATGTACTGAAATATTCATAAAACTGTGAGGGGTGTATTCACTTTTGTGAGATACTGTACTTATCCATCATGCCATACCATCAGGGAGGCGTGTGATTGGCTCCACTTGTATTCTGCAGCAGGATAGCCCCAAACATACTGCCATTATCCTCAAAAACTATCTTCAGCGTAAAAAAGAACCCTGGGAGTGATGGTTTGTCCCCCACAGAACCCTGATCTCAACATCATGGAGTCTGTCTGGGATTACAAGGAGCCGCAGAAGGATTTAAGGCAGCCTTACATCCACGTTAGATCTGTAGCTGGCTCTCCAAGATGTATGGAAAAAACTACCTGCAGACTGCAAGTGTACCTAGAAGAATTAATGCTGGTTTGAACCTAGAGGGTAGCCGCACAAAATATTGATTTGATTTAGATTTTCCTTCTGCTTGCTCACTTTGCATTTTGTAAATTGATAAAAATAACCAATTAAAAAAATATATATTTTTATATATAAATATAAATATATATGTAAATATAGTTCTTATTTACAACATATAAAAATAAAAAATGTAGGAAGCATAGAAAAAGAACACTGAGTGAACAATGTGAAGCCTTGCAGGACCTACATTCTAGCTTGACTAGTCTAAGTAAAATTGTAAACCTTTCCGCCACTCCGCCACCCAGCCCCCGCCCCCCCCCCCCCCCACACACACACACACCCCTCTGTGCAATGCTATCCATACAGAAGACCTCAGAATACAAAGACTGGGAACAATACAATGCCAGGATGACAGAGTAAAAGATTCACACTTGTATGAGAGGTCTCATTAAATTACAACAGACTGCAATGATGCCTCTGGACTAGCTGTGATGTTACAATTTGGAGATACATTCAGTATGTTCAACTGAGGAATAAATAACTAGGAAATGGGGAAGTCCACGTGGTGACCTTTTGTTGTCCTCATTTTTCTGCACATGCATAAGTAATTTCTATATCTATCATGTGTTTTCTATGAATTGAGGCAGTTAAAGTGATTGTAAAGGATAACTTTTTTCTTTAAAGCGATACTAAATGTTCGCTTTTTTTTTTTCTTAAAATAACAAACCTGTTATACTTCCCTCCTCTGTGCAAGGGTTTTGCACAGAGTGGCCCTGATCCTCCTCTTCTGGGGTCCCTCGGTGGCTTTCCTGGCTCCGTCTCCTCTCGAGTGACCTGTCAGGGAAGCGCTTTCCCTGGGGTCACTCGTGCAGGCGTGCTCCCGTGTCCTGTTGCGCCCATTGACACAGACCACAGGATTCGGCCCCGGCTCCCACGTCACTACTCTTGATTGACAGCAGTGGGAGACAATGGCTTCCCTGCTATCAGTCTATGCAATGAGGACCGGAGCCTGCGGCTTGTCCCCGACATGGGAACGATCGGGCTCAGGTAATAAACGGGGGTCTGGGGGGCAGTCGCAACAAAAAAGGTTTTTCACCTTCATGCATAGAATGCATGAAGGTGAAAAACCGTGAGGGTTTACAACCCCTTTAAATAACAAACATGTTATGCTTACCTGCTCTGTGCAATAGTTTTGCGGTGACCGGATGCTTGTGTGAGCCGACACGGGCTCTGCTCCCATTGAAAATCCTGATGCTGGGACTCCACGGCGTGTAGCCGCATATACCGCTTGAAAGCCGGACACCCTGTGTGAGCCACGGACGTGCCGATCTGTTCAAGGCAGGTGGCGGAAGGAGCGGAAAGGATGTAGCGGTGACCCTCAGAGGTACAGTGGGGTGGACCCCCCCCCCCAAGTACACAGCAACACGGAGACCCTGTGCGATAGGAATCCTTCAGCTGCATGAGTGATAGTGGTAGTGTGACCTATCGCTCACCTGTCCCACGGGTAAGGCGGGATTTCGTCCATCTGCACGGAAGAAGGCGCTCGGCTACAAACCTTGTCAGAGGGAACCGTGAGTAAAAGACTATTGGTTTACCTTGCTGTACTGGTTGGAGTGTACAAAACTGTCTTGAGCTGAGCTGAGTGGAAGATAAATGGGGCAGTGGATCGCTCTGGCAGTCTATTTACTGTATAAGACTTAAGGAGAAGGCTGCTGACACCCTGCTTTAAATCGCTGTAATTACTAAAAAAAAAAAAAAATTTTTTTTTTTGAACCCTGAGCAGTATAATGGGCATTAGATTTACAACCAGCAGTACAGAACCTCACAGGCAATGGGCTATTTTCACATGTTTTGGATAGCGAATACAAAATGTATGGTGGCTCCAGGTATGTCCCTGCGCAGTGATTCCATGCACAGTAAAGTTGCACAGATGGTTTGAAGCAGATAGTTTGTAAAGCCTGCATAAGAGTCTAGCAGTGCAGGGATACTCTGAGAAAACATTTAGCGGGTTCACCTTCTTGCATCATATACCGTCGGTTTCCGCCATCTTGCTACCTTGCGCAGTATGGGGTGGGCATAATTTACCGTATAGAAGACGAGCTGGGATCCACTCCTTCATAACCACTGGTAGGATACATTTTGGAAAGCGCTGATCTTACAGGGCTTTTGCCCACTATATTGGAAGCAGTATTATACAGTCGATGCCTAACGGATTTTTAATTGCACTGAATAGGACACTTTGCCCAGAATTTGAACACTGCCCATATAAGTGGAACTGGTTTGCATCTTTTTTTTTTTTTTTTTTTTTTTTTTTTTGCATTGGCCATTTACTATTGCATTATAGCACTAATTTCTTGCCCTTTCATGCTGCATTGCCTATGTAACTTATATTCAATCCTTCTATACTATTTCTCTGGCCATAAGGCAGGAAGTCTTCCGGTCACATTCCGAGCCGTGAAGGCTGGATATAGCGTTCACTGTGCCTGGACGTAAAAGCTTATCATGCCGTGTCTGGCTGGTGCCGGCCTGTGTCTGGGAACTTTTTCTGCTAGACTGCATCTGATTGCTATTTTTCCCTGCTGCATGGTTCCTCATGGAGTGGACTGGGGCCATCCACTACCTGTGGTAAAGACGTTGCGGTACTCCTAGTGAAGGGAATTTGTTAAATTCCTTTCACAGCGGCATAGCTAAAAATTTAATGGGTGCAGTTTAAGTAATATAGCCCTAAGCCATTATGGTTAAAAAGAAAGGGGATGAGCTGCCACCACAAGAGGCCTCCGGTATTCAAAAATCTGTCAGACAAAACAAAAACTAGCCAGGCAGTGGCCGCAAAACTGGAGAAATTTGCCCATTCCCCTGTCAAGTCCCCGGTAAAGGGGGGGGGGGGGGGGGCAACAAGCTCAAACCAAATTACAACAGGACAACAACTCAGGGAGGAAAAGCCAAGGCCAAATACCTACGGAGAAGGCACCAGAACCCACTGGGGTGGATACCCCCAGTGAGGGTCATACAGAAGCTTCAACACTTTTGACAATAAATCTATTACCTGAGCCGAAGCCCTCATTGAGAGAAGTATTCTCTGTTGTGAAGATCTGCAAATCCACTCTACAAGATCTTTGTGACCAGATGAAAGGTATCGAGGAGGCAATCCCCCAAGTACATCATGACATACATAAAGTACAGGAAAGAACAGCAGCAATTGAAGATAGGATTAGCACAATGGAGGACGAGTTAAATCCCCTAAAAGATGATGTACAATTCTTGAGGGAAAAAATCGATATTTACGCTTTTAAAATAGATGATATGGAGAACAGGCTCCGGAGGGACAATGTAAGGATAGTGGGACTCCCAGAGCACAGTGAAGGCCCCCACCCCGTGAAATTTTTGGAAGGGTGGTTTAGGGATGTTTTTGGAAAGGACGCCTTTACACCATCCTTTTTTATAGAAAGGGCCCATCCGGTCCCTTTTAGACCGCCGCCCCCCCTCAGGTGGACACCCTAGACCATTGTTGGTGAAGATGTCGAATTATAGAGACAAAATAATGGTTCTTCAAAAGGCAAGAGAGAAGGGGAACATTCTCTTCAATAGGAGTAGAATCTCCATTTACCTGTACTTCTCTCCAGACCTTCAAAAACTAAGAGCTAAGTACGGTGAGATGAAACGTAGACTGTGACAACTAGAGATACCTTATGCACTGCTCTATCCCGCTAGACTGAAGATCACAGCCCTGGGTGGATTTCAATATTTTGACAAGCCGGAGGAGGTGGCGAAGTGGTTAGATGACGATAAGGGGAGACTGCAAATAGACAAGGGGGGAATATAGAGATGTTAATGATACTTAGTATACTCATCCGTGGGGTTCCTGGGTGTTTTTTTTTTTTTTTTTTGGGGAGTAGAGTGGAAAGCCACACAAGGTAATGAAGGAAGGATGTGGAGTGAAGATTTGGGGATTTGATATACTTTGGCACGTTGGCACAATTTGTGAGTTGGGGTGACAGGGTGGGGAGGCAGGGGGCGGATATGTTTGAGTCGATGCGGTTCACCTTAGAAAGGGAAAGTCACAGACAAGGCCCTGAGGGATGGCCTGGATAGGTTGGGGAAGAGGGGTGGGTTGAGTAGGAATGGGAATAGGGTAAGAGTTGAGAGATGGGCACGTAAGAGAGGTATCATGCACAGTAACAGGAGATGTATGGTAGTATTGAGGAGTGAGGATGGGGTAAACATGGGGTGTAAGAGTGGGTAAAATTAATCACAACTTATGTACACACATGGCAGCACAAAGAAAGTATTATGGAGGAACACTGACACTGAGAACCCTCGCAGATAGGCTAAATAAATCTCAAGAAGGTTTTTGCTACACGAACACTCAAAACTGGATTTTTTTTTCCAGATAATGAATACGTTGAGCAAGGCAACTGATACTTTTATGGTCCATTTTTACTATCCCTTTATCAATGCAGTTAAAATAGGTTGAAAATGGGGTCTTGGAACGTCAGGGGTCTGGGGAATGTAATAAAAAGATCGGCATTGATTTCCTGAATGGATGCTAATAATGCGAAAGTAATCTGTCTGCAGGAGACGCACTTCAGTCCGGAGGTTATCCCACATTTCGGGGTAGGAGATTCCATACACCATTCCATTCTACCCACTGAGTATTCTTTTTAATAACGAGGTGGCGTTCTCCCACAGACAGATTAGTATAGATAAATTTGGGTGGTATATTTTTTTATATGGTGTGATAGAAAACAAGGAAATCGTCTTGATAAATATGTATACCCCCCCCCCCCATTTAGTTTGGAGACGCTAGACAAAGCATTTAAATTTATTTTAGATAAACCACATATTCCAATTATAATGGCGGGTGATTTTAATATGGTACTTGATGAAGGGTTGGACAGGCTCCCCTCCCAGGAAACAGAAAATGGGAGTAAAGGGAAATCTATTTGCACAGATGCTGGAAGAGGCCGGACTTATGGACATGTGGAGGGTACATAACACAGGGAGATGACAATATTCATGTCACTCTGTCACACACTCCACATTGTCCAGAATTGATTTAATGATAGGTAATGATGAAGCTCTTAGACTAGTACAGGATTTGATATGCCTTCCCCGGGGTTTATCGGACCACTCCCCTCTCTTGCTGTCATTAAATATAAGGGAGACCTGTTCTAATACGGATTTTTTTCACGAGGTACATTAATACAAAAGGTTGGTAAATTAAAGAAGGAATCTAAAAAATGGGAGGAGAGTGTTAGACAAGAAGTTGAAAAGGCGGAAAAAGAATATGTAGGAGACCCTAACCCAGCTAAATATGGACACCTGGTGGACATGCAACAGGCGTACAAATCCACCATAATGAAAAGAGAAGAAAACAAATCATTTCAGAGGTACAATTCCTTTATTGAGGGTGAAAGAGTGGGTCGGGCCCTTGCCTTCTTAATAAGGGCAAACTCTCCAGCTAAAGGTATACCCACAATAAAGTCGCAGGAAGGCGGGACTACCTCATCTGCACCAGGAATCACTAGGGCCTTTAGGGAATATTATGAAGAGCTCTATAAATCCCGAAGTGGTGAGGTGGAAGTATTAAAGGCAGATTTTCTGAGCAAAATGACAATTCCCACCCTCTCCTATAGTGACAGAGAAGCTCTGAACGCACCAATCTCATTAGAAGAACTACAAAACGTGGTGGGAACCATGGCCAACCAAAAGTCTCCGGGCCCAGACGGACTCCCTATTGAAATATACAAACAACATGGGCAAATATTACTTCCGGAATTACTTAAACTGGCAGAATGGGCAGTAGAACATGGGGAGCTACCCTCCTCAATGCGAGAGGCCACAATAGTAGTGATACATAAGGAGGGGAAAGACCCGCTCGAGACCTCCTCATATCGGCCGATTTCATCGTTATGTGCAGATATTAAAATTCTGGCAAAAGTCTTGGCGGCTAGACTAAATAAGATCATACAAAAAGTTATCCATCCGGACAGGAAAAAGCTGCTCTCCTGTCCTTGGACGACGCCAAGGCTTTTGACAGCCTGGAGTGGAACTATCTCTGGAGGTGCCTAGATGCTTTCCGGTTTGGCCCCGTCTTTATTGGCTGGATTAATACACTTTTTTTAAAGACCCATGTGCTAAAGTGCAGGTAAACTGGGTATTTTCGGAGAGGTTTCGACTGGTGAGGGGGACGAGACAATGGTGCCCGTTGTCGCCCCTGCTCTTTGCCCTCACGATCGAGCCATTAGCGATTGCGATAAGAACTTCTGCAAGCGTGAAGGGTTTCCATAGATCTTTTGGGCAAGAGGAAATCGCGCTATACGCGGATGACGTTCTGCTATTTCTGGGTAACACTCGTACCTCCCTGATATCGGCAATGAGTATTGTGAATGAATTTGGGAAACTTTCAGGTGTAAATATAAATTGGGAGAAATCAGTGCTGTTGCCGGTGGACACTCTGGAAGCTCCGTTACCCAACGCTGTCTCCCGTCTGGTAGTATCCGGCAATATGAAATACCTAGGCATTAAATTCACAAAAGACCTGAAAGATTTTATTCCAGATAATCTGGTGCCACTTCTCAACAAATTTAGGAATAAGAGCGAGACATGGCGACGCCTTCCTCTTTCTGTAGTGGGTAGGTGTAATCTGATTCGGATGGTTTGGCTTCCGCAATTGCTTTATATTCTTCACAACTCTCCGGTCTGGCTTCATGAAAGGTGGTTCCAAAAAATTGATGCGCTTTTCCGAGACCTGCTGTGGAAGGGGATGGTAGCGAGAATTTGCCTGAGCACTTTTCAGTTAAAATTAGACAAGGGAGGCATGGACCTCCCACATCCTAGGAACTACTACCTGGCAGCGCGGCTTCAACATTTGGTGGGCTGCGGTATCCAGGGTGGCCATGAGGTGAATGGGCGTTTGATGCTGGAGTCCGCCCCACATGGCACGGTTTTGGATGCGCTGGAGGCTAATTCATTTACCCCTGACGTTCCAACACTAGTAATGTCAGTTAAGATCTGGACACTAGCTAAAGAACAAATGGGAGCTAGAACCTGAAGGAACTATGTGGAATTGGGACAATTAAGGATTGGGAAAGACGAGGTACCCTCCATCTTTCTCAACTATACGAGGCTCATTCAAGCCTTAGGAAGGAGTTTGGCATCTCGAAACATTCTTTTTTTCGGGTACCTGCAGGTTAGACATGCACCAAGCGCACTATTTGGAAGTCAGCCAATAGAATGGGGAGAGATGACTTTGTTTCAAAAAGTCATAGAACCAACCTCTTTGAAAGGCATGATTTTTACACTGTAGAAAGGGTTAAATAAATGCAGAGAGACGGACGGGGTAGAGTTTAGGGCCAAGAAGAAGTGGGAAGAGGATATCGGCCCAATCTCTCCAGAGCAGTGGAGATCTATTTTAGACTCATGTACTCTTGTTTCATTGGCCCCATCTCAGAGATTATCACATCTTTTTCTTCTGCATAGAGTGTACTACACCCCTCAGAGGTTATTTTGATTTGGGAAGAGGCAAAACGATAAGTGTCCTAGATGTCAAAATGTGGGTCACTTTATCCTTATGGTTTGGAGATGCCCAAAGCTTGAAGAGGTACTGGGTGGGAGAATGTAGTTAACTCCATAAATAGGATTTTCAAGATCTTGATGGGAAAAAAACCCATTACAGTGTATTCTGGGTAATGGGCTAATTAATGGAGGATGAAGTAGATTACCAACTGCCATAACGACTTTGAGCTGTGATATCTGAATGATGCCTGCAGTTACAGGCATCATTCAGATATCTTCTTTTAGAGCCGATTGTTCTTACAGGTATCGCCCACACACACACACACACTCTGCCGCTCTTCGGTGCTTCTACCGGCTCGCCCGTTTGATCCGCGAGCTGGAGAAGGAATCGACCGGCCTGGAAGGTTAGCATAGAGATTTCCGGCAGACCCAGATGGTCCCTGAAGTCTCCGATCTTTCAAAGGCCAGGTGCGATGTTATGACGTCATGCCTAGCCTCTGCATTTTTAGAAATAAGCCGAGATTGTTTTTTTTGTTATTTCAGGCTTCCCAGCCTAGAAGCGAGATCTGGGGACTTGTAGACCCCAGATCTCACTGTAATGAGGACCTGTCATGCCCTATTCCTATTGCAAAGGATGTTTACAAAATGATCAAAAAAAAAAAGTGTCAAAATAGAAAAAAAATCAAAATAAACGATAAAAAAAAATTAAAGTGCTACTGTTCCCACGTGTTCACTTGCAGAAGCTAACACATACGTAGGTCGCGCCCACATATGTAAACGGTGTTCAAACCACATGTGAGGTATCGCTGTGAACGTTAGAGTGAGAGCAGTAGAGAGAGCTGGACCTCTTCTGTAACTCTAAACAGGTAACCTGTAAAAAATTGTAAAACTTCGTCTATGGGGATTTTTAAGTACTGAAGTTTGGCGCCCTTTCACGAGTGTGCACAATTGTAAAGCATGACATGTTGGATATCTATTTACCCGGTGCAACATCATCTTTCACATTATGCAAATAAATTGGGCTAACTTTACTGTTTTTTTTTTGGTTTTTTTTTAATGCATGAAACTCCCCCCCCAACAAAAAAAACGAGTTTGAAAAATGGCTGTGCAAATACCATGCGAGATAAAAAAGTTGCAACGACCACCATTTTATTCCCTAGGGTCTCTGCTAAATATGTTTGGGGGTTCCGAGTAATTATCTAACCAAAAAATGATGATTTTTACATGTAGGATCGAAGTGTCAGAATTGGCCCGGTAGGCAAGTAGTTGAACTGATTGGTACGTTTTACAACGTGATTGTTTACAATCACTTTAACTCTGCTTGCATTTAAAAAATACATTTAATGATGTATTAATAAATACAGAGGTGCATTAATTTTGTGTCATGTAGATCTGCCAAGAGCTTTAAAGTGGTTGTAAACGCAGAAGGTTTTGCATTGAAGTAAAAAACTTGTGTCCAGCAACTTATCTGCTCTGTGCAAAACTATTGCTTATGTTTTATTATTTTAAAAAATACCTTTACAATCTCCTTAACCACTTCAATACCAGGCACTTAGAACACTTCCCGCCCAAACCAATTTTCACCTTTCAGTGCTTTTGCGATTTGAATGAGAATTGCGCGGTCGTGCGACGTTGTACCCAAACAAACTTTTTATCATTTTGTTCCCACAAATAGAGCTTTCTTTTGGTAGTTGATCACCCCTGCGGTTTTTATTTTTTGCGCTCTAAATAAAAAAAAAGACCGAAAATTTGGGGGGAAAAAAAACATTTTTCTTTGTTTGTCACAAAACTTTGTATAAAGTACATTTTCTCCTTCACTGACGGGCACTGATGTGGCTACACTGATGGGCACTGATGAGGCTAGACTGACAGGCACTGAGGAGGCGGTACAGGTTGGCACTGATGAGGTGGCACTGATAAGGTTGCACTGATGGGGCACATATGCAGCACTGATGAGCTACACTGACGGGCACTGACGGACACTCATAGGTGGCACTGATAGGTGGCACTGGACACGGATAGGTGGCACTGATGGGTGGCACAGGTGGGCACTTTTAGGTGGCACTGGTGCTCACTGACAGGTGGCACTGGTGTGCACTGGTGCATACAGCACTGTTAGGGATGGCACTGGCAGGCATCATATATGGGCACAGTGCCATCCCTACAGCGCACTATATTGCCCTTACCTGGTGGTCTAGTGGGGGCTCCCTGGTGGTCCTGGGCGGCGGCCTCGCGGTGTTCGGGGGGGTGGCTCCCTGGTGGTCCTGGGCAGGCTCCCTGGTGGTCCATTGGGGTGATCCTGAGGGGGGTTGCACTGATAAAAGTTCAGCGCGAACCCCCCCCCCCCCCCCCGTCAGACGAGCAGCCGATCGGCTCTCCGCTGCTCAGGTCTGCTGATACACGGCTCTTCCTATTTACACTGTGATCAGCCATTATTGGTCACGGCTGATCACATGGTAAAAGGTTTCCACAGAAGCCTTTTACCTCGGTCGGCAATGCAGTGGGCCAGACTGACCCACGGCACCACCGATCGCTGCGATGCGCGCACCCGGGGGCGCGCGATCGCGGATTATCCTGAGGACGTCAATAGACGTCCAGTCAGGTTAACGAACCACCCGCCTGGACGTCATTTGTCAATACGCTGGGCGGGAAGTGGTTAAAGATGATGTTTTGAAAAGACTATAATAGAAATGTATGCTTCAAACTACAAAATGCATATACTTGTTACAAAATGAATCTATTTGTGAAAATTAGGCAATGCAGGGTAGTTCATCCTTTTTTTCTCTTTCGTTCATTGACGGACACAGCAACTCCATCTTGCCCTTAGGGTTATATTGCTACCTTCAGTAGTAGGACTAGGCAGAACAACAAATATTAAAAGAACAAGCACAGCCCCACCCAGGGGCAGTCCTGCATGGTAGTAACCCTCCTGCTGGGACCTGTGGTTCCTCGTTTTATTCTTCCAACTATTCTTCAACATGAAGTCTGCAATCAACTGCGACCGGACCCGACCCCTCTGATGGTCCTAGATAATAGGTCGGACAGTGGGTCGGGTCGTCAACTAACGTCTGAAGTACAACTTCTTATCAACCTTCTTATTTTGCTCCTTGGTGTCCAGGGTCGTCCTCCCAATGATGGTACGTCCTGACGGGGACCCACCCCGACACGAACAAGAAAATTATAAACAACAAGACGGATCAGGATGATGACTTCCATCGTTATATTGGGATTCCCGTTCTACCTCAACGACACAGGCAGTTACTTGCTTTCTCTTTTTTTCCTACTTGATGGGACGTAACGGATTAAAAGTGTTTATCTAAGTAA
>BLSH010166979.1:61473-76050 GCA_018402905.1 Glandirana rugosa | reverse complement strand
CAGGTACTCTGGTACTGTGATGGGCTGGTGACAGGTACTCAGGTACTTTGATGGGCTGGTGACAGGTACTCGGGTACTCAGATGGGCTGGTGACAGGTACTCGGGTACTTTTATGGGCAGGTGACAGGTACTCAGGTACTCTGATGGACAGGTGACAGGTACTCGGGTACTCTGATGGACAGGTGACAGGTACTCGGGTACTCTGATGGACAGGTGACGGGTACTCTGATGGGCTGTGACAGGTACTTTGATGGGGTGGTGACAGGTCCTCTTTATTGGAAGGGGGGGGCAATCAGTGTGCTTGGTGCTGACAGTAAGCGGTAACGAGCTGTTACCGCTATCTCCTCCTCACACACGATCGGTGTGTGAAGAGGAGAACCCGGTAACAGCTCGTTACCGCGGATTCCCGTCATTTTGTGACCGGCTGTGATTGGACACAGCCGGTCACGTGGTAAAGAGCCAATATTATTGGCTCTTTACCGTGATCGGGGTTGGGCTTTGTCCGAGGGACAAGCCCGCCCCCCGATCGCCGCCTCTGTGTCCAATGTTGTCAGTGACCGACTGTGATAGGACACAGCCGGTCACGCGGTAAAGAGCCAAGATTATTGGCTCTTTACCCCGATCACGGAAGGCCGGGTCCTGGGGGACACGGCCGGTCCCCGATCGCCGCGATGCGGGCCCCTGAGGGCCCGCAAAGCGGCGAAAACAAGTGGACGTCATATGACGTCCACTTAGGATGGGGAGTGCACCTTGTCGACGTATAATTACTATACGCCGGTAAGGAAGTGGTTAAGGTGCAGTATATCTATGAAACAAAGTAACAATTGGAAATGTCACAAAAAAGCTCCTGAGAGCAGGAGCCCATATGCAACAGCCCCATACTCACAAAAATAGCTTGGCCAAGATTCCAAGACAGGTGTGGTCCCCCAAAGATGGAACAGCCATGGAATGTATCTCCCCTGGGAGTTGAAGAGATGGAACAACTGGCATGATGCCAGGAAAGCAGGAGGAGGGTGGGCATGACTGATAAAAGTGTTTCCAAAGGGTGTCCCACAGATCCAGGATTGACACCTGTAATGAAAATTTAAATGTATATGTCTGAGTATCTTAACACATGCTGCATTGGCAGACTAAAGGTAGATTCAGTGTAAATATATGTATAAGTATGTATGCTGCTATGGCAGACTGAAGATAACAATACACGTCTCATGCAGTGTAATCTAGGGATATGTGGGCAGTTAGTGAAGAGAGAGATGCTTAAAGTAACAGAAAATCGTGCTATAAAACAAATGTGAGATATGTTACCAGTGAGCCACCTTAAACTGTAAAGTAAATCCTAAAAAGTGTATGGGGGTGCAAAAATATCCCAATGAATGAGATGTGATGTGCTTACAAGATAGGTGTGCTTGATGTGTGAAGTATCAAGGCAGTATGAGAACCAAGGGCCTCCATGTGAATCCGCCTGCTTAAATCCCCAGCAGGTGCAGCTGGCTACTCCTCTAATTCCATGAACAGGTGACTGATTGTGTGAGCATGGAGTTTGCTCACCATCTATATAGGAGATGCCCACGCATGCGCGGGCATCTCCCTGTCATCTGTGATGGAAAGCCTCAGCTAAAAAAGCGGAAGCTCTACAACAGGCTGGAACCATGCCTGAAAACAGGCAGGTGTCATGGTGCTTTATAGTACAATCTTCTGCTACTTTAAGCATCTCTCTCTTCACGAACTGCCCACATATCCCTAGATTACACTGCATGAGACATGTGTACTGTTATCTTCAGCCTGCCATAGCAGCATACATATTAATACCCCAGAAACATATATAGGGTGAGACACCCTTTGGAAACACTTTTATCAGTCATGCCCACCCTCCTGCTTCTCTGGTGTCATGCTGCTTGTTCCATCTCTTCAACTCCCAGAGGAGACACATTCTGTGGCCGTTCATATTTTGGGGGACCACACCTGTCTTGGAACCTTGGCCAAGCTATTTTTGTGAGTATGGGGCTGTTGCATATGGGCTCCTGCTCTCAGATATATGCTTTTTTGTGACATTTCCAATTGTTACTTTGTTTCATAGATATACTGCACCTTAAGATCTACTCCTGAGGAAGCAAGCATGGACTTGTGAAATGCATTGAGTTATGGATGCCTGCATAGATATATTTTGTATATTTTACAATTTTTAACAATGTATCAATGTTTTGGCACATTTTGGATTGTATGTCTCCTTCATAAAGCTTGGCTCAAATGTTCATGTATTTGCTGATGAACTCAATAAATGATGTTTTTTTATACATGCTTTTCTCACTTCCACCTTACTCAAAGTTCCATGGGCTATTTTTCTCCTTTATTGCTAATTAATAGGGATGGAGGTGTGTTACGGGTAGTATCAGACCTGTCCTCTTTAGTTCAGAGAGTACTGTGCAAGATGACCTCACATCCTGCAGCTCTGCCCGATGTGTTTCGTCACTTGACATTCTCATGGTGCATTACAAGAAAGTCCCACCCCTCTCTTATGCTCAAGCCTTAACCTTTTCCTTTCTATTGCCAAATGGATTGATCTGATCAAATTGCTTCTTTAATTGCTTGGTATATGTGAGAGATAATCCTAAGCAGTGGTTGAAGCTCTGGATGATTCAATTCTTGGGGGATACATGTGGACCCGCTTTTTGCTAAAAAGGGGTCATGGAGGTTTGGTGAGTTTGAAGGTGTGGAGGTGAAGGATCACACTGGACAGAGCAGGTTGTGAAGCACAGTATTGGGGAAACAGTTTGTCCCGAGCATGAATTCAGGCCAAACTTTGGCAGTTGACTGTTTGGCAAACACCTGAATTGTCGGGCGTTCGACCATTTGTTGGGCCCGCCGAGTGCCCCACAATGCACTGCGTGCTGCACAGTACATTGAAAGCGCTGATTGGCTGAAGCAGTTAAGGATTTGCCTATTCAGGGTACAGAACACTGTCAGAGCTGTGATTGGAGAAAGTAATGATGACTGTGCCCAATCATGGCTCATTGCTCATAGACCCTTTTGCAGTGTGATATTGGAATGGAGATAGAACAGAACTCTATTCATTGCTACTAGAGCGTTAGTGTGCTAAAGTGTGCTATTGTGAGTGTAAAGTGTAAGTGTAATGTGAATATAGTGGTAGTGCGACCATTCATTTTTACTTTAGTGTCAGTAGTGTGAATATAGTGATGGTGCAGTGTGAGTGTAGTGTGACCATTCATTTTTACTTTAGTGTCAGTTTAGTGTCTACTCCAGTATATTGAGGTGCATTAGAGCAAATTTACGGCAGCATATTGAAGTGCGTTAGTGCAGTGGTTCTCTACCCTGTCCTTAAGTACTCCCAACAGGCCATGTTTGCAGGTTTTCCTTTATCTTGCACAGGTGCTTTAACCCTTTCGCTGCCAGGCCCTTTGCTCCATTTTATACACTCAGGTGGCCAGACCATTTTTGCAATTGTTCCTTTGCTTTTTTATTTTTCACTTACAGCTTTCAAAGCTTGTAAAATACCCCGCAAACCATATTTCTCTTTCGTTCATTGACGGACGCAGCCTCTTATTCTTGACATTTGGGGTTTATGCACCTTTCACTAGGAGTGGACTAGGCAGAATGTAGTTCAGCTAAAAGCAGACACAGCCCCTCCCAGGGGGCAGTCCTCACTTGGCATAACCCCTCCTGCCCTGCTCAACAACTCAGTTTTTTCTTCCTAGTGCAAGGAGTAGGACCTGGCTCCCTGCTGGGATCTGCGGTTCCCCGTTTTTTTCCTTTTTTCTCAAGACTTCTGATGAAGAATGCAATCAAGTAACCGGCTGGATATCCTAGATCCAGGGAGTCTCCCCAGTGCGGCCAAGGGATGCGAGCCGACCCTTAGCTGTACGCGGGATCGACCGCGTCGGGCCTCGTTCCGTGCGGGAAGTGGCCGGCGGGTTAAACGTCCCGCCAGCACACCTAGGACCAGGTCCCCGGCTCACCTCACGGGTGTTGCGTGGCCGGCAGCTCCCCCCGAACCTGCGGGGCGGCAGGTCTGCCTCGGGTGGCTACCCGCTACGCCCGTCCAGAGTGGTGAGTATGCTCCCCCCTCCCAGAGGTGCGTGGGGTGCAGGCAGGTGGTGTCCCCTTTCTTAGGGCATAGGTGGGCTTGATCCTTCCTACCCCTTACTATTGCCCCCTGGGCTGTAGCTCTCCTCCTGCCTGGCTGGGGTTCCCCCTGGGTGGGCTGCGGGCGGTCGGTATGTCAGTGCCTGGCTGCCACTTTCCTGTAGCCGGCCACGTGTGGATCACGGCCGCCATTTTCCTGTAGCCTGCCGCGTGTTCAGTATCGTGGCCACCATTTTGCGGTAGCCAGCCACTTGTTTGGCCTCTAGTGCACACGGCGGCCATCTTGGCGTGGTCCGCCGCGTACTGGCCTCAGTTTCGCTGGCTGGGTGGGCAGTCCTGGATATCTTGTAGCTTCCTACACGTGGGGGACGCGGAGCAGCAGTAGGGTGGTTACAGGCAGCTACAGCAGCACTCGGGGTCGGTGTGGTGAGTCCTCCTGGGAGCCTCTGGGCCCTAAGTGCGGCAGCTTGAGGGGTGGTGTGGGGCGCACGGTCCGGTCTGGCCTGTGGGTGTCTTCCGGGGTGTGGTGCAATGGCGGCTGAAGCAGGTGCTTTCCAGCCAGAAGTCTCCAGTGGGGATCAGGGAGCACTGGGACCTGTGGTTCCGCTGGACAAATTGACGGCCATCCTGGAAGAATTCTTCTCCCGGGTGTAGCCGATCCGTGACTGTGGGGTGGCCAGGAAACGGCCACCCCTCCCCCGTCCTCCGGTGAGGACTCGGAGCTTGAGGGGGGCTCCGCTGTGTCGGGGACCCCCCTGGAGTTGTCAGAGGGCGAGCTCGGGGACCCCTCTGATGATGAGGATGAGCCCTCGGGGGCCACCGCGGGCTCTGGTGGGCTCCTTGGTCTCAGCGGTCCGTGAGACGCTGAAGCTGGGCCCGGCTGCGACACGGGCGCCATACGCTTTTGGGTCGCATAGGCCGGCCCGGACACCTATGGTATTCCCTTATTTGTCGTACTTTGATCAGTTTGTTTACAAGGAGTGGCAACGACCTCAGGGTTCATTTGCCATGCCTAAACGTTTTTCTGTGCGTTATCCCTTTGAGGATACCCTATTGCAGAAGTGGACGTCTCCGGTGGACCCGCCTGTGGCCTGTCTGAATAAGGCGACCCGGCCAATAGGAGGACTGAGGCGGTGTCCAAGGCAATGTTCCTGGTCGCAGGGTCGGCCATGAGGCCGGCGCTGGCTTCGGCGCTGGTGGCACAGGCGTTTATGGAATGGGCGGCCATTGTGCACCAGGCTTTGGTGACACTCCAGGCCCCTCTGGAACCTGTGCAGATGGCAGACCAGCTGATTCAGGGCCTTAAGTACCTCTGTGATGCAGCCCTCGACATGGCTCCCATGCTGTCCAAACTGTCCATGTTCGCAGTCATCATTAGACGTCTGCTGTGGCTTAGATGTTGGTCAGGAGCCCAGGCGTAAAAGAAGGGCCCGACGGACTTACCTTTTGTGGTCATCTTTTTGGGGCTTCCCTGGATGAGATCATCAAGGATTACACTAGGGGGGAAGAGTACATTCCTCCCAGAACCTAGAAGCGGTAAGGAGCCCCGGCGTAGGACGGGCCCTTCCTTCCCTACTCAAGAGGTTTTTTCGTGCGCCCCGCGCCTCGAATAAGGTATCTCAGCCCGCCAAGGCTTCTGCAGGGGGGCCAGAAGCATCCCTGGCAGCGTAAGGCCGAGAAGGTGGAGGAGAAGTCCTCCTCCGCATGATGGGTTGGCCCCGCCCATTCGGGTGGGGGGACGGCTCTTGCTGTTCACGGACCGGTGGACTTCTCGCATCTCGGATATCTGCATGCGTGAGGTGGTTTCGTCCGGGTACAAGATTCCGTACCCAGCCCCCGGACAGGTTCTTCACCGCCAATCTGAGGCTTCCCCGGGGCGACAGCAGGCCCTGTTTGGGGCCATGCAAGTCCTGCTCCACCAGGGGGTGATTCTTCCAGTCCCCTCTGTGGAACATTTCCGTGTTTTTTTATTCAAATCTTTTTTTGGTTCCGAAAAAAGATAGGGTCAGGCCTGTCTTGGACTTAAAGGCTCTCAACCTCTTTGTGAAGGCGCGGAAATTCAGAATGGAATCTGTCCACTCTGTGGTGGCGGCGATTCGTCAGGGAGACTTCTTGGCCTCCTTGGACATCAAGGACGTGTATCTGCACGTGCCCATATGTGCGCGCCACCAGCGCTTTCTGCGATTTGCGGTAGGGGATCTCCACTACCAGTTTGTGGCCCTTCCGTTCGGTCTGGCCTCAGCCCCGCGGGTCTTCACCAAGCTCTTAGCCCCAGTGCTGGCTCTGCTGAGGCAGTGGGGAATAGCAGTGGTGGCATATCTCGACGACCTCCTCCTGCGGGCGGAGTCGGCCTCAGCCTTGAAGGACAGTGTGGCCATCACCCTCAGTTCCCTGCGGGACTTCGGATGGGTGATCATTCTTCCGAAGTCGGTACTGACTCCGCCGCGCCGGTTGGAATATCTGGGCTTGGTCCTGGACATGGAGCGGATGAAGGTGGTTCTTCCTGCCGCCAAGGTATTGACGCGCCAAGTTGCGGTGCGGGCCCTGCTGTCCCAGCGGTGGTCCTCTCTCTGATTTTGCATGAGGGTGTTGGGGCTGGTGGTCTCCACCTTCGAGGCGGTGCCGTATGCCCAGAGTCACACCTGGTCCCTGCAGCGGGCAATTCTGTTGCAGTGGGACAAGTCTCCTTTATCACTGGATCGGGTGATCAGGTTGGATCACCGGACCCGATGTTCCCTCGCCTGGTGGCAGCGAGCCCCGGCCTTGGGGCTGGGGAAGTCATTTCTACCTGTTGGTGGTCACAACGGATGCCAGCCTATCTGGCTGGGGGGGGGGGTCCTGGGGCTGTTGTCGACCCAAGGTCGCTGGTCCCCGGAGGAGTCCCGTCTCCTGATTAATGTGCTGGAACTTCGAGCGATCAGGCTTTGCCTCTCCCACAGGTCGGGGAGGTTCCACGGTCGTCCTGTTCGGGTCCAGTCTGACAACACCACGGCTGTAGCTTACGTGAATCATCAGGGCGGAACGAGGAGCGCAGCATCAGAAGTAGCCCACATTCTGAGGTGGGCAGAGCTTCACGTGCCGGCAATCTCCGCTGTTCACATTCCGGGCGTCGAAAATTGACTACCTCAGTCGCCAAAGGCTGGGAGAGTGGTCCCTGCACCCGGAGGTGTTCCGCCAGATTTGTCAAAATTGGGGCATGCCAGACGTGGACCTACTGGAGTCCCGGCTCAATCGGAAGGTGCAGGCCTTCGTGAGCAGAACAAGGGATCCGTTGGCAGACGTGGCGGATGCCCTCGTAGGTCCGTGGTCTCGGTACCAACTGCTCTGTGCCTTCCCTCTGCTTCCGCTGCTCCTGCGCCTACTGCGCAGGATAGAGGCAGAAGGGATCCCAACCATTCTGGTAGCGCCAGATTGGCCTCGGCGTCCTTGGTACGCCGACGTGGTGTGGATGGTGGTCGATGTTCCCTGGTGGCTCCCGCTTTGCGAGGACCTACTTTCACGGGGACCCATCTTGCACCCTGCTTTACCCTCGCTGGCTTTAACGGCCTGTCTATTGAGTCCTAGGTGTTAAAAGATAGGGGACTCTGAGTCTGTCATTGCCACTATGCTCAAGGCGCGTAAGGCCACTTTGCGTAAGATCTATCACCGCGCCTGGAAGGCTTACATTGCCTGGTGCGAGGTGGGGGGATGGAACCCCTGTTCTTAGTGGCTCGGGCCCTGGCTTTCCTTCTGCAAGGCCTAGATCACAAGTTGCCATTGAGCACGCTTAAGGGACAGATTTCTGCCCTGGCCATTCTTTTTCAGCATCCTTTGGCGACGCATTCATTGATTCGTACCTCTGTCCAGGGAGTTTGTCATGTCACTCCCCAGGCACGGGCGCCTTGGGGCCTTAATCTGGTCCTTTCAGTGCTTCAGAAGCCGCCTTTCGAAAATATCAGGGAAATTTCCCTGCAGCTGCTTTCGCAGAAAGTGGCCTTCCTGGTGGCGATTACATCCGCTAGGCGGGTGTCTGAGCTGGCGGCTCTGTCCTGTAGGTCCCCGTACTTGGTCCTACATAGGGATAAGGCGGTTTTGCATCCCTCTCCTTCCTTCTTACTGAAGGTGGTCTCTTCTTTTCACATCAATGAGGACATTGTCCTCCCTTCGCTGTGTCTGCGCCTGTCTCATCATAAGGAGGTGGCTTTGCATTCCCTGGATGTGGTTAGGGCTCTGCAGGTGTATCTGGCGGCCTCTTTTCGGAGGTCAGATGAGCTTTGTCGCGGTGGATGGTCCGCGCAAGGGATGGCGGCCTCATCTGCCACTATTTCCCATTGGATACGACAGACGGTGACCCGTGCGTATGCTGTTCGGGGCCAGGAGCTCCCCTTTCCGGTCACGGCTCACTCTACCAGGGCGATTAGTACTTTCTGACATCAGGCGTCGGTTTCTCAGGTGTGCAAGGCGGCCACTTGGACCTCGGTGCACACTTTTTCAAAATTTTACAGAGTTGATGTTGCAGTGTCCTCAGATGCTGCTTTTGGCCGCAAAGTTTTGCAGGCGATGGTGTGAGGTGCGTCCGGCACCTCCCGGAGGACGCTTTTGTTGGGTACTGTTGTTGTTGCCCACCCCTCGTTGTGACACTACTTTGGGACATCCCCACATGTCAAGAATAAGAGGCTGCGTCCATCAATGAACAAAAGAGAAAATAGGATTTTTTGACTTACCGTAAAATCCTTTTCTCTGAGTTCATTGACGGACACAGCACCCACCGCTCTTTTGTTGAGTTTGTACTGCTTGTTACGAACGGAGTTGCTGAGCAGGGCAGGAGGGCTTATGCCAAGTGAGGACTGCCCACTGGGAGGGGCTGTGTCTGCATTTAGCTGAACTACGTTCTGCCTAGTCCACTGCTATTGAAAGGTGCATAAACCCTACATGTCAAGAATAAGAGGCTGTGTCCTTCAATGAACTCAGAGAAAAGGATTTTACGGTAAAAGGAATTACAAAAAAAAAAAAAAACGGATTTTACGGTAAGTCAAAAAATCCTATTTTCTGAAAGCACATGACCAGTAGAATAAAAAGCAGGTGCTACTGATTTTTAAGGTCCCATGATATTTGCGCAAATGTTTATCAAAACAATATTTTTTGCTAAAAATCCACTAAAATCATGATTAGCAGATAAATGCACAGCAGATTTTACGAAATTCCTACTAAATATAAAAGCTTAACCTGTATTGAGTTAATAAATAACAAATATCTGTAACTTTTAAATTGCACCTTTTTGTGAAATGGTGAAAATTGAACCGACACAAAAGTGTAAATATCCAAATTTCTCTAAAATCTGAAGGTTTTCATTTTCCCTTACAACTTTAAGAATTTGTGAAAGACCCCCAACCTGTGTTGAGTTAATAAATAACGAATATTTGTATGTTTTAAATTGCGCCTTTTTGCGAAATGGTGAAAATCGAACGTACCCAAACAATTTTCTAAAAATCTGGAGGTTCTCATTTACAGCTTTCAGAGTTTGTAAGACCCCCCCCCCCCCCCCAAACCATATATTTTCTGAAAGCATATGACCTCTGGAATAAAAAGAAGGTGCTACTGATTTCTTTGGCCCTGCGGTATTTGCGCAATTGTTTATCAAAACCATATTTTCGCTATAAATACACTAAATTCATTAATAGTGGATTCATACATGGCAAAATCTGCATAATTCTTGCTAAGTTCCTAGCAAATATAAAAGTTAAAACTGTATTGAGTTAATAAATAACAAATATTTGTACGTTTTAAATTGCACCTTTTTGTGAAATGGTGAAAACTGAAGGTACATAAAACTGTATAAAAACAATTTACTCTAAAAAATCCGGAGGTTACCATTTTTCACTTACAGCTTTCAGAATTTGAAAAGACCCCTCAACACTACACATTTTCTGAAAGCACATGACCTGTAGAATAAAAAAGTGCTATTGATTTTTTTGGCCCCTCAATATGTTCATCATATTGCTATTTTCACTAAAAATACACTAAAATCATTAATAGTGCACATAAATGCAACATAACTTACAAAATTCCTGCTAAATTGCTACTAAAGCATCGTTCACATGTGGCATACTAAAGTGTATGCCCTTGAAGGGCCATGTTTACCCACACAGGGATGCACAGGTGTTCCGTGCATCCCCGTACAAGCAGTCCCATTTATGTCAATTGGGATGCAACGGCTGCACAGGCATAGCTGCTGTTCCCAATCTCACATCCCTGTGGGTACATTACCCCGAACGCAGACAGTGTGAGCTCAGGGACATGCATGCAGACTTACATGGATATAAAATTGGCAGAAATGGCTATGTTCGTGCAGTTGCTGCATCCCAAATGACATCAATGGGACTGCCTGCAAAGAGATGCATGGAACACCTGTGCATCTCTGTAAAGGTACGCTGTGTGTGAACAAGGCCTTAGGCCCCTTTCACACAAGCAGACCGATCCGGTCTGCCTGTCCGTGTTTCAGATGGGCCCAATTGAACCACCCATTGTTCTCTATGGAGAGGCTGATGTAAATGGACACGTGTGGACATCCGATCCAGTCCAGTCTGCTAAAAACAGACGGATGGGGATCCCATTCCCCATCCATCTAGCAGATCGGATTGGATGGTATCAGATTTAAATAAACAGGCGGTCTGTTTCCATAGAGAACAGGGGGCTGTTTCCTTGTCTGCTCTGCATCGGCGGAGCAGACAAAGACCTGTCATCTGCCTGCTCAGCAGGGATCAGCAGACAGCTCTGACGCTGAGCAGGTGGATCTGCTTAACAGAGTCTACTTCATGTGAAAAGGGGTCTCACCAGGAGCGGCCAGTCCATTAGGGGAGTTTTCTTTTTTTCAAGTCCCATGATTAGAACTTGAGGCTCGAATTGGCTTGAAAAAGGTTGGGCTCTCGGGGCGCACAGCACTGCGCCTCAAACCCACCCACTTGTGACCATATTGAATTAATATTCTCTATTGTCTTCTGGCTACTCCTCCCGGCCAATCAGGACAGGAGGTGGATCGGGTTGGCCGGAAGGAGAAGCCGAGGAGGCTGTGGAGGGTTGAGTGCGGTGGGACTCCCGCAGGAGGAGTGCGGGAGGGGAGGGGCCGTCACCGTGGAGAGGCTGAGTGCGGGCGGACCGGGTCTTACTATGTTTTTTTTTTACTTTTTTTTTTTTTTTACGATTTACACTTTTTGTTTTATTTTTTTTTTTTTTTTGGGGGGGGTGTATTTGGTGAGATATCAGAGGTCTAAACATACCCCCATATCTCTCTTTTTGAGACAGAAAGGGACTGAAAATAGTCCCTTTCTCAGCAGCACTTTAGTTGTAGTTGAATGAATGGAATTACATTCATTCCTAAAATGAGACTGATACATTGGAATTGATTTACTAAAGCTGGAGAGTGCAAAAACTGGTGCAGCTGTGCATGCTAGCCAATCGGCTTCTAACCTCAGCTTGTTCAATTAAGCTTTGACAATAAAACCGTGAAGCTGATTGGTGCAGCTCCACACAGAAACCTAATTTTGCACTTTCAAGCTTTAGTAAATCAACCCCATTGTATCACTTGTGGTTTTCTTGTATCAGCGCGAGTGATACAGTCTTTTAGGTGTCAGTGAATATAGGAGCAATCGCTGCCTATATCCACTGTGCTACAGGGCTGGGCTTGGTATACACATGTATACCAAGCCCCAGCTTCAGCCCCCCCCCCCCCCCCCTTGCGCTCTCAGCATGTCAGATTGCTGGAGCTCGATGCAGCCAGCAGTCACAGGCTGCTGGAGGGGAATGAGGGATGCCACCGGAGCAGGGATGAATGGGTGCCAGGGCCAGTAAGGGTGGGGGGGTGTATGACTGGTGGGGGAGACAAATCTCGATTCCCCCCAAGCCCCATGCAGCACCTGAAGCCAGCGGCAGAGGAATGATTCTGCCTTATGATGGTAGCTGCAGGGGATCAAATTTGCAAGGGGGGGTCGGATCAAGTGGAGGGGGAGTAATTAGTGCTGGGGGTGAAGGGGAGAGGAGAGTGGGGGGGCAGTTTTAGATATGTTAGCAGCCTGAGGAGGAGAGGCAGAGGACAGGGAAGCTACGGCATGGAGGGGGGGGGGGGGCGTTCACATTTAGGGTTAATAACTCTGATCAGTGGATTGTAATCCACTGATCAGAGTTATAGAATTGTTCAGCACAGTCTGCTGAACAATTCTGATATAAGTTTATGGCCATTTAAGTGACCTCAATGAGCTTATAGCAGAGGGAGAAATTAGGTCCGTACGGCATACGGACTTGGCCACCTGCAGGCACTTCTGTAGGTCCGTACGGCGTACAGACTTGGCAGTAGAAGGGTTAAATCAGTCAGTGGCTTGGTATTTTGCACAGCTATTTTATCTAAGAGAAATTCCCAAAACATGGCCTGTTGGGGTACTTGAGGACAGGGTTGAGAGAGACCGTGTTCGTACACTTTTATGACAGTATATTGAAATGCGTTAGCACACTTTTATGGCAGTGTATTGTAGTGTGTCTCTGTAGTAAGTACTCAAGTTCACCAAACACCACTTTCCATTTATTAAAGTGCATTCAAGTACACATTTTCCCTTCTCTATTACATTTTTGTAATGACCCGCCCTCCCAATCATGTCTTGGAGGCCAACAAGGAGAGGCAGAAGTTCCCATGGCGCTCTGAGGGGGCCAGCAGTGTCTGTGTCCACAGGCAAAGGTGGACGTGGTCTGTCCTCAGGCAGGGCACCATTTCCTCTGTTTAGTGATGTTGCCCATGCTATCCAGCCACAGCATGCAGGGGAGGTGGTGGACTGGCTTACTAAATCATCTTCATCCTCCTCAACCTGTTACCCAAGCAGAGATTAGTGCGCAGTCCACCACAGCTGCCAGAGCGGCTTATTCTGCCTCCTTTTACACAGCTACTCCTACCTTAGCCCCAGCATCATGCGTGGAGGAGTCAGCTGACTTATTTAAACACAGCATCAGCCACTTGCTGCTTGAGGATGCACAGGCATTTCTTGATCCTGATGTTGATTCTGAGGTTTAGGAAGGTAGGAACATGAGCCTACAGAGATGGGAGAACACTGGTAAATAACAAATTGGCAGTCATGTTCCACCAGCCGCAAGGTTTTGCAAAGCTGGCTCCAGTGATGATGATGAGGTCACTGATGCGACTTGGGTGCCGGATAGAGCAGAGGAAGATTGAGGTGAGGGTGAGACACAGCCCCGAGGTAGCCATGGAAGAGTAGAGAGCAGCCACCCTATTCCATCACATTGTGGAGCTGTTCTCTCCCGGCCCACCTCCCACAGCTCGGCTGTCTGGGCCTCTTTTTAGCACATGTGCAGCTGATGGCACTGTTGGATCTCTATTGGTTGGCAACCCTCCTTGACCACCGTTATGAGGGGAAAGTTTTAGAACTCACCCTGTCCTCACAGAGGGAGCAGAGGATGAAATATCTTGAGGACACCTTAAAAAGGAGTTTTATGTAATGCCCTTCCAGACTCTGCTAGGTTAAAGTATCATGGAATAGCTGGATTTGAGGCTTCTGTGTGTCAGGAGAAGGGGGCCGCCATAGTGATGCATTTCAAAAAAATTTTAGTCAGCTTCCACATTGGCGGCGTCTGCATCATATGGTGGGAGATTATCTAGGGGTGAAAACAAACATGGAGAGCTTTCCAATTGACGATCCACTGGGTCATTAAAATAGACCACTGGTCAGAACTTGCCCAGTATGCAGTTGAGCTGCTTGGCTGCCCTGCATCCAGCGGGCTTTGCGAATGGACATTCAGTGCTGCTGGAGGTTTTGTGACAGATAAAAGAGCGCATCTGTCCACAGACTCTGTTGACCGGCTGACATTTATCAAAATGAATCATTTCGGGATTAGCAGCAGCTATCAAGCCCCTGATGTTGCCAATTAACTGTTTTTGGGATGTGGAATCTGTGCAAGACTGTCTAGGTTGTCTAGCTTTGTGGATGTTGATTTTATCTGGAAGATATTTTGTAGTACAGGTTTCATGAGCACAATTAACGCCCAAGGATCAATTTTTTCGCACCTGTTTGACAGGTGCATATCATTTCAATTTTTGACAACAAGGCCAATTCTTGCTTTCATCAAGAGTACCCCTATAGGGTTACAGTGTGGAAACCCACAACCACCACGGAAGTGTGACATTGGGATATCCCCATGAGAACTACTTTCGTTCTTAACCGGAACAACAGTTTTTAACTTTACTATACGTGGACAGTTTGTCCACGCTTTTTTAACTAGGAACCCGCAATTAACACGAGTACTTTGGACATGATGTTTTATAGAAGGTCTATTTTAGTTGTAGGTGTTTCGATCTGTTGGATCTGTCAGAACGTGTCTAAGGTGTAGGGTTTTTGTCAATTAACCGTTGTAGTCCCCGAACTATCGACGACGATTAGGGCTTTACTAAGTAAAACTATTTACAGTCGGCCAGTTGTCTCAGACACCTGTCTACGCGAG
>BLSH010166979.1:0-10083 GCA_018402905.1 Glandirana rugosa | reverse complement strand
AGGTGGGACGTTTAACCCGCTGGCCCCCCCCGCACAGAACGGGGCCCGATGCGCCCGACCTCACAGGCAGCTAAGGCACAGCTCGCATCCGTCGGCCGCGCTGGGGAGACTACCTGGACCTAAAGATCTCAAGCATGTCACCCAGCCGGCAACTTGATTGCATTATTCATCATATCTTGAGAAAAAAACAAAAAAATTGGGGAACCGCAGGTCCCAGCAGGGAGCCTAGGTGCTACTCCTTGCACTGGGCAGACAAAACTGGTGTGCTAGCAGGGCGGAGGGGGTTATGCAGAGTGAGGACTGCCCCCTGGGAGGGGCTAGCTTGCTTTTTGTCTGAACGGTGTTCTGCCTAGTCTACTCCTGGTAAAAGGTGCATACCCCACGTCAAGATTAGAGGCTGCGTCTGTCAATGAACGAAAGAGAAAAAAAAAAAATTCTCATCACTTTTATTGCCATCACAAGGAATGTAAACATCCTTTGTGATAGTAATATATGGTGACAGGTACACTTTATGGAGGGCTGGGGGGGTCTAAAAGACCCCCTCATCCCTCCTTTGCACTTCACAGTATTCAGATAGCCAAAAACGGCGATTCTGAATACTGTAATTTTTTAACCACTTCCCGACCGCCATATGCAAAATGACGGCCAGGAAGTGGCTCAGTTATCCTGACTGGACGTCATATGACGTCCTCAGGATAACAAGCCGCCGCGCGCCCTGGGGGGCGCGCATCGCGGCGATCGGTGGTGTGGGAGGTCAGTCTGACCCCCCGCAATACCGATCTCGGTAAAGCGCTTCGATCCGAAGAACTTTACCATGTGACCAGCCGTGACCAATCACGGCTGGTCACAGTGTAACACAGGAAAGCCGTTTATCGGCTTTCCTGTACTCAGGTCTGCAGACCTGAGGAGGGGAGAGCTAATCGGCTGCATCCCTGACAGGGAGGGTTTGTGCTGATGATTTATCAGCACAGCCCTCCCTCGGATCGCCACCCTAGACCACCAGGGAGCCTGCCTAGGGACCATCAGGGATGTGCCCACCCAGGACCACCAGGGAGCCGATCTGGACCACCAGGGAGACCCCCCCTAGACCACCAGGTAAGTGACATAGTGCCCAGTGTGGATGGCACTCAGTGCCACCTTCAGATGCCACCCTAGACCACCAGGGAATGAGCCCCTATCAGTATATATGCCTATCAGTGCCCACCAGTGCCCCTATCAATGCATACCAGTGCCACATATCAGTGCCCACCAATGCCACCTACCAGTGCCCACCTATCAGTGCCCATCAGTGCCGCCTATGAGTGCCAATCAGTGCTATGAGTGCCCATCAGTGCCGCTTAGCAGTGCCCATCAGTGCTGTATATCAGTGCCACCTCTCAGTACCCGTCAGTGCTGCTTATCAGTGCCGCCTAACAGTGCTCCCCATCGCTGCATATAAGTGCCTCATCATCAGTGCCACCTCATCAGTGCTGCCTCATCAGTGCCAATCAGTACTGCCACATCAGTGCCAGTCAGTGTAGCCTCATCAGTGCCCACCAGTGTTGGAGAAAATTTACTTATTTACAAAATTTTGTGACAAAAATAGAGAATATTTTTTTTTTTCAAAATTTTCGATCTTTTTTTATTTGTAGCGCAAAAAATAAAAACCGCAGGGGTGATCAAATACCACCAAAGGAAAGCTCTATTTGTGGGAACAAAATGATAAAAAATCTGTTTGGGTACAGCGTCGCACGACCGCGCAATTCTCATTCAAAGTGCAACAGCACTGAAAACTGAAAATTGGTCTGGTAGTAAAGCGTTCTAAGTGCCCGGTATTGAAGTGGTTAACCACTTCCCGCCCACCATATAGAATGATAGAATGATGGCCGGTGTTGCATTATCCTGAGTAGGCATCATAAGATGTCCAGCAGGATAAGCCGCTCATGTGCTCCCCCGGTGGCACACATCGGTGGTGTGGTGTGTTGATCCGACACACCGCATCTCTTATGTAGGTAAAGAGCCAATGTTCCTCCATTCGCACTGACCGGCGGGGGTAGAGCAGAGCCCATTGGCGGCTCTCCTGATGGGGGGGGGGGGTCTGCTCTGATAATCAAGCGCATTGATCAGTGCAGACCCATCAGCAATGCCCATCAGTGCCCCACCAGTGCACCGGCGGCGTGCTCTCGCCCCCTAGCTGCGCGTCCACGAATCGCCGTCTATTTATGGCAATTCGCGGAATAGAACCACAGTGCCGCCGCAAAAAGGCGGCACGCGGTCGGGAAGCGGTTCATGAGATTCAAGGTAAGCGGGCACAGTGGATTGACACTGCTATCAGAGATTATCTGAGAATTCCTGAAAGTTGTGATGTAAAGAAGTTGTCTCCCAAAATTACAGGGAAGTACACTAAGGCCTCATACACACGGGCGTATCTTTAAAAATAAACAAAACGTCGGGCCGGACGTCAAGGAAAAAAAATCGGCGTTTTTTGGCGTTATGCACCGGCGTTAGTGAGCGTCGGCGTCAATAGGCGTTTTTTTTTTAAAAATCATCCCTCTGCTATTTTTCAACCTAAAAACGCCAGCGTCAAAAACACCGGAAAACGCCAGTACAATATTAGTTGGCGTTTTGCGGCGTCGCCGTCAAAAAAACGCCAAAACGTTACAGTCTCAGAACGCGATGGCCATGGGTTCTACTTTCAGCTCACTAATGCCGACGCCATCTACAGCTCAAAAACGCCGACGTTTTTATGGGGCCATTGACTAACATGGAGAGCTGCAAAAAACGCCATAAAACGCCGGCGTCAAAAAAATGTCCGTGTGCATGAGGCCTAAAAGTTTGCTAACCTGGGATTTTGGCCGTCACATTCTCTCGGACTGCCTAAGCATGCTGACCTACGACATTACATTACCACTATTGGATCAACAGGGAAAGCAGATTCAATTGCCGGATCCACGCTACTATTGGTGATGTTACAGCCATTTTGTTCTCAAGTCAGCATGGAACACAGCTCTGTTACCCTGTTTTGCTGTGTTTGTTCCACAGGAAGTAGCATTTCACATGGAAGGAGTCATAGGTGTGTGCAGCCTATTGCATTAGGGCAGTGGTGTATTTAGGTTCTGTGCTGCCCTAGGCCTGACCAAACTCGTGCCCCCCCCCCCCACAGTTGCAGAACATCAGCTGCCTGCACAACTCATTGGTTGGGGTTTGCTGCCTGGGCCCTTTGGGACACCTGGACCCCCACATGTGTATGGGCTGCCCCCCTCTGATGGCGGCCCTGCCTGTATTATCATACTGGCAACACTAAAAGTGCAAGCCGCCGGGGACTCTTTTTGTGCTGCCCCCCTCTCAAAGTGCCGCCCTAGGCCTGGGCCTTGTTAGCCTAGACCAAGATACAGCATTGGGTGTGTGCACCCTAAGGCCTCATACACACAGACGTTTCTAAAAAAATAAACAAAACGTCGGGCCCGACATCAAGGAAAAAAAGTCAACGTTTTTCGGCGTTATGCATCGGCGTTTTCGAGCGTTAGGGAGCGTCGGCGTCAATAGGCGTTTCTTAAAAAAATCATCCCTCTGCTATTTTTCAACCTAAAAACGTCGGCGTCAAAAAACGCCGGAAAACGCCGGTATAATAATAGGTGGCGTTTGTTGGCATATTGTGGCGTCGGCGTCAAAAAATGCCAAAACGTTGCAGCCTCAGAACGCGCTGGCCGTGGGTTCTAGTTTCAGCTCGCTAACGCCGACGCCACCTACAGCTCAAAAACGCCGACGTTTTTATGGGGCCATTGACTAACATGGAGAGCTGCAAAAAACGCCAGAAAACGCCGGCGTCAAAAAACGTCCGTGTGCATGAGGCCTATAGCTCAAACACACATTAAGGCCTCATACACACGGACGTTTCAAAAAAAAATAAACAAAACGTCGGGCCCGACGTCAAGGAAAAAAAGTCAACGTTTTTCGGCGTTATGCATTGGCGTTTTTGAGCGTTAGTGAGCGTTGGCGTCAATAGGCGTTTCTTAAAAAAAATCATCCCTCTGCTATTTTTCAACCTAAAAACGCCGGCGTCAAAAAACGCCGGAAAGCGCCGGTACAATATTAGGTGGCGTTTGTTGGCGTTTTGTGGCGTCGGCGTCAAAAAACGTCAAAACGTTACAGCCTCAGAACGCGATGGCCAGGGGTTCTACTTTCAGCTCACTAACGCCGACGCCATCTACAGCTCAAAAACGCCGACGTTTTTATGGGGCCATTGACTAACATGGAGAGCTGCAAAAAAACGCCAGAAAATGCCGGCGTCAAAAAACGTCCGTGTGTATGAGGCCTAACAGTATATTTATATACAGACACACTCTTATAGCAGAGCCGGTCCAGTGAAAGAGAAGTACAGTAGCTCTTCAATAATGATGGGACTGGTCAGAGGGAGAAATTTCCCATCTCTCCACCTGCACACAGAGCAGTAATGCTCATGTGTTTGGAGTGATTAGGGTGCGCCCAGGCACACCTGGCACACCCCCTGCGCACGCCTATGGAAGGAATCCTGCAAGCCTGCTCACTGCTGGGCTGTGCTCCTGATCCCAGCAGTCACAGTTGCTGTGAAATTGCCAATATGTCTCACTGTGCAAGTGATTGTTGCTTTGAAAATGCAGCATGTCTTTGTCCTCCATGTGAGAAGGAGGAAGTCTCAGTCTCCTGAAAAGGCTGAGCCAAGATCAAGTTCTGCGTTGCCTGTGGAAAAGTTTGCAACGCTACGGTTCAGTCTTTGGTCCCTGAAATCAGTGACTGGGGACAACAAAGTTGTTGCTGCTGCTTTAAAGGAAAGTAGGGTTGCCACCTGTCCAGGATTCACCCGGACAGTTCGGGTTTGGAATCATGCATCCGGGTTTCAGACTGGACTATGGCTTCCCAGCAGGGTTGCTGGCTGCAGTTGCCTAAACCGAGAATGCTTGCTACACTCTCTTTCACGATGAGTACACTAAGGTAAATCAGGGTTCTCAGAGCACCCCTTACATCAGTGTTCCCCTTTACACCAGAGGCCACAGTGTTCCCCCTTACATCAGAGTCCTCTCCGTACATCAGAGTTCTCAGTGTTCCCCCTTCAATCGGGGTTCCCAGAGCATCCCTTATGTCAGTGTCTCCAGAGATCTTCTTTACATCAGAATCTGTAGAGTCCCTCCATATAGTGTAAGCCTGTAAGGGAACTCTGTGAATTCAGATGTAAAAGGGGAACTTTATGGATTCAGATGTAAAAGAGGAACTCTGTGGATTCTGATGTAAAAGGGGAACTTTATGGATTCAGATGTAAAAGGGGAACTCTGTGGATTCCGATGTAAAAGGGGAACTCTGTGGATTCAGATGTAAAAGGGGAACTCTGCGAATTCAGATATAAAAGAGGAACTCTGTGGATTCAGATATAAAAGGGGAACTCTGTGGATTCAGATGTAAAAGGGGAACTCTGTGGATTCAGATATAAAAGGGGAACTCTGTGGATTCAGATGTAAAAGAGGAACTCTGTGGATTCAGATGTAAAAGGGGAACTCTGTGGATTCAGATGTAAAAGGGGAACTCTGTGGATTCAGATGTAAAAGAGGAACTCTGTGGATTCAGATGTAAAAGGGGAACTCTGTGGATTCAGATGTAAAAGGGGAACTCTGTGGATTCCGATGTAAAAGAGGAACTCTGTGGATTCAGATGTAAAAGGGGAACTCTGTGGATTCCGATGTAAAAGAGGAACTCTATGGATTCAGATGTAAAAGGGGAACTCTGTGGATTCCGATGTAAAAGAGGAACTCTGTGGATTCAGATGTAAAAGGGGAACTCTGTGGATTCAGATGTAAAAGAGGAACTCTGTGGATTCAGATGTAAAAGGGGAACTCTGTGGATTCAGATGTAAAAGGGGAACTCTGTGGATTCAGATGTAAAAGGGGAACTCTGTGGATTCAGATGTAAAAGGGGAACTCTGTGGATTCAGATGTAAAATGGGAACTCTGTGGATTCCGATGTAAAAGAGGAACTCTGTGGATTCAGATGTAAAAGGGGAACTCTGTGGATTCAGATGTAAAAGGGGAACTCTGTGGATTCTGATGTAAAAGAGGAACTCTGTGGATTCAGATGTAAAAGGGGAACTCTGTGGATTCAGATGTAAAAGGGGAACTCTGTGGATTCCGATGTAAAAGGGGAACTCTGTGGATTCCGATGTAAAAGAGGAACTCTGTGGATTCAGATGTAAAAGGGGAACTCTGTGGATTCAGATGTAAAAGAGGAACTATGTGGATTCAGATGTAAAAGGGGAACTCTGTGGATTCAGATGTAAAAGGGGAACTCTGTGGATTCAGATGTAAAAGGGGAACTCTGTGGATTCCGATGTAAAAGAGGAACTCTGTGGATTCCGATGTAAAAGGGGAACTCTGTGGATTCAGATGTAAAAGGGAAACTCTGTGGATTCAGATGTAAAAGGGGAACTCTGTGGATTCCGATGTAAAAGAGGAACTCTGTGGATTCAGATGTAAAAGGGGAACTCTGTGGATTCAGATGTAATAGGGGAACTCTATGGATTCAGATGTAAAAGGGGAACTCTGCGGATTCAGATGTAAAAGGGAAACTCTGTGGATTCAGATGTAACAGAGGAACTCTGCGGATTCAGATGTAAAAGGGGAACTCTGTGGATTCAGATGTAATAGGGGAACTCTGTGGATTCAGATGTAATAGGGGAACTCTGTGGATTCAGATGTAAAAGGGGAACTCTATGGATTCAGATGTAAAAGGGGAACTCTGTGGATTCCGATGTAAAATGGGAACTCTGCGGATTCAGATGTAAAAGAGGAACTCTGCGGATTCAGATGTAAAAGGGGAACTCTGCGGATTCAGATGTAACAGAGGAACTCTGCGGATTCAGATGTAAAAGAGGAACTCTGTGGATTCAGATGTAATAGGGGAACTCTGTGGATTCAGATGTAAAAGGGGAACTCTGCGGATTCAGATGTAAAAGAGGAACTCTGTGGATTCAGATGTAATAGGGGAACTCTGTGGATTCAGATGTAAAAGAGGAACTCTGCGGATTCAGATGTAAAAGGGGAACTCTGTGGATTCAGATGTAACAGAGGAACTCTGCGGATTCAGATGTAAAAGGGGAACTCTGTGGATTCAGATGTAATAGGGGAACTCTGTGGATTCAGATGTAATAGGGGAACTCTGTGGATTCAGATGTAAAAGGGGAACTCTATGGATTCAGATGTAAAAGGGGAACTCTGTGGATTCTGATGTAAAAGAGGAACTCTGCGGATTCAGATGTAAAAGGGGAACTCTGCGGATTCAGATGTAAAAGGGGAACTCTGTGGATTCCGATGTAAAAGAGGAACTCTGTGGATTCAGATGTAATAGGGGAACTCTGTGGATTCAGATGTAATAGGGGAACTCTGTGGATTCAGATGTAAAAGGGGAACTCTATGGATTCAGATGTAAAAGGGGAACTCTGTGGATTCCGATGTAAAATGGGAACTCTGCGGATTCAGATGTAAAAGAGGAACTCTGCGGATTCAGATGTAAAAGGGGAACTCTGCGGATTCAGATGTAACAGAGGAACTCTGTGGATTCAGATGTAATAGGGGAACTCTGTGGATTCAGATGTAATAGGGGAACTCTGTGGATTCAGATGTAAAAGGGGAACTCTATGGATTCAGATGTAAAAGGGGAACTCTGTGGATTCCGATGTAAAATGGGAACTCTGCGGATTCAGATGTAAAAGAGGAACTCTGTGGATTCAGATGTAAAAGGGGAACTCTGCGGATTCAGATGTAACAGAGGAACTCTGCGGATTCAGATGTAAAAGAGGAACTCTGTGGATTCAGATGTAAAAGGGGAACTCTGCGGATTCAGATGTAAAATGGGAAGTCTGTGGACTCAGATGTAAAGGGGGACTCTTGTGATTAACTTCACATGATTAGAAATGTTATTTAATTGCAAAATATATTTATAATTTATACCTTAAAAAAATTGCTGTGCGCCGCTAAAGTGTTTGGGTTTGACTTGAAGAAAAGGTGGCAGCCCTAAACCAGGGGCAGTACGATTCTTCAAAGAGAAAACTTTGTGTTAATGCACTTGAAATGTGCCCATTGTGTGGGGCCGGTTTACATGTACAACCCATGCTACATGGTAGAGCTGCACGATTAATCGTATTAAAATCGCAATTTTGATCTACCCCCCCCCCCCCCTGCGATCTCCATTGGGCATTACCGCGATTTTCAGTGCAGTTAATGGGGTCCGACTTGGGGGGCGAATCAGCGCGACTTGACTGTAATAAAAGTGCCTTTAGTCTTTTCAAGTCGGAGCGACTTGAGTCTCAGGGGAGGCAGCCAAGTCTGGGCAGACAGCCAACTTCTGAGTCATCATTGATAAAAGAGTTACAAAGTAATTTACTTCAAAGGCATTGAACTCTGAGTGAACTCCCCTTCTATAGTTGTTTGGTTTAACCATTTAAAGACTTAGGGCCGGTTCACACTGAGGCGATCCTAGGCGATTTGCGATCCGACTTGTGTCGCCCCAATTCGCCTCAAATCGCCTGACATCAGAAATCCCATTGGAATGAATGGAGCCGTCTTAATATGCGCTACTCAAGTCCAAAGCGATTCCAAAAAAGGTTCCTGTGCTATTTTCAAGCGGCTTCTAGGTGAATTGAGACCATAGAAGTCAATGGAAGTTCGCTTTCAAGTCGGATCCCCGTCTATGAAGAAGCGACTTTCCAGGAAGAAAAACATAATTTTGCCAGAAGACACCCCTCTCATGTCCCAGGTACTCGTGTTGAAATCGCCTGAAATCGCCTGATATCGCTTCGCAATCGTGCCGCTTCGCCTTTTCAAATCGCCTACCGAAGTAGCCCCGAAGTCGGATCGCCTCAGTGTGAATCGGCCCTAAATCTTTCCTGACATTTGCTGTTTACAAATAAAAATCCATTATTTTGTCCTAGAAAATGACTTAGAACCCCCAAACATTATATATTTTTTTTTTTTAGCAGAGACCCTAGAGAATAAGATGGCGGTTGTTGCAATATTTTATGTCACACGCTGTTTGCGCAGCAGACTTTTAAACGCAATTTTTTTGGAAAGATTACCCCTTTCAAAAACCTAAACAGTGCTGTTAGCCCAATTTTTTTGTATATTTAATATATTACGCCGCGAGAATCGTGATCTTTATTCTAAGCAAAAAAAAATGGTGATTCTCATTTTGGCCGGAATGGTGCAGCTCTACTACATGGACTGCAAAACATTCAAGTGAACTTTTTGTTTCTTCCTCTTTGTTTCACTCTCACTGGGTGGCAGCGGAAAGCCAATCTGTGTTAGCAGTAAATTTTCTCTAGACATGTGCAGAGCTAAAAAATTTGTTTCGTTTTATTTCGATTCGTTATTTACATAAGTTTGTTTAGTTAGATTTGTTTCATTCATTTTCGTGATTTGTTTCGTTTATTCGTTTTCAAATCGATTAGAAAAGTTTTCGAGTCATTTTCCAATTTCCAAGGAGAATGGGGGGTGGAGAGGAAAGTGGAGGAATAGAATGGAAAAAGATAGAATACAATAGAGGGGAATATAAGAGAAAATGAAAGAATAGAATGTGGTGGAGTGGAACAGAGCTGTTGTATTCTATTCTTTTGTTTTCTGTTATATTCTTTTTTAGTCTATTGTTTTTCTTTTCTGTTCTATTCCTTTGTTTTCTATTCTATTTGTTCTCTTTGGAAATTGGAAAACTATTCAAATTGAAGGACTTTTCGAATTTGAAAACGATTTGAAAATTATTTGAATTTGAATTTCATCCGAATTTTCTTTTTCGTTATTCGGATTCGTTAAAATTCGGTACTGTTGTAATGCAGAAATTCAGATACATACAAATTTAGGAAAAACGAAAATTTGTCTGAATTTTAAATCGGAACGAAACTAAGCGCACATGTGTAATTCTCTCTCTTCACAGGAAAATGTTTAGGAATTTAGAGGTTAAGTATATAGGTAGGATGTGTACAGTGCCTTGCGAAAGTATTCAGCCCCCTTTGAACTTTGCGACCTTTTGCCACATTTCAGGCTTCAAACATAAAGATATAAAACTGTAATTTTTTTGTGAAGAATCAAC
>BLSH010166974.1:47319-62337 GCA_018402905.1 Glandirana rugosa | reverse complement strand
TGCCAAATTTACATTTATCTATAGTTTGGAGAAGGTGAGAGAGAAAGGGGAGGGGGTTTTTGTTTGGAGCATAATAAGAAGCTATAGTTATTTCTATGTCAGAAAGTGTACCTGTTATGATAATATATCTCTCTTCTGGATCTTTGGTTTCTGACCTGAGAGAGAAGGGGGAGGATTTGTGGATAGCAATGAGAGTACCTCGTTTTTTAGTTGGGGCGGGGGCTGAGAATATTTGGGGGTAAGAATTGTAGAGGAGTTTGGGGGAATTGCGTGCAGGGAAATGGGTCTCCTGCAGACATACTAAATGTGCTTTCTGTTTTTGGAAGAAGTTGAATGCTTTGGTGCGCTTCTGGGGAACATTGAAGCCCTGGAGATTTAGTGATTTTTTTTTTTAATTCTTTTATTTAAAATTTCAAGTAAAAACATACAATTAAAAACATACAATCCAAAAATATATATACATTAACAATTCCATATTTTCCATACAATAAACATATAATACAAACAATACAAAAATATATACAAAGAAAACTCCATACCATTACCACAAATTAACATATTCCCTCCCCTGATCCCACTCCTTCCACAAAAAGCATAAGTAATTACCATAGCCCACCCTTCAAAGAAATACAATAATCAAAATACATCAAAAGACAAAATTCTGTACAAAGTAACCCTCAACCACCCTCAAAATATCGAAAACACACTACCTCTAAAATATATTATCCCTACATCAAACAAAACACTTCCTATTCTATCCCTCCTCGCTGTCCCTCCACCACGGCTACGCTCACCCTGCAAAAAAGCAAAAAACAAAGGTTATTTACAAGCAATCAAAAACACACACATTTATGTGAACCAATTTTTCCACTCCTGTAATTTCCAAACATTTCGTGCTCTTATTTCCCCCAGTCTTTTATGATCAAAAAAGGCATAACCATAAACTTTACCACGGACCATGGCCACACACTCTTTCACTTTAATAGCCTCCTGCCTGAAAACCAACACATTCCTCACATCCCATAAACATTCTTTTACACAATTTACTACGATCCACAACACTCTCTCCTCCTCTTTTCTCAAATCATTCAGCCCATACAATACCATCTCATACGATACCCTCCTCACCCCTACCAACCCCTCAATCATCTTTTCCATTCTCTTCCAAACTTTCTTTGCGAAAGCACACTCCCAAAAAATATGCACCACTCTCTCAATCCTACCACATCCCTCCCTTGAACACACCTCACTATCCACCAATCTCCTTCTCCTCTGAAATTCTCTCGTTGGCAAACATCCATGCACACCCATCCATGCAATAACCTTTTGCCTTTTGTCCAGGTCCTTACAAGCCACATTCTTCCATACCTTTTCACTTTTCAACCCATTCAAACCCCCAATTCCCTCCAACTCCTCCCTTTCTTCCAATATCCTCATCACCTTCATTCTTTCACACCATCCTTCTCTCGTCACTTCATGTAAAACATTCCTCCGTATACATCTCTCAATCCTCACATAAAACCATGGAGCATTAAAGCACACTGGTTTTCTCAAATCAATCTCACATAACTTGAATCTTCGCAATATACTCCTCCCCGCATACCTTACCATACATCCTGCCATACTTTCTTTTCCACTCAACTTCACACACATACTCACGTACTTTATCGTTAGAAATCTCTCAATATTCACCAGTCCTTTTCCACCATTCATCACACTTTTCATCACCTTTTCTCTCTGCAATTTCTCCATTTTCGAAGCCCAAAAGAAAACAAAACATACTCTTAAAATCTGTTTCAAAATCCTATCTGGGGCAGGAAACACCTGGTACAAAAACAATAAAAATCGGCAACACCACCGTTCTAATAATCAAAACTTTCCCCTCAAACGTCAAAGTCCTTAAAGACCAAAAATTAACTTTTTTCTTTACCCTTTCCAGAACATCCTGCCAACTCTTCCTCCCATACAGATCCCCATCAAATTTAACCCCCAAAATCTTCACACCACCCTTACTTAACTTCCAGACACACTGTTCAGTTTCTCTCCAATTCCCAAAAAGCTTACACTCACTTTTTCCCATATTTATACTAAACCCACTCGCCATACAGAAAACCTCTATCAATAATTTCACCCTCCTTAGCCCTGCCATACTACTACACAACACCGTCACATCATCCATATATCCAATTACTTTTAGACTCCTCCCACCACTCCCAGGCACCTCTATCCCTCTTACACATTTGTCCTTAACCAACATTCTTAACAATGGTTCAATCACACACACAAAGAGTATGGGGGACAAGGGACATCCTTGCCTTACCCCTGAACCAATACTTATTTCTTTTGTTAGCCATCCATTCACCAAAGCTCTACTCACCATACCTTTGTGCAAACACTTTATCCAACCAATCAATCTTCCAGAAATCCCCATTCTTTCTAATACTTTAAACATAAACTCATGCGATACCCTGTCATACGCTTTCTCAAAATCCACAGCCAACACAGCCACATCCTGCCTTCTTTCTTTACACAGCCACAACACATCCCTCAAACCCACCAAACTTTCTCCAATCAACCTACCTGGCACCGCACGCACCTGCTCCTCCCCAAATAACTTCTCTGCCACCATACTCAGTCTATTCGCCAAAACTTTTGCTACAACCTTATAGTCTATATTCAATAATGATATCGGCCTCCAATTTCTTAAATCCTTCTTGTCCCCTTTCTTATATAACAAAACAATCACACTTTCCACCATTGAACCCGACAGTCTTCCATCCTCCAATACTTTCTTAATCACCTCATATACACTCTCCCCAATCACTTCCCAAAATACACAATAAAATTCAACCGGTAATCCATCACTCCCAGGTGGCTTTCCTTTTTTCATACGTTTCACACACTCATCCACCTCCTCCTTCTTTACATACTCATTCAACATTTCCTTATCCTCCCTATCCAGGCAATCCTCCACCTGTTCCAAAACCTCACTTTCAGCCTTCTCATCCCGCCTCCTTTCAGAAAATAATTCAGAGTAAAACTTCCAAACTTCCTCACACACCTTTTTATTCCCACTCACCTCATTCTGCTCCTTGTACATTTCTCATCCTTCTCTTTCACCACCAGTCTTGCTTGTGACACAATCTCTCTTCCTTTTTTCTCCAAAAACACCCTCAACTTCTCCCTTGCTTCCACCAACTCACTCCCAACATTCTCACCCCACTCTTAGTTCCTCCAAGTACCTCAACCTCTTTTGCCACCATTCATACATCTCACGTTCCTTCCTTGCAAACTCACACCCTTTTTTAATAAAGAACACCTTTGTTCTTACTTTCACCCACTCCCACCATTCAACCACATTCTTAAAGTCATTCCTCCTTCTCATTAGTTTTCCAAAAAGGCCAACATATTCATTTCTCACCCCTTCATTCTCCAACAGCTCCACATTCAACTTCCATACCCCTTTTCCATACGTTACCTCTGGCTTCATACTCACGCTACAATCAATCCGGCCATGGTCCGTGAAAGCTTCCCGCCGAACAGAAAAGGAATCCAGACCTAATTTTTTAGACACAAAACAAAAATCAATCCTAGATTTAATACGACCATCATCCCTGAAATACGTATAACCACCATCCTTCCCAACATCCCTTAAACCAAACACCTGTAACAAATCCCCCAACTCTTTCCCAGACTTATCTACCCCACCACCACCACTAATCCCACCCCCACCCCTGTCACCTGCCCGTATAATACAATTAAAATCACTCACAACAAAAGTTGATTCCCGACCACCTAAAAACAGTTTTACAACCCCCGTACTCAAAAAACACCAAAAGACACCTCCCAACCTCCACCTCCACCTTTCTCAAAACACAAATCCTTTTATTTTTAAACAAAATCCCCACACTGCCACTCCTATTCTGGCCCAACGGCCATACCGACTCCCCATGGGTCCATCTTACAGTATATGGCTCCTCCTTCAGGTTACATTCCTGCAAACAAAAAATGTCAGAAGTATATCCGGACAAGATTTTAAAAACTGCCGCCCTCCTACTCACAGATCCTATACTTCTGACGTTTAGAGAGGAGATTCTCAACTGCATCTAAAAGGGAAAAAAAGGGTAGGGATCACATTCCTGTCATTTGTGCTTCTTAGCAGATTTTCCCCTGGCTCTTCCTCTTGTCCTGGGCCCCTCTTCTGGGGTAACACCGGCCATCCAAGACGAGCCTCCCTCTGTCCTCTTTACCTTATCCTTCGGACCAGTCCCACCGTATCCTATTACCTCCTGCAGACATGCAACCCGACCAGCACTTATGTAGGAGGTGGCCTGCGAGGAGTCAGAGTCAATGGCCAACTCTGACTCCAAAGATGTCACGGAGGCTGAGAAGGCGCCTATATCCTGGGAGGATGACCCCGGCCCCAACATTTTCTGCTTCAGAGAGAACTGCCCTACTGCCATTTCTTCAACTTCACTCTCTGTCACATCCTCCACCTCATCCCCCTCAGCCATAAGATGCCCGGGGGATCCCTCCTCCTCAAGAGCAGGGGCCCCCCCACCACACTGGCTTCAACGGGGGGGGACCTGGCTCACCCTCCGTAGGCAGGCAAGAATCATCCCGCACTACCCCATCCTTAGGTAGCCTTCCGGTCCCCTCGTGGGAGGTTCCAGCCTTTGAAGTGGCAGCCCCTCTAGCGACATCCGCAAAAGACAGTGTCCCCTTGCCCGTGTTCTTACCAGCTTCCTCCTCTTTCCTTGCGGCAACATCAGTGGAAGCTTCCGAAACCTTGGGACACTGTCTAGCCAGGTGTGCACCACTCCCACAGATATGGCAGCTCTGGCCCGCCGGACACTCACTGGACCAGTGACCTACTTTAAAGCAGTTGCGGCACACCTGCCCACTCTCGCACTGGTCTTTCGTGTGGCCAAAGGAAAAACAGAGCCTGCAGAAGGTTGGTTGTCCGGGATAAAAAAGGTACCCTCAGTTACTCCCAATAGAAAAGGACTGAGGGGGGATGACGTACACCACCGATACCAATTGTAACGGTCTTGAAAACAACCCAGAACTTCCAGCGCCCATTAAAAGTGCCCAGGACATTTTTCAATTTAGTGGCAGCTGAGACAGACTCGCAATACCTCAAAAGGAAGGCCCGAATCTCCTCATCACGCACAAAAGGGTTGAACATGTGCACTGTGAGAGGTACCCGAGTTTTGGTCTCGCTAGACAGGAATGTGATCCCCTCCAGAATCTCCTCTCCTTCCTTCTCGCTTTTCCGCAGCAAAACTGTCTGCAGGTCTTCCTTTTTCCAGAATGTAACGTCATACAAACCAGTGCTAGGAAAACACTGCATGCAAAAAATGCTCTCTCTCGCCATGCCCAGAAAGTCTTCAATTAACTCCTTCTGAATGAAGTACAGTCCGACGTCGCTCCTCTTAGGCTCAGCAACGACTAGCCCCAAAGTGTTTGGTGCGTCAAGGGCACCAGCCATCTCCTACGCCCGCCAATCCCACAGCCAACTCGAAGGATGGTAGGGAAAGGTGATCAAGTCCCGTTAACATCCGGTAGCGTCCCACCCAATAGCAGCAGGGGATGCACCCACAGGAAACACCTCCAGGCCGAGTGGGACTGGTACCTTCCGAAACCTCTTGGTTCAGACATCCACATCCACCTCCATTTTTGATTTTTTTATGTTATTTTTTTTTAATTACTTTAAGTTATTTCCCTATCCCTATTTCTTTGTAGGGCACTTGTCCGACCCTTACCCCCATTTTCCTTCCTTTTGCAGACCTCTAGGACTTTCCAGGACTTTTTTGACAGCACTTTTCAGAACTTTTAGTAAAATTACCAGAACCCCGGACCCGAACCCGGACTTTTTTTGAAAAGTCCAGGTTCGGGTCCGGGTCCCGGACACCCAAAAGTTCGGTACGGACCGAACTTTACAGTTCGGGTTCGCTCAACTCTATTAATATAGGCTTGAAATTTATTGAAATTCTTAATTGGAGTAAACTTCAAGCCCTTATCTAGCGTACGTATTTCATTTTGGTTGAGTTATATCTCACTTATATTATAAATACCTTCCCCTACTGGGATCTTGTTTTTTGTATCCTTTTGCCCCTTCTCTTTCCTCTTGCTCTTTTCTTTTTCTCATCTGGCCCCCCCCCGTGAAGCTATCTGTGGGGGGCGTCCCCGTTCATCCCTGTCTATCTGAGATCTTCCCGGTCCTCCCCCTGGACCTGTCTGGGGCTTCCGAAAATCCCCCTCAGTATGGGTAATATTACCCTGTAGGGGTGCATATCTGTTAGGATGCAATGGAGATGATCCTCCTGTTGGGTTCCTTCCCCTCATTGGGAATCCTCCTCTCTTAGGCCTGGGTGGATTCCATTTCCTATTTTCTGGAAATGGAGAACCATATCTATGAGGTGATTGTCGGGATAAGTGATCATTAGGAACACTATAAGGGGATTTTCCTCCTCTAAAGGACGGATATTGATTCCTACCTCTACCCCTACATCTTCTAGAGATGCCCCATCTGTTAGGTACTACCGTCCAATCCGTCTATTTACGGCGGCAGTGTGGACGCTGGATGCGAATCGCCGTAAAAAGACGGCAATCTGCGAATGGCCGTGGCTTGGGCAGACCCGATGTCCGGCGGCGAGCCGCGATGAGCCACCATTCTGACGGTGCGGGCATGGGTGATCTACTGATCCCTGTCACTGGGATCAGATAGATCTCTCATGCCCATGGTAGCCCAACCCCCCCCCCCCACACACACACACACACAGTTAGAACACACCCAGGGAACATAGTTAACCCCTTCACTACACCCTGCAGGTTAACCCCTTCACTGCCAATGACATTTATACAGTAATCAGTGGACATTTAAATTTCTGATCGCTGTACAAATGTCAATGGTCCCAAAAAAGTGTCAAAAATGTCCGACATGTCCGCTGCAATATCGCAGTACCACTAAAAATCGCAGATCGCCACCATTACTAGTAAAAAATAAAAAATAAATAATAACCCCAGAAATGAATTCTCACCATCCGTGAACGCGGCCACTTTTGTGCAAACCAATCAATAAGCCCCAATTGCGATTTTTTTTTATCACAAATATGAGGAAGAATATAAATCGGCCATAGCGGTGATCAGAAATGACGCAGAGGTGATCAAATACCACCAAAAGAAAGCTCTATTTGTGGGAAAAAAAGGACGCAAATTTTGTTTGGGTACAACGTCGCACAACTGCGCATTTGTCAGTTAAAACGACTCAGTGCTTAATCGCAAAAAGTGCTCTGGTCCTAAACTGGGAAATTCTTCCGGGGGTGAAGTAGTTAATATCCCGAATCTGGGAATCCAGCAATTTCATCTTACCTTGCTTCCTCACCAGAAGGAGTTCCATTAATTCGACTCCTTTTCGGGTAAGAGAAATCTCCCCATTCACTGATTGAGTCATCATCAAATAACCCATCATTGGCAGGGATATCTCACCTTAAACGTCTTGGAACCAATTTGGCAGAAATATACTGCTCAAAAGTGGTAATATCCCTCCAAGCTTTGACTTTTTTCTCAAATAAATGTCCCAACTTCCTAAATGCCTGGAACAAATTATTCCTAGGTTCATTGGTGACATTCCTTAAGAAAATTTCATCTACTTTAACTTCTCGTTGTTCTGAAAATTGAAACACATCCATGATTGCTGCTAGATAGCTGATAAATTAATTCAAAGTATGATGAAAAAACCTATCAGCGCAATCAATAATCATATAGCAGCTGAACACTATAGGCAAAATGATCAAATCCCATATAATGAATCTTACAACAGAGAGTGCAGCGCTAAAAATATATAAGTTCGATATTTTGTTGAATCAAAAAAGTTCATAAGAGAGTTCATAACAGATGACACCCAGTGTCTTAGTACAAATGTTCATTAACCACTTACCAACCGGAAGGTTTTACAGCTTTAGGACCAGAGCACTTTTTGCAATTCGGCACTGCGTCGCTTTAACTGACGATTGCGCGGTCGTGCGACGTTGTACCCAAACAAAATTTGCGTCCTTTTTTTCCCACAAATAGAGCTTTCTTTTGGTGGTATTTGATCGCCTCTGCCTCATTTCTTATCACCGCTATAAACAAAAGAAGAGCGACCATTTTGCAAAAAAAAACAAATTTCTTACTTTTTGCTAAAATTCAAATCCAAAAAAAAAATATAAAAAAACATTTTTTTTCACAGTTTTTGGCCGAATTATATAATTCCTCATATTTGCGATAAAAAAATTGCAATCGGCGTTTATTGATTGGTTTGCGCAAAAGTGGCCACGTTTACGGATGGTGAGAATTCATTTCTGGGGTTTTTATTTATTTTTTATTTTTTACTAGTAATGGCGGCGATCTGCGATTTTTAGCGGTAATGCGATATTGGGGGGGACATGTCGGAACATTTTGACACTTTTTTGGGACCAATGACATTTATTCAGCGATCAGAAATTTAAATGTCCACTGATTACTGTATAAATGTCACTGGCAGTGAAGGGGTTAACCTGCAGGGGGAGAGCTAGGGGTTAATAGTGTTCCGTAGGTGTGTTCTTACTGTGGGGGGGTTGGGCTAACATGGGCATGAGAGATCTAACTGATCCCAGTGACAGGGATCAGTAGATCTCTCATGCCCCACTGACAGGGCGGGGAACCGCCGGGTTTACATCGGCGGTTCCCCGTTCTATCCCTGTAGCCACTCATCGCGGCTCGCCGGCGGACATCGGGTCCGCCCGAGCCACGGGCACACTCCCCAGGTGGCCAAATGCGAATCGCCGCTTATTTATGGCGATTCGCGCAGGGCTCCCCGACTGCCGCCGTGAAAAGACGGCGCGCGGTGGGGAACCTGTTAAAGTGCGTCTGTGCGATTCCACAAAGGAGATGCAAGCCGCTCACCACCATGACCCTTATTACAGGGGTCACAGAGCACTTGTTGTTTCGCTAATAGACAGCTGGTATCGCAAACTGCAACACGTAATCTCCCATTCATCCAGTATGGAGCCTAGTGTTGTGGAATACCGAGCCTTATCAACTCAATATGATCGATTGTACATAGAAAAAAAGGAACATATATAGTGCTCCCCGTTTGAAATACTCCAAATACTTTATTTAAAATCAAGGTACTCACATAAAAGGCACTGTAACTCAGTGCTTAGCTTGAAAACATGAACACTCCACTCGATGTGGCTTCTGTGGAGACAGCGTTGGTTGCGGGTGATGTCACTTCCTACTTCCGGACGCGTTTCCACCCCTCAGTTATACCGACCAACTCATCACATGTTCCCATACAGTCAATCCTAGTGTTTATCCCATAATAATCCGATATTGTGTCACACTTAACTCGAACAGTGTCCCCAGAGAATGCTTTCTCACTCATAGGACTGGGACACATGCTAGGAATTTAATAACATTAAAAATTAATGACAATCCTCCAAATTGGATCATTATTCGTCCTATCCATAAAGGACCACCCACGACCATCGCTGTTCTCCCATAAGAAATGTTATTCAAAAAAACATTACAAATATAATATATATATTGTGGAGAATGCCTAAAAAGATAAATTAATTTGTGGACTAAATGTAAAGACAGTGGCAGATTTCCCCATGCCTTCAACTTGGTCTTGTAGACTGGTACTCTTCTCACTTCTCTCCAGCACTTTACTTATTTCCTGACCTGAAGGGAAATTTATCAGGCTCACATTACTCCTTTCTCTTCACTGCAGCTAGCACTTGATGAGGCCTGCACTTAGTCAGCAAGACCTTCGGACCACCCATTACAGGCCAGGGTCTTGGAGTCCTCAAGTGTAGCTTAGTACGTTGGTGCTAGTTGGGCCTTTGATGGACTACAACTCCCAGCCAATCCATCTTTCAGACTACACCAGCCTGCTTTCCTCTCAGTGACACTCCTTTATCTGACTGGCTCCCGAGACCTCTGCAGACTGTCCACTATTCCTCTCCCAGCCTGCTCCTGCCTTCTCCTCCAGCTCCCAGGGTCTGTCACTCACCGACTCCAGTGGATACTTTAAAGTGTCCTCAGTAGCACCTCTGCTGTTCTCTTACTCCCTGGTGCTGCTCCAGGAATCAATTCCACTCCTGGCTGCACCCGAGTCTCCAGGCTTCAAGGTCACCCCCCTCCAGACTGTGGGCTCCCTTCTGGGTAGAGGTCTCCACAGCACCTCTGCTACATCCCTCTCCACTTCCACTCCAACTCTCCTCCCCCTGCTGGGCAGATCACAGTATTTAAGGAGGTCTGACCCCTGCCAATCCTAATTGGGGATTGGTCAGGGCTCCTTAGCATACACAGCAAGTGACTCTTCCTCATCCATCCCCCCTTCCAGCACTTTCTGGAACCAAGGGGAGGGGTATCCAAGGGGCGTCCCTTCCTGCAATCTCCAGCCTACTCTGAGCCACTCCTCTGCCCAGATCAAAACATTCAGGCCTGCACTTTATGTCAGGCCTGACTAAATTTTGCCTCTCCTAGCAAAAAGACCTCTAACAAAAACGCCTACACTTTGGGGGCACTACACTCACCCCCCCTAAAGATCAACTGGTCCCCAGCTGAAATTTACAAAAATACCTCCTGAGCCCAGGGCATCCCAAAGTCAAAAGATTGAGGGGATGATAGAAATAATTAATAACCACACGCCCACAAAAAATCATAAAGGTGCTGTGCAACAAAGCAAATGTAGTGCTATTGTAACAAAATGACCTATAGAGGTCAAAATAGTAACAAAATAAGTGTAAAGTGCAGTGCAATCATAAATTGTGCAAAATAGCTGTACATATAAAGTGCAGTGTAATTTTGAGAGTCAAATATATACTAGACAGTTTTGGAAGTTCATAAAAATTCATGTGAGAAATCCATGAAAGCAGTTCACTTCCTGAAAACTGGAGGTGCAACTTCCACAATGCATAGGGGTGACATCAACCTCCACCATCACCTGCCACACATCCTACTCACCAAAACTCAATGACCCCCATAACAGAAATCATATGTGCATTAGGGAATCCCTCCAGTCTTAACTAAAACCAACTAAAGCCAACATGTCCATTGAGAGGGGTTATAGGCCTCCCAATACAGCAACATATTACACAGTAACTTGAACTCCTTTTTCACCTGCCTGCTCTGCGAGTAAGGGGTTATGATCCTACCGCAGGAGCAGAAAAGGGGGAAAAGTCAATAATAAGCTCCTCTTGAAAATCCTGGGTGGCAGGCTGGCTTGTCCAGCAGTTCAAAAAGAAATTAAACAATCTGTTACTTCACCTGCAGTCTTTGGAGTGTACCTACTGTAATCTTGGGGTGTTTAACTCAAGCAATAGATGCGTTTTTCTGCAGCGAGTCAATATCAGACAGGCGTTAAAAGTTAAGGGACAGGTAGCCCACGTTTATTTAAAAGGAAGAACAAAGCAAAAAGTCCATCCAGGAATCCCACGCAGGGGTTTAAACTTCATTTAGTACTCATAAAGAGAACATACTGAGCTCTCTTGTCAGCAGTTTCTTTGCTGGCTCCAAACAAACGTGATTCCTCCAAGCCCCCTGGACTCACTGGCTCCCTTAGTCTCCTCGACTTTCCAAGCTGGCCAGCCTTTCCCAGTCCCTGGGCATAGAACCCCCTTTCCACGGGCTGCAATCTCCCACACAGGTCTGTCTTGAAACAGCAGCAGCAAGCTGCTCACACTCCACCTTTCTTCCCCTCCCCTCTACTCTCATCAGCCCCTTGTTATAATGGCTGTGTCCACCTGGGCACACAACCTGCTGGATGTCCACAAGACCCAGACACAGGGTTGGAGATCCCGTTCCACCCAAGACTTTTAGGGATCTCCAAACAGAGTCCCATCGGGCAATGGCAAAATCCGGAGAAAACTGCCAGAGCAGTTTTCTCCATTTAAAATCTACACTCTGTAGTCTTGCAGTCAGCCGACATGCAAACTCTGTAAGGCTTTTCTCTCTATTTCCATAGGGACAAGGATTCTCTCCATTACACTTACATTTGCTGACAGTCTTTAGATGTAGTATAGGGCAACCTCTTTCGGCCTCCCCCTTCTTCCCTGAAAACTGCATAGCTCTTTGCGGGTTGGTCTGCTTTAACCACTTGAATACCAGGCACTTACCCCCCTACCCGCCCAGACCAATTTTCAGCTTTCAGTACTGTCACACTTTGAATGACAATTGTGCGGCCATGCGACGCTGTACCTAAACAAATTTTTTATAATTTTGTTCCCATAAATAGAGCCTGGTTTTGGTGGTATTTTATCACCTCTGCAGTTTTTATTGTTTGCGCTACAAAAAAAAAACAATTAAAAAAAAAAGTTTTTCTCTGTTTCTGTCACATAACTTTGTAAATAAGTACATTTTATCCATCACTGATGGGCACTGATGAGGCTACACTGAAGGGCACTGATGAGGCAGTACTGATTGGCACTGATGAGGCGGCACTGATGAGGTGGCACTGACGAGCACTGATGATGAGGCACTTATACAGTTGTGCTCATAAGTTTACATACCCTGGCAGAATTTATGATTTCTTTTCAGAGAATATGAATGATAACACAAAAACATTTCTTTCACTCATGGTTAGTGTTTGGCTGAAGCCATTTATTATCAATCAACTATGTTTACTCATTTTAAATCATAATGACAACAGAAGATACCCAAATGACCCTGATCAAAAGTTTACATACCCTGGTGATTTTGGCCTCACAACATGCACACAAGTTGACACAAAGGGGTTTGAATGACTAATAAAGGTAACCATCTTCAACCGTGATCTGTTTGCTTGTAATTAGTGTGTGTGTGTGTGTGTAAAAGGTCAATGAAGACACTGACAGACCCCCCCCCAAAGTTGGGACAAAGTCCTGCACTTACCCCATCTCTTAGCAGGTTGGCAGGGTGCAGAGTCCGGCGAGTGGGGAGCATGCTCTCCTTGCTCTGGCGACATCCTCATTCTCCTCCAAGATAGGCGTCCAATAGGATCACCTGTCATCTCCGCCAATCATGACACCGGTAACATACCGGGGCTTCCTGATTGGCTGAGAGCGGTTCCCAGTTAGGAAGGCAAATGTTTATTTAAACCCGATGAATAATTTTTTTATTTTTTTTTGGATTTGTATTTTAACAAAAAGTAATAAATATTGTTTTTTTTTGCAAAATTGTCACTCTTTTTTTGTTTATAGCGGCAGTCAGAAATGACGCAGAGGTGATTGAATACCACCAAAAGAAAGCTCTATTTGTGGGAAAAAATGATAAACATTTTGTTTGGGTACAACATTGTATGACCGTGCAATGGTCATTCAAAATGCGACAGAGCTGAAAGCCGAAAATTGGTCTGGGCAGGAGGGGGGGTTTAAGTGCCCAGTAAGCAAGTGGTTAAATCTCTGTCATATAGTTCTGTGTAGTGGCTTCTAGCTCGTCAGCTCTCACTTCTAATGTAGCTGTACGAGATCCTAGCTCTCTTATCTCTTTAATTAGGCTATTGGTGATGTGCTCTGAGGTTTACCTTAGAGCTTTATGTAGCATTTGTTTAATTTGCTGGAGGAGAGCTGGGGATGCAGCCTGGTCAGAGGGGGAGAAGAGTTCATTGTCCGAGTCCTCTGGAAGATCTGGGAACTCCAGGAGCTGTTTACGTGCTCGGGAACTGCTGCTGGGGCAGGTGTGTGCGGCCGCCATCTTGGCTGGGCCGCAAGCCAGGACCTCCAAAATAGAGGAAGTTTTATACATGGATTTGGTACCTCCGTGAGCCATGGCAGCATGTCCACTGTGTTCCCTGGTCCTACTAGTAGTCAGTGGTGGCTGTGCGGTGAACGGCGGGCTGCGGAAGGCTGATCCTGGCGTTCTATACGTTTCCGTGGAGCGGAGCTCTTGCTTTGCATGTCCACTCGGCTAGACTCCGCGCATGCGCCCCCCCAAGCTTCTGAACTTTAAAGATAGAGACGCCATCCTTTTTCAAGCAAGAACAAAAGGGGATGTAATGAAAATAGATAATGCGAGAATATCCTTTTATCTGGATTTCTCTGTGGAGGTGCAATGTAGGAGAACAAAGTTCTTGGATGTCAAAAAACACCTCAGGAAATATGAAGTTTCCTATGCAATGTTGTACCCAGCCAGACTCTGAGTTGCCGCTAACAGTGAGACCCACTTTTTTGAAAATCTGGCTACAGCGGCTAACTGGCTAGATAACAATGAACATCCACTGCAAAAAGCAAAAAATGCATAAATGATAATCTGCTATCTTCTTACCAAGGTTGAAAAGAAATACTATGACTTTGACATGGATACTTCTAAAATGTGAGGAAAAATAATTTACCCTTTAAGGCGGACACGGCTAAACAAACCAACATGTGGTGGTTTACCTACCAAATTGCAAGCTCCTTCATTTCATGGAAGACTTTTTGAAAAGTTGGGGCCCCCCAACACCGTGATCCTGAGTAGAGTTGAGCGAACCTCTGGAAGTTCGAGTTCTGCTGGTCCGTCCGAACTTCGGGACAAAGTCCAGGTCCGGGTCCGGACGGAACCCGAACGATCGCACGGACAACGAACCCCATTGAAATCAATGGGGACCCGAACTTTTATGCACAAAAATGGCTGTAACAAAGTCCTGGAAAGCCCTAGAGGGCTGCAAAAGGAAGTAAAATGGGGGTAAGGGTAGGGCAAGTGCCCTACAAAAAAATGGGTACAGGGAAATAACTGTAAATATTTAAAAAAAAATAAAAACATAAAAAAAGCAAAAATGGAGGTGAATGTGGATCATCTTCAAACTGTGTCTGAAAAGTATTAATTAATGGTTGAAGCCATATAACTGTTCTAAAATCATCTTCAAACTAGGGCAAGTGCCCTACAAATAAATGGGGATAGGGAAAATAAATTAAAATCAAGTAAAAAAACGGGAAGGGGGGTGGATGTGGAGTAGGAGCCTAGAGGTTGACTAGGCCGTGACCGAGGCAGTGTAGGTGGAAGGACGGAGCCAGTGCCGGATCAGTTGGAGAT
>BLSH010166974.1:27501-42257 GCA_018402905.1 Glandirana rugosa | reverse complement strand
CGCTTGGGTCTGACATTGCAAGCCCAGGCATGGCTTGAAAGCCCACAGGCACCGTGCCTGGGCCTGGGCCTGTAAAGTTTTTAGCAAGCCCAAGCCAGGCCCCAAGACGATAAAATGAGGTGCACAACTCTTCGACGTCCCGTCGGTTAGTTGTTCGCAAAGTGACCAAACGGGAATCTTCGGTAGTGTCGGTACGGATGATTACCGTACCGACACTAACCGGCCACGTAGTACACTGGGTCGGAGAAATATTCGACCTCAGTGTCACGACGTCAGTGTACGAGGAACCCAATCACATCCCTCTCCATCGACTGACGCGGACCGAACCCGAACGATTTTTGAAATGTCCGGGTCCGGGTCCGTGCCACGGACACCCGAAAGTTCGGTACGGACCCGAACGTTACAGTCTGGGTTCGCTCAACACTAATCCTGAGTGGACCGGTGCACTAGGCCCAGCGTTCTATGCAGTTTTGACCTACAGTATGTTCCAAAGTGGGTCTACTTTGATTTTTGGTTACTTTTAGTCCTATACCCTGCCTGTTGCAGGGCTATACAGCTGTGGAGTAATACCTTTCCTGGAAAACTGATTTGCTGGATAATTTTGTGGTGTGCGGATATGAAGCCAGACAAGGCAAGTATCTTTTCGTGGCTGTCCTCTGGGAAACAAGACATAGGTTGTCTCTACATATATTACCCCTTCTTTTTTTTCTTTGAGCCGTTTTATGACCTCATCATACATTTATTATTGGAACTATTCTTGCCCTTGAGAAGTGGAGAAGATGAACTAAATAATGATACAGGAATTATTATGAATAATGCTACCCTATGACAGATGTGTTCTTTAGTCTCTTGGAACATCAGAGGCCTAAGAGATGGCGTAAAACATGTAGCTTTGTTTGCCACGCTTAAAACACATATCCCTACAGTAATCTGTTTGAAGGATACTCACTTGCAGCCTGATACTGTGCAGTGTGCATGTGCTTAGACATAGGGGATATCAAATACAGTTTCACTCTGCTCACTCATCATACTCCAGAGGTGTAAGTGTATTGATATCTAATAAGGCTACTTATTGATCCGCTCTCAAGTGGATGAACAGGGCAGATTCATACTTCTTCTATGCAAACTAGCAGATGTGCTCTGTATTATAGCAAATGTGTATGTCCCTCCACTTTTCCCTCTCAAAGTCATAAAGACACTGACACATTTCTTAGCTATGCAATCTAATATTCCCATTTTTGTCATGGGTGACTTTAACAACATACTAGGTAAAAGTCTGGACAAATTCTCCCCACATTCCCAACAAACTGTATCTCTGAGGGGTCCAATGCCTTTTGCTCGCCTAATGTCTGAACTGGGACGGAGGGATGCGTGGAGGGACATTCATCCCAAAGATGTTACCTATAAATGTCTATCCAGATGTGATAGACAGACTTATGCATGGTTAATTCCCCAGCTAACATCATGAAAAAGAAAATAATCTATGCCCCATGCAATATCTCTGACCACTCCCCTCTTGTGATACAAGCTGCCTTTGCCAATATATGTAAGGTTAAACTCTGGAAGGTGAACCCATTTGGTTTGACTTGTTCCCAGACTTAAATGAAATAATTAACGCACTCTGAGAGTTCCTACAGTTCAACCGAGGCAGCGTAATAACGGATGTGCTCTGGTATACCTTGAAGGCACATCTTAGAGGTTTAATCATTAGGCAAATTAATTCTATTAAAACTAAGAGTAGGGAATGGGAAAATCTAGTGCTTCGTGAAGCGGGTAAAGCGGAGGAGGACTACCTTAATAACCCAACAGAAGACACCGAGAGGAAATGGCTTGAAGCTCAGGCCATATACCATCAAGTAGCACTTATGGCAGCAGAAAACAAAAGGTTCTTTATGCAGCAGAAATACTTTGAGGACGGGGACAACACTGGGCATCTGTACAGTATCCAGAATAGGGCGGGTGAGACAGTTAGCGACCAGGAACAGATACCAAATGTCTTCTCAGAGTTTTTTTAGAGACCTATATACCTCAAAAGTACAACCAACAGAGAGTGAATTAGCCCAATTTCTGGATCAGTGTACATTGCCAATTGTTAACCACTTAAGGACTGAAAGGATTTCCCATGTTAGGACCAGAGCACTTTTTGCGATTTGGCACTGCGTCAATTTTTTTTTTTTTATAATACCAGTATGTTCTTTTTATTAAAAAACAAAGCATGATACAGGTCATATCAAAAACAGCGTATATAGATAACATCAGCATGGTGTACATCATCAACAATTTGAGTAGTTCATTTAGTCCAAAAAAAAAAAAAACGAAAAGGGGGAAATTTAGACTAGTTACACATCTAAGAATCAAGCTCCGGGGCGACAGGGCAGGTCAGCTGCAGACGGCTATTTATATTGTCAATTATCTCCATCCAAAATTGCTGAATCCTGGGACAATCCCAGAACATGTGGGCATATGTACCTATGTCTTCTCCACACCTAGTACAGTCCGGGGATCTCAATGGGTAAATCTTATGAAGTCTCTGGGGTGTATAGTATACCCTATGTAGAAATTTTATCTGTATCAGCTTATCTCGAGAGGCAATTAAAGGGCTAACACTATCTTCAAGAGAATCCTCCCAGTCCTCCCTAACTAAGTCGGGCAGGTCCCTCTTTCACTGTTCCCAGAGGCAATCTATTTTAGGAGACTCCACACTAAGTAACCCTAGGTATAGAGTGGATAGCGTTTTGTTCAGAGATTCCTGGGCCAATAGGTCCTCAATCGGATCTCTCTCCAGGCTAGGGGGGTCTACAAATTGCGCCCTCATTGCATGCCTTAATTGAAAATAACGGAACAGCATCCAACCGAGTAAATTGAATTTGGCCTGTAGATTGGCAAAGGAAAGGAGAGAGCCAGCCATTACTATGTCTCCCAGCACTTTGATCCCGTATCGGGCCCACAGCTGAGGATCCGGGACAGATCGGAAGTGGTGCAGGTTCGGGTTGCCCCACAAAGGGGTGGTCGGAGACCACCGATTCGGCTTACGTAACCTGGTCCTGGCCACTGCCCAACACCTAAGGGTGGTTCTAGTAGGGGACGGCAGATGGGGATATGCCTTGCCACCCCTGTAAACTAAATTCCCAAGCTCTGTCAGGGATCCCAGGACGCTCGCTTCAAGACAGATCGCAGCATTAGTCCTATCAAGAGTGAACCACCATCTCACCGTTACCAATACCACCGCCCAATAATACACTCTGAAATCCGGCATAGCCAGCCCCCCGCATCTAGTGGGGAGGATCAACGTCGAATTTGCCAGCCTAGGGACAGCTCCCCCCCAAACAAAGGTTCCCACACACTTTTGCACCTCCTGGAACAGGGAGTTGGGCATCCAGATTGGACTATTCCAGAAAATGTATAAAAATTTTGGTAAGACAACCATCTTCAGGAGATTAATCCGGCCCAGCAGGTTCAACGGCAGGGGGGCCCATGAGGCGCACCTGGTCCTCAGCTGAGTCAGCAGAGGTAGGACATTCAACTCCAGGAACTGCTGCGGTTCCCTACTAATCTGGATACCCAAATACCGAAATTGCTCGACCCAATTCAGTTGCGTAGGCTGGGCTGTGACACGAGCCCCTAAGTCCAAGGGAAATAGGGTAGATTTGTCCCAATTAATCCGGACCCCTGAAAACCTACCGAATTCAGTAAAAATGGCCAAAGCTGCCTGCAGGGAGGAGTTTGCATCCTGAAGGTATAGCAGAGTGTCATCCGCATAAAGCGAGATTTTCTCTTCAAGAGATCCCACTTTAAATCCCTTCACCTCAAGAGATCCCCTAATCAGAATAGCCAAAGGCTCCAGAGCAAGGGCAAATAGATAGGGGGAGAGAGGGCACCCTTGACAAGTACCCCGCTTAAGCAGAAATGGTTCCGATAATTGATCATTGGTGCGTATCCGAGTGCGCGGGGCCCTATAGAGCATCTGCACCCATTGGATAAACCGAGGGCCGAACCCAAATCTATCTAATACTTCCCACAGGTATCCCCACTCCACTGAGTCAAACGCCTTTTCAGCGTCTAGGGAGGCGATGACCCTCTGACCACTGTTCTCATGGGAAATGGAGAGATTGAGAGGCACTGCGTCGATTTAACTGACAATTGCACGGTCATGCGACATTGTAACCAACAAAATTTGCGTCCTTTTTTTCCCCACAAATAGAGCTTTCTTTTGGTGGTATTTGATCACCTCTGCGTCATTTCTGATCACCGTTATAAACAAAAAAAGAGCGACAATTTTGCAAAAAAAAAACAAAAAAAAACAATATTTCTTCCTTTTTGCTAAAAAACAAATCTAAAAAAACAATTTATTCATCAGTTTTAGCAGATTTCTATTCTTCCTCATATTTGTGGTAAAAAAAAAAAAAAGAATCACAATCAGAGTTTATTTTTAGTTTGCGCAAAAGTTGCCGCGTTTACAAACCATGAGAATTAATTTCTGGCGGTTTGTGCGCATGTGCGGAAGCTCCAGGATGGTCACTTGATCTGGAGCTCCGCACCATCACCCGCTTATGATGCTCTAAACAAGCGGAGACGACGCTGGAGAAAGCCAGTATCAGGGGATCCCTCCCACAGACCGAGGAGTGAGATAAGAAGCGCAGCAAAGGTCCTCCGAATCCACTCGCCACATCGTGGGGACAGCCGGGTGTCCCAAGATGGCCGCGGCGGCGGCCTAACAGGCTCTGCAGATATAGCACAGCGGACACAAGCGAGCTGGAACATCCAGCTTTGTCAGGATCAGTTGGCCTACACACCTAGGATAAGGTCAGTGTGGCGGGTCCTTCCCTGAGCCCCTAATTTTTTACTCCAGCTGCATTACTGGGTGTACCAAGATGGCCACCGTTAAGGCCTAAAGGCATTTTAGCTCACAAGGACACTTGGCGACCTCCCTAATTCCCCCTGCAGAGACACAGGGCTGTCTCCCAAGCCCCATGGGAGGTCCTCTGGGCTTTCATCATTAATGAAGAGGTGCTCATGAACTCACTCGGACCTTCACCCCACATTATAAAGCCTCACGCTGTTGATCCGTGACAACCTTTCCTATTCCCGGATTCTATTTGGACTTCAAAGCCCATCAGTCCATTCCCAGAACGGGTGTCCTGGCCCCTACAACAGGGTAGCCTCTCCCCTGCATGTCTGCACCGACAGCAAGGAAAGATCTGAGCCTGCTCTTCTCTGTGACCTCTCTGCAGGGGTGCTCCAAGATGTCGGCAGCTCCAGCCGCAGCTACAGGAGCCTTGGAAAGTCCTCACTTGGAGAGCCTGGGTCATTCATTACATCCCGAATCTAGGCAAATACTCTCCCCTGCTTTGCTGACTTTAACTCCAGGACCACAGGGATGCTCCTTGCAGCTCCCCTTGCCATCTCCTTCCTCCACTGAATCACTACTAGGCCGTTTCCAAGGGGAACTTTCATCTCCTCCACTGGGGCCTAACAGCCCAGTTCCAGCATCACCTTGCCCCCCCAGCCCTAACATTTCATTACAGGTGGAAAATCTCTACCATAAATTTTCGTCTCTCCTGGAGAGGGGTCTAGCAAATACGATTGCCACTATTACTGGTGAGATCAAATCAGATTTCCAAATGCTAGGGACCCGTATTGAAGCAATTGAGAACAAGCTGGATTCCACGGCAGCAATCTCTAATCAGAACTCAGATATTATCAGTTCTCTACAGGATCAATTAGATACGGCCCTTTCAAGAATCAATGACCTAGAAAATAGGTCTAGACGAGTTAATTTTAGAGTGAGTGGGCTCCCAGAGGAGATGAAGGACATTCCTGATGCAATGCAAAACTTGATAACCAACTTACTACCGGACACCCCTAAACACCGTTTGGAACTTGACAGGGCCCACAGAGCTCTGGGGCCCCTACGGAAAGATGGCACCCCGAGAGACATAATTGTCAAACCTCATTTTTATGCCATAAAGGAAGGGGTCATGAAGCAATCCAGAAGTACAGCCAAGATCCTCTGCAAGGGGCATCCTGTTCAAATCTTTGCCAACCTGGCCCCATCTACAATACAGAAAAGGAGAGCTCTGAAACCCCTCCTAGCAGTGTTGATGGAGAAGGAAATCAAATACAAGTGGTCCTTTCCATTTGCTGTTAAATTCTCTCACAAAGGTCGGGATTATGCTTTCTCTTCACTACAAGAAGGAGAGAAACTCTTCCTCCATTTAAAATTGATATCTCAGGAATCCGAGATGGACACCTCTAACAACATTAGTTCGTCTAAGAGACAGTCGCCCACCAGCCCAAGGACCCCCCTCTGGAAGAAGGCCAAACCAAAATGAGTGAAAGAAAATGGTCCCCCGTGAATTGGGTCTCAGACAAGATCAACACAACATCTAACTGGCAGGACTCCTGCTCTAGAGAAACACACATTTCACAATCTCTTCTTTTTGGTCTAGGTCCCAATATAAATTTCAACCTTATTCTATTTTTGGGCTCCTGTTGACTCATGTCCCCTATTAGCTTATAAGGTTAACCTTGTTGGCTTACCCTCCTGAAATAAGACTGAAGCAATGTGATTTCGTTAACATGTTTTTGCTTTTCAGGCTGACGGTCTATTTTGAAAAAAATAAAAAAAATAAAAAAATAAAGACTCTTAGATGCCACAGGGTTAAAATATAGGTTGGACTACATTAAAGGGGTCTTCCATACCTTAAGGGCTCTTATGCCCCATCCTTGGGGGCCATGCCGTAGCATCAGGGGTCTCGTCCTATGGAAACCACCCTATCCCCCTTTCTGGGGGGGGTGTTTTCGTGGGCAGGGGCCGGATGGAACAGCAACTGAATCTCCCCAAGCGAGAGACTTCTGGGGTTTATGGTCAATTTCAAGACCTTTTATAAGATTAGAATCTAAGTTGTCTTTTCATATTGCTTATATTAATTGTTTCATAGGGCTCCTGGGTGGGTGATGGCCCACTTGCGCCTCCGCCTATCTAGCTGACCCCGTTTGGTAGGTCAGGGATGGGCTTTCTAGCGGTAATAGTTAGACTTTTTGGTGTAGACCAAAGGGTGTCCAAGGGGCTCTATTTTTTCTCCCCCCTTGGTCGCAAATCCCTTAGTTGGAGAAAATGGCCCTTTTCAGGGCTACTTACTTGGCAAGATTGGTTCACAATGTTTAATATTACCTTTTTCATTCTTCTGATCTCTTCTTCTCTTCTCCTCCACTTCTTCTTCTTTTCTTCCAGAGTGAATGCTGCTCAAGGCTCTATCTTCAAGACGCAATATGGTTCCATGGATAAGGGGAAAACCCTGGGAAGGGTGAGTGACCAAACTAATAGATACACCCTCTGCCCCATACGTGATGGCTGACCTTCCACGATTCCCTATTAGGGTAGCTACCCATAATGTTCAGGGACTGAATTCCCCCATAAAACGCAAGAAGATCGGTGATCTTTATAAACCTCTGAAATTAGATATCCTTATGCTCCAGGAAACTCATTTCCCTGCCCGATTTAATCCTAATTTCCTCCACCCCCATTTTCCAAGCTTTTTCCTAGCCAACGCTGAATATAAATCAAAAGGAGTAGCTATTCTAATCTCTAAAAATTGCAACTTCACGTGGCTCTCAGATGTCAGGGACCCTGAGGGCAGGTATATTCTGGTGAAGGGTACTATTGATGGGCATATCATTTCTCTGATCTTGTACTACGCCCCCAATCAGGGACAGTTGAAGTTCTTTCAGGAAATGTTAGCGGCCCTTTCCCCTTGCTGAAGGGCACAATAATATTTGGAGGGGACTCCAATGTAGCCTTTGACCAATCTTTAGATAAAACCAGACCCCTGGGCAACCAACTTTTGCGCCCAACCAAAGTCAGTTTGCACATAGCCAAACTCCTCCATTCCTATAACTTAATTGATGCATGGAGGGACAGACATCCCCGTAGCAGGGATTTCACTCATTACTCTAGCCCCGATAACTCGTATTCTAGAATAGACCACCTATTAACTCCCTTCTATACCCTACCAACCATTTTAGATGCCCACATTCATGACACAGCCCTTTCAGATCACTCTCTGGTGTCTCTGTCCATCCGCATCCAGTCCAGACTATTCCCTAAACCGCACTGGAGATTAAATTACGGTAATCGTTACTCACAGACCCGGTAAATGTCACTGGAATAGATAATAATCTTGAAGATTACTTTTCTACTAACGGGACAAGTGACACATCAGTAGAATCAGTTTGGGCTGCTCATAAAGCCTTTATTATAGGTAAATTTATTCAATTAGCTTCCAGGATTAAAAAAGAAAGAGGACTCTATTTGCAGAGGCTGGAGGAGTCCTTTTTAGCAGTCAAAGCAGAACATAAGGCGCATCCCTCTCAGTCTCTCCTAGATAAACTAGACAAGGTGAAATTAGAGCTTAATCTTGCGCTCACGCCGAAAACAGGGAAGGCCATTCGCTGGTCTAAAAATACATTTTATACTCAGGGTAATAAAATGGGTTCCTATCTGGCCAGGAAGCTCACTCCCCGGGTAAGGCATCTTTCTATGCCCAAAATCAGGGTAGACGGCAATCCCCCTTCTTCCAACCCCGACATAGTTATTGGGGCCTTTCAAAAATATTATGAGAATTTGTACAGCCCCAAGACCGACGAGAATGTAGATATAATAAATCAGTTTCTTGGCGGAATCCCTCTACCCCTTTTCTCAGATCAGCATAGAGATATAATGGATGAAGCAATTTCGGAGGAGGAGGTGTTGGGGGTCATCAAAGATCTCAAACAGGGCTCAGCCCCGGGACCTGATGGTCTCCCGGGCCCTTACTATAAAACATTTGCCAAAACATTGGCTCCTCATATGGTGAAATTTTTTAATTCTAATATGAAAGGGGACCCTGTCAAGAAGCATCTTAACACTGCATACATAACTGTGATCCTTAAACCTGAGAAAAACCCAGAAGACATAGACAATTATCGTCCTATCTCCCTCATAAATAATGACCTGAAAATTCTAACTAAAAAAATGGCAAACCGGCTAGCATCCTTTATTAGTCAATATGTTGATAATGACCAGATGGGCGTCATTCCGGGCAGACAGAGTCCTGATCAAGTCAGAAGGGCAATTGATATAGTTTCAATACTCCAATCCAATTGGACAGGAGGGCAGGTTCAGAAGGGGATGTTGCTCTCCCTGGACCTATGTAAGGCGTTTGACTCCGTCTCATGGACTTATCTGGTGTCCCTTCTGAAGCATTGGGGTTTGGGGGAGAGGTTTATAGGCCTTATCAGAGCATTCTACTCTTCACCACAAGCTATGATTAAACTGCACGGATTCTACTCCAATTCTTTTCCAATTAAAACAGGCACTAGGCAGGGTTGTCCACCATCCTCGCTACTTTTCGCTATTGCAATAGAGACCCTTGCCATAGCCATCAGAGATAATCAACTTATCAAAGGGGTGTTATGCGGATAAGAACACAAATGTGGCCTATTTGCTGACGATCTACTAGTCTTCATAACTTCCCCAAAGTCCTCCCTCCCCTTATTATGTCAGCTCCTTAAAGATTTCTCTGTGATCTCGGGCCTCAGAGTTAATTATACTAAATCACAAGTCTTAAATGTCTCTCTATCTCCTGAGATAATCACCAAGCTTAAGACAGAATTCAAGTTCAGGTGGAGCGACACCTCAAATAAATATTTGGGGATTAACCTCACTTCTAAGTACGAAACCTTATATGGCAATAACTTTCCCCCGATGTTCCGAAAGCTAGAAGATGATCTTAAGCTTTGGTCTAAGCAGGATATCTCATGGCTTGGGAGAGTTAATTCAGTGAAAATGACTTTGCTGCCTAGACTCCTCTACCTTTTTCAGTCTTTGCCAGTTCCTATCCGGATGGACCACCTCTCCTCCTTTCAAAGCAAAATCCTTAAATTAGTCTGGGGAAACTCAGGATATAGGATCCCCCAACAAACCCTATTTCATCATAGACACAGGGGTGGACTAGGTCTACCTCATCTAGTGAGATATTTTCAAGCCGCCAGGCTAGCCCAACTGTCTTCTATATAATTTAGGCAGGAAAGGCAGGACTGGGTGCGGATAGAAAGGCAGGCCACTCCGCGGCACGCGCTAGATTATCTGCTATGGTGTTCTCCTAAAGATAGAAATCCAATCATGGCCCCTACACTCTCTAACGAACTGGCCCTCTGGGATAAGATCAGACATACATCCTCCTTAGTTTCCTCAGTTAAACCTTTAGCACACCTCTTCAATAACCCGGACTTTCCCCCAGGGTTAAATATAAAAAAGCCTTCCAATGGTGGCTTAACAAGGGGCTGTTCCACATTGGACACTTCTTCACGGCTGCCGGTCCGATCACTCTCAAGTACTGTGTAAACAAATTAGAGCTTCCAAACTCAGAGTATTTTAGATGTTATCAAATCTCCAATTTTCTTCACAAAATGTGGAGGGATAAACCACTCCACCCGAGTTTTACAGACTATGAACGTTGGTGTGGTCAGCCATCACTGCAGAAGGGTGGTATCTCGGTCATCTACGAAGCACTCACTCTTCCCATTAAAAAATCAGCTTTTATGACTAACTGGGAATCAGATCTCCGCTTTGAATGGGAATTGGACAAGTGGCAGGCTGCCTGCTCCAGATCCTTCAAGGGTATCCTGAACACCACTATCTCTGAAGCCAATGTAAAAGTTTTGATGAGATGGTATCTCACACCAGCTAGACTGACTGTATTCTATCCAACTGCTGATCCGCTGTGCTTCAGGGGGTGTCTTCTTATGGGCACCATGGCCCATGTTTGGTGGAAATGCCCAAGAATACGGTCTTTTTGGTCTAAAATATTCCATATTATTCAGAAGGTAACAGGATGCAAACTAGCAAGGTCCCCTACTATAGCACTTTTAAATGACTACATCCCTAATGCCACGAAATCCACCAAAAATGTATTCATTTTATTTTACTGGGAGCCAAGGTTACAATAGCTAGGGTTTGGAAACAAGAACGGGTTTCCCTAAAAGCAACTATCCGGAAAATCTCCTAGTTAATGACACAAGAAAGGCTGGCTAGCATTCTAACAGATAATCTGCACAGATTCGAATTGATATGGGAACCATGGGCGACCTTCGTAGGAGTCTCCCTAACTCCAGGCGTTCCGGGGAACCAAAATCTATATGTGAACGATAGAGTCAACAGCTATTTCGCTACACCCACTATCTCTTTAGCATTCCTCTCCTTATCTTCCTCTTTCCTTACTCCTTTCCTTTCTTCCTCTTCGTCATTTTATTTATTACACCACTATGTTCTTAAGGGTGATGGGGATCGCAAACATAGGTTTAAGAGTTAAGGCGTCAATGATGGCTCTTTTGTTGACCTGGCGGAGACGATTATAGGATTTCTTTAGAGAATGGGGCCCTCGGGGGGGGGGGGGTCCTGGGGGGATGGGGAGTTCTCAGCTCTCGGCACAGTTTGATCCCATTGGGGGTGCCGGGGGTCTGGGAGCTTTTCATCAGGGTGTCTTCGGTGCGGGGTCACCTAAAGGTGACCCTATAGAGGGTCACCATTCCTGTGGGGCTCGTTCTTGAGGGCTCCAATTTAGTTACATGGTCTGAGCCGAGGGTCGACTTGACTTATACTATGTTCTCATAAGCTAGTACAATGGACTTCTGTGAGTCTGAAGCCTTGATTCACATCTTATTATCCTGTTTGATTGCCTAATTTATTCACCTCGATCCTTACTACACCTCTTTTATGTTCTCAAACGATTGCTCTACTTACCCTTTTTTGTATGTGCTTCTGACACAAATTTGTAATCTTTATATGATTATAGTTGATAGAGTTTTGAAAATTATTCTACGGTAATTGCTCTGTTTTGTAAGAGAAACTTCTATAAAAATATTGAAACTTAATTTCTGGCGGTTTTACAATTTTTTTTTTTTTACTAGTAATGGTGGCGATCTGCAATTTTTATCGGAACTGCAATATTGCAGCGGACATGTCGGACATTTTTGACACTTTTTTGGGACCAATGACATTTATACAGCTTTCAGAAATTTAAATATCTACTAATTACTATGTAAATGTCATTGGCAGTGAAGGAGTTAACACTAAGGGGGCAGTGAAGGGGTTAACTGTGTTCCCTGGGCGTGTTCTAACTGTGAAGGGGCTGGGCTGGCAGGGGCACCAGAGATCTAACTGATCCTGAGTACAGGAATCAGTAGATCTCTGACATGCGGCCTGTCAGAATGGGAAACCACTGTGTTTACATCAGCGGTTCCTCGTTCTGGCTCTGTCATAGGGCATCGCGAGTCGCTGGCGGACATCGAGTCCGCCCAACCCGCGACCCCGCTCAGGGAGCGTACTGCGGGCATGAGCATGCGCCGCTGGCGGTTCGTGCTCGTCCCTAGCTGACGTGCACTAAAGTGACGTCTATAAACGGCGGTTTGATGGACAGAGCCATGTTGTTGCCGCTTACAGTCGTACGGTGATCGGCAACTGGTTAAAAAGCAAGATCTTGCAATGTTAAATGCCCCTTTGACCCTTGAAGAATTGTCATTGGCATGATAAATTCCTGGGATCGGATGGGTTGCCAGCTGAAACGTATAAAAGATGCAGGAAAACCCTCCTGCCGGTTCTATAAGATACTTTTAATGAGGCATTTCAGACAGGTAACCTTCCCACCTCAATTGTTATAGTTCTTCCTAAAGCAGGGAAAGATTTTCTACAACACGACTCATACAGACCCATTTCGCTGAATAGCGCAGACGTTAAAATGCTAGCGAAAGTTCTGGCCAACAGGCTATCGAGGGTTATATCTGGTCTGGTACATGCAGACCAATCCGGCTTCATTCCAGCTAGGTCCACCCTAAATATACGCAGGCTTTTTTTAAACTTTCAGATTCCGGTGGACAACCCGGGTAACAGAACCATATTCTCCCTCGATGCTGCCAAAGCTTTGACAGCATCGAGTGGAGGTATCTCTGGGCGGTGATGCGACAAATTGGGGTGTGGCCCAGATTCATAAAATGGGTGCAATTACTGAATGCTAATCCTAAAGCTAGGGTCAGGGTAAATTACTCTCTAACAGACTCCTTTTTACTATTTAGTGGCACCAGACAGGGGTGACCATTGTCACCCCTGCTGTTTGCCCTGGCACTAGAGCCCCTAGCGACTATGATCGGAACTGCTCTGAATATTGTTGGCTTCCAGCGCTCTACAGGAGAGGAGAAAGTGTCTCTCTATGCTGATGACATGTTGTTATACCTGGGAGACACTGAGGGATCTCTGACAGCGGTCATGCAGCTGCTCAATCAATTCGGACAACTATTGGGATTCTCCATTAATTGGAGCAAGTCAGTTCTTCTCCCTCTGGACTCTATCTCTGAAACGGTACAGCCCTGGGATACTCAGATTCAGATAGTGTCCTCATTCAAATATCTAGTGATTGTGATAACAGCTGAGGTTGGGGATTGCATATCACTGAACCTTAAACCTATTTTGAATAAATTTAAGCAGAATTATATCAGTTGCCTCTATCGGTAACAGGTTGAGCTAACTTAATGAAAATGATTACGGCCCCCCAGCTTCTCTATATCTTACATAATGCACCGGTCTGGATTCCCAAATATTGGTCTTTATGCATTGACTCGCTGTTCAGATCCCTTATATGGAAGAATAGAATGGCACATATTAAATTATCCACATTACAATACCTCAAAACACAGGGCGGTCTGGCAGTCCCACACAACATGGCTTATTATTTGGCAGCTCAGCTGCAACACTTCACTGGGTGGAACTTATCCTCAGTTGTGGATACAGCCAGAAAATTAATGATAGACCCCTCTTCTGGTCTGTCGGCTCTATCACACATGGAAATGAGATTCCCCAGCCACCCTAGGCAGTGCCCCACAGCCAAACTGATGGAAGACCATTAAAAGATGTTTGCGTCTTGTGGGCTTCTTGGCTCATACTCCAATTTGTGGAAATAAATCTTACGTAGAATTATATAAACTTTCCCAGTTTCGTGGGTGGATTGAGGCAGGAGTCAAATACGTCTCACAAATATAGGCTAACTCTAACATTAAATCCTATGACCAATTATTAATAGACTTCCATATACCACAAAATAGTTACTTTCAATATGCGCAATTGGGTCATGCGCTGTCTGTTCAGAGCAGGCAGTCTAGAATAAAATTAGTTGAGTCTCTGTTCCTCTAATCCATTTTTGGCACCTCCCCCCCCGACTTTAAAATGTAACAACACCCCACTGTGCCCCTTGCATACCTCTGCATTCCCCAATATCTTTGTCACTACTGTGTACCCCCTCTCCACAGCTGCACCTCTGGACCCCTTTACATTAAACAGCCCCCTGTACCTCTGGCCCCTTTACATTATACAGCACCCTGCACATCAGGACCCCTTTACATTACACAGCCCCCTACACATCAGGACCCCTTTACATTACACACCACCCTGCACCTCTGGGCCCCCCTTACATTACACAGCCCCCTGCACATCAGGACCCCTTTACATTACACAGCCCCCTGCATATCAGGACCTCTTTACATTACACAGACCCCTGCACATCAGGACCCCTTTACATTACACAGCTTCTGCACATCAGGACCCCTTTACATTACACAGCCCCCTGCACATCAGGACCCCTTTACATTACACAGCCCCCCACACATCAGGACCCCTTTACATTACACAGCTCCTGCACATCAGTTTCCCCAGGACTACACGTCCCCAG
>BLSH010166974.1:7797-27477 GCA_018402905.1 Glandirana rugosa | reverse complement strand
CCACGTCCCCCAGGTCTCGACATCCCCGACACACATATTACCTCCCCACGTCCCCCAGGTCCCCCTGCACCCCTCCATTATACACACAGCCCCTACAGCTCTGGACCCCCTGCACCCCCTCCATTATACACACAGCCCCCTCACACCTCTGCTCCTTCTTACCTTGCTCATGCAGAGGGGGAGATACAGCAGCGATGAACACAGAGCGGGAACTGCTGGAGTTAATTTTTCATATGAACAAGGACTGCCTAGCAACCAATCACCTGCTGGTTAACTTAGAAAGTTAACTCCAGCAGGTCCCGTCCTGTGTTCATCGCTGCCCGCTCCTCTCTCTGTCTCTCTCTCCCCCGCTGTACAGAAGGAGAGAGAGGGTTTACTATCTCCCACTCAGCCACTCTATCAATCAGGCGGCCGGCTCTGGTTGTCACGTGGTGGGGTAGCTACCATAGCAGTACGTTCCGCATTTAGCCCCAGGCACCCCCGCACTTGTCACGGCTCACCTCTCTCTCCCACTCCATGCACCTGTCAAAGCGCCGCTGCCTGATCCGCCCTGTCACCGGGGTGGACTGCACCCCCTGCCCCCAGCCTGGTACGCCACTGGCATGAAAAAAGGAAATAATATATTTTCAGGAAAAAGGTTACCATTACCGGATTCTAAATATTGGATGAAAACAGTGGATGACAGCATTGTACAGTAACAAACGGACATCTCCCTTAACTTTTAAAGTTAGTTGCCAGTTGTTGGAGATTTTTGTGAAGGTTACTTTTTGTAATTCAACATAAACTGGGATTTCTACAATACAAGACTGCGCAGCTGCACATTGATAGCAGGCCGAAGAGAAAGTATGGGTATTTCACCACTGTACACACTCCGCCATTACATGTATGCAAATTATATGTGCTAATGTAATAATAATACAAAAAAAATAGTTCTACCCTGTCTGAAGGTGCTCAGGAATCCTAAAGTGCTCACTGATCACCAAGGATAGGGAGAAGCTATTTTAGCTGGGATCATGGACAATTTGATTGTAGCACAGTCAGGTATTACATAACCAGTGCATGATCTGTATTGGTAAAGGGGGTGGCTTTACATTTCAGACCACAGTGTAAGTGTACTGTCAGCACTGACATCAGATATGTCCTATTATAAATCCCAGCTATATCTGTTATGCAAATTGACTATCTGTCCTCATGTACATAAGGAGAGCAGGGGAGCAAGTAGCATTTTATATCAACAGTTATCAATTTTGAAATAATGGACACAGTTGCGCTATTTATTGCACTTTACCCTTTAAGTATGAGAATTATTCATCATTTTTATTAATGTTATATAATATTATTATACATAATTGTGTTTAACTGATTGACTCATTTGCTATTGTGATTTTGTTTTTCAGGTGTTCTCTCCCAGACTTTACGAGAATCAGGTCCAGGAATTGTACAACCTTCACAGCAAATAAAAATCACCTGCACAGTGTCTGGGTTTGAGTTATCCAGCTATGGTGTGCAATGGGCTAGACAACAGTCTGAATCAAAATTGGAGTGGATTGGAGGTATATGGAGTGGTGGTAGCACTGCCTATGCTGATTCACTAAAAAACAGAATTTCAATCACTAGAGACATTGCAAAAAAAGAGGTCTACCTGCAAATCAATGGAGCAGAAAATAAGGATTCTGGAACATATTACTGTGCGAGATACACAGAAATAGAAATAACTGACAGGCCACTCAATATCCCAGCTTATATCTGTGCAGTAACCCAAACAGAGAAAGAGGAAGTATATTGCTTTTGTTTTTTTTGCTGTACTATATTTTAAGAACATTTCAGTACAACTATCACAAGAGCATGAAAAGTCATGAAAACAATTAGTATGAAATCACAGTTTATTTTTAAAAATAGTTATTCTAACTTAGGACAGCTAAATAAATAGTATAATATATACATGTATATAATATATATATATGTATATAAATAATTTTGTCATGCTAGCTTTTGTGCTTACATTTTGACTGTATGATGATCTGGCTGTCTTATTTAGTATAATACTAGTCACATACACTATATTGCAAAAAGTATTGGGAACCCTGCCTTTTCAGGCACATGAACTTAACCACTTCCTTACTGGGCACTTAAACCCCCCTCCTGCCCGAACCAATTTTCAGTTTTCAGCGCTGTCGCTCTTTGAATGACAATTGCGCGGTCGTGCGAAGTTGTACCCAAACAAAATTTGCGTCCTTTTTTTCCCACAAATAGAGCTTTCTTTTGGTGGTATTTGATCCCCTCTGCGTCATTTCTGATCGCCGCTATAAACAAAAAAAGAGCGACAATTTTGAAAAAAAAACAATATTTTTTACTTTTTGCTATAATAAATATCCAAAAATAAAAAATAAAAAAACAAATTTATTCATCAGTTTTGACCGATTTATATTCTTCTACATATTTTTGGTAAAAAAAATCGCAATCGGCGTTTATTGATTGGGTTGCGCAAAAGTTATAGCGCCTACAAACTATGGACATTGATTTATGGCGTTTTTATTTTTTTTTTTTTTTTTACTAGTAATGGTGGCGATCTGCGATTTTTATCGGGACTGCGATATCGGGGCGGACATGTCGGACGTTTTTGACACATTTTTGGGACCAATGACATTAATACAGCGATCAGAAATTTAAATGTCCACTGATTACTGTGTAAATGTCATTGGCAGTGAAGGGGTTAACCTGCAGGGGGCAGTGAAGGGGTTAATTATGTTCCCTGGGTGTGTTCTAACTGTGGGGGGGTGGGGCTGGTCGGGACATGACAGATCTAACTGATCCCAGTGACAGGGATCAGTAGATCTGTCATGTCCCCATTCACAGAACGGGGAACCGCCGTGTTTACTTCGTTCCTCCTCTCTGAAGGGAGATCGCGGGTCTCCGGCGGACATCGGGTCCGCCCGACCCGCGGGAGCGCGCCCAGCACGAGCCGAATGGGAGGACGTCTATTGACGTCCTCCCGGCATTTTAGAGCCGCGCTGTAGCCGTCATTCGGCTATAGCGCAGGCGCGAGGAAGTTAAACAATATTGAGTTGGAGAACAATCTGAGTGGCGGACGGACACACGTGGTGGCTGGCAATAGAGGGTCGGCAGAGATAGAGAGACGCATATACTTGGGACCGTGGGCGGATCCCCTCGGCCCCACCAAAAAAGGACATGATTGATTCATCTCTCCTGTTTTGACCTAATTTCTCTCCCTTCCCTTCTGGACATCTACATATATTTTTTTGATATGGATCTGTAAATGATCTATTGGAGGTTCTTTACCGATATTTTTGAATGCACTCATATGTGCCCCACTGACAAAGATCTGTCCGTCCATCTGTAGCATTACCCATCTCCCCCCACAGATGTGGGGTATATCTGTGATCATTATCAACCATAGAAGACCATTAGTGTCCTACTACAACATACATTCGGTTGCCACAATCTGTTGCACAGTTACCCCTGATGAAGGGCGTGAAGGCTTCGAAACATATATGTTGGGTAACCGCATTCCATCGCACACTCTTTGCGGCCCATCAACTGTGCCCCCTCCATCAACACCTTTCTAAGGCAACACTGGTGCAATACTAATGTGAACATTTTTAATGCTAATGTTTTTATGTGACTACTCTGACAATTTTGCATTTGTTTTTGTTGTCTTGATTTATTGACCTTTTTGTTGTAAGAAACTTTTGTTTTTATACAAAACAGTGGTTGCTCAACCTATTTAAAGTCCCTTTCTGTGTGGGAATTTCTTTGTATAGTAACATATGATGGGATGAGGTTGCAACCATCAATTATCCTAGAGACTGTATGGTATATTAACTTAATTTAATTAGCCTCAGAACCTGTGTAATTCATATGTGTCCTGGATTAAAGGGATGATGTGGCAACCCTAGTGGTCAGGCACTGATGTTGGCCTGGCTTGTAGTCTCCGCTCTTAGCCCCAAAGGTGTTCTATCGGGTTGAGGTCAAGTTCCCCCACCCCAAACTCACTCATCCACGTCTTTATGGACCTTGCTTTGTGCATTGGTGCTCAGTCATGTTGGAACAGGAAGAGGCCATCCCCAAACTGTTCCCACAAGTTGGGAACATGAAATTGTTCAAAATGTCTTGGTATGGTGATGCCTTAAGTGTGCCCTTTACTGGAACTAAGGGGCCAAGCCCAACCCCTGAAAAACAACCCCACACCATAATCCCCCCTCCACCAAACTTTACATTTGGCACAATGCAGTCAGGCAAGTACCGTTCTTCTGCCAACCGCCAAACCCAGACACATCCCTTGAATTGCCAGACAGAGAAGCGTCTCCACTGCTCTAGCGACCAGTGGCTGCATGCTTTACACCACTGCATTTGACGCTTTGCATTGCACTTGGTGATGTAAGGCTTGGATGCAGCTGCTCGGCCATGGAAAGCCACTCCATGCAGCTGTCTATTTTGTGCTAATCTGAAGGCTACATGAAGTTTGGAGGTCTGCAGCTATTCACTCTGCACACAGTTGGTGATTTCTGCACACTGTGCGTTTCAATATGCGCTGACCCCGCTCTGTCATTTTTTCAGTTGTTGTTGTTCTCAGTTGCTTCCACTTTGTTATAATACCACTAACAGTTGACTGTGGAGTATCTAGCAGCAAGAAAATGTCATTATTGCACAGGTGGCAACCTATCACAGTACCACGCTTGAATTCATTGAGCTTCTGAGAGTGACCCATTCTTTCACAGATATTTGTAGCAGTTTGCATGCCTTGATTTTATACACCTGTTGCCATAGAGGTGATTGGAGAACCTGAATCCAATGATTTGGAGGGGTGTCCCAATACTTTTGGCAATATAGTGTATTTATCAGCACAAGTTTGACACACAAAGCCTTACTGACAGAGTGGATTCTCCACTTCATTTCAACAAAAACTAAACCAATGGTCTGAAGGGAGCTTGCTATATTCTATAGACATACATTACATTCAGTTGTGTGATTACTAATAAGAGGCTTAATGGATGGAAGTTATGTATCAGTAGCACCTCTGCTGTTCTCTTACTCCCTGGTGCTGCTCCAGGAATCAACTCCACTCCTGGCTGCACCCGAGTCTCCAGGCCTCAAGGTCACCCCCCTCCAGACTGTGGGCTCCCTTCTGGGTAGAGGCCTCCACAGCACCTCTGCTACATCCCTCTCCACTTCCACCCAAACTCTCCTCCCCCTGCTGGGCAGATCACAGTATTTAAGGCGGTCAGCCCCCTGCCAATCCTTGTTGGGGATTGGTCAGGGCTCCTTAGCATACACAGCAAGTGACACCTCCTCATCCATCCCCCCTTCCAGCACTTTCTGGAACCAAGGGGAGGGGAGGGGTATCCAAGGGGTGTCCCTTCCTGCAATCTCCAGCCTACTCTGAGCCACTCCCCTGCCCAGATCAAAACATTCAGGACTGCACTTTATGTCAGGCCTGACTAAATTTTGCCTCTCCTAGCAAAAAGACCTCTAACAATAACGCCTACACTTTGGGGGGCACTACACTCACCCCCCCCCCCTAAAGATCAACTGGTCCCCAGCTGAAATTTACAAAAATACCTCCTGAGCCTAGGGCATCCCAAAGTCAAAAGATTGAGGGGATGATAGAAATAATTAATAACCACACTCCCACAAAAAATCATAAAGGTGCTGTGCAACAAAGCAAATGTAGTGCTATTGTAATAAATGGTCTATAGAGGTCAAAATAGTAACAAAATAAGTGTAAAGTGCAGTGCAATCATAAAGTGTGCAAAATAGCTGTACATATAAAGTGCAGTGTAATTCAAAGTCAAATATATAATAGACAATTTTGGAAGTTCTTAAAATTCATGTGAGAAATCCATGAAAGCAGTTCACTTCATGAAAACTGGAGGCGCAGCTTCCGCAATGCATAGAGGTGACATCAACCTCCACCATCACCTGCCACACATCCTACTCACCAAAACTCCCATGACCCCCATAACAGAAATCATATGTGCATTAGGGAATCCCTCCAGTCTTAACTAAAACCAACTAAAGCCAACATGTCCATTGAGAGAGGTTATAGGTCTCCCAATTATGCACTATTTTCGGGGTGACCTCAGCTCGACTTGCATTGACTTTTATGGATAGAAGTCTCCTTGCAAGTCACGCTGAGGTCGCCTCGAGCGGGGCGACTTGCTTCGCCCTGCAAGTCGCGCCGCTCAAGTGTGAACCGGCTCTTAGGGCTCTCCAAACAGAGTCCCATTGGGCAGAGCAGTTTTCTCCATTTAAAATCTACACTCTGTAGTCTTTCAGTCAGCCGACATGCAAACTCTGTGTGACTTTTCTCTCTATTTCCATAGGGACAGGGACTCTCTCCATTACACTACATTTGCTGACAGTCTTTAGATGTAGTATAGGGCAACCTCTTTCAGCCTCCCCCTTCTTCCCTGAAAACTGCATAGCTCTTTGTGGGTTGGTCTGCTTTAACCACTTCAATACCAGCCACTTACCCCCCTTCCCGCCCAGACCAATTTTCAGCTTTCAGTGCTGTCACACTTTGAATGACAATTGCGAGGCCATGTGACATTGTACCCAAACAATTTTTTTATCATTTTGTTCCCACAAATAGAGCTTTGTTTTGGTGGTATTTTATCACCTCTGCAGTTTTTATTTTTTGCGCTACAAATAAAAAAAGACCAAACATTTTGAAAAAAAAAAAAGTTTTTCTCTGTTTCTGTCACATAAGTTTGTAAATAAGTACATTTTTATCCATCACTGATGGGCACTGATGAGGCTACACTGAAGGGCACTGATGAGGCAGTACTGATTGGCACTGATGAGGCGGCACTGATGAGGTGGCACTGACGAGCACTGATGATGAGGCACTTATACAGTTGTGCTCATAAGTTTACATACCCTGGCAGAATTTATGATTTCTTGGCCATTTTTCAGAGAATATGAATGATAACACAAAAGCATTTCTTTCACTCATGGTTAGTGTTTGGATGAAGCCATTTATTATCAATCAACTGTGTTTACTCTTTTTTAAATCATAATGACAACAGAAACTACACAAATGACCCTGATCAAAAGTTTACATACCCTGGTGTTTTTGGCCTCATAACATGCACACAAGTTGACACAAAGGGGTTTGAATGACTATTAAAGGTAACCATCTTCACTGTTTGCTTGTAATTAGTGTGTGTATAAAAAGTCAATGAAGGCACTGACAGAACCCCCCCCCCCCCCAAAGTTGGGACACAGTCCTGCACTTACCCCATCTCTTAGCAGGATGGCAGTGTGCAGAGTCCGGCGAGCGGGGAGCGTGCTGGCAGTGTGAAGAGTCCGGCGAGTGGGGAGCATGCTCTCCTTGCTCCGGCGACATCCTCCTTCTCCTCCAAGATAGGCGTCCAATAGGATCACCTGTCTTCTCCACCAATCAGGAAACCGGTAACATACCGGGGCTTCCTGATTGGCTGAGAGCGGTTCCCAGGTAGAAAGGCAAATGTTCATTTGCCTTTCTAAGGGCTTGTACCGGCACGCTTTGTGCCACAAGCCACACTTTAATGAGGCAAATTAGAGCCTACGGCTCTAATGAGATGCTTCATGGACAGCAGGCGCAGCCATCGTGTGTGGTGCGACCGCGATCGCACATGTTCGATTACATGATCGCGTATTGCAGTGTCAGATTGAAAGGAAAGAGTGATTGAATATGGTCCTAATTGGATGCAAAAACCCACCAGGTGCTATGTAATAGACACACATTTTCATGGTCATGGACTAACAGTATCAAAGCTGGACATATTGCGATTGTATGCACATCCCCTCCTTCTCTCCCATGCGGTGGATTAAGCACTCCATGTCTCCTGTTCTGACTGTGTGCCAATAGGACCACCTGAAGAAGCTGTTGGCAAAATGCGTAGTGATCCATTGACATTGATACAGTGACTCCACAATTTACCCCCCAATTATGCAAGATCATTATAAATACCTCACCTGACTGGTGATTGATTTGTGAGCCATTTTGGACAGGTTTCTCTGTATAACTTGCCTGTGCTTTCTCAATATATAAGAGGTACAAATATATGATAGCATGCACATAACCTGTCATGTTTTTATTATGATTTTTTATATTTGTCAAAATTTTTTTTATATATACATTTGTGAGCGCTTCCTTTTTTCAACTTGGGATTACAGTGGTACCTTTTAAAGTCCTTTAACCCTTCCATGTTTCTTTTTTAAGTATTTGGATATGGCACCACACAATGTGAGTTATGTCTCTACATTTTTACACTTCCCAGTAACCCATGAGGCCTGATTCCCACTGATGCAACAATCGCTCCGACTTTGGAGCACTTGTTGCATCAGAAGCCGGACTCCATTCTGTGCAATGGAACTGTTCGGTGCGACTTGAGTTGCTCTAACTTAGAAAAAAGATTCCTGCAATACTTTTGGTCTGACTTTAGTACGACTTGCATTGACTTTTGTTACAGAAGTTGCATGCAAGTCATGCCAAAGTCACACTGGGGTCCGACTTTGAAGTCAGGTGCAGTGTGAACCCAGCCTAAGACCCAATCATTTGAAGAGAGGGAAAAGTCTAGTGTGTGCTCCCCGGCTGAGATAGGAGGAAATATGTCTACTTTAAAAATGAATGTAGTGTGTTTTTGTATTTAGATAAATAAAAACATTGTTAAAAATGCTTGCTGCTTACAAAGCTCGGTAGCTCAAACTAAAGTTTACAACAGAAGTGAGTGGTTCAAAGCATTGATCCCCATCTGAATCCACACCGCATATGGTTTTGTTCAAGGGTTCAGTGTACTTGAAATGTGATAACTTCTGCTATGCTCTCTCTGTAAGGCACTCCATAGTATTCTGCTAATCCTTTGTCATGTACAGTAAAAACACATGCAAAGCATTTAAACTGATGCTACATTATATTTCATGGCCACTGCCTTCGGTTTTTTGAACAAAGCAGCCAGAATTCTCCTTAATATCCATATCAGACCCTTATTTCTGATTAGGTTTTGGTATGAATTGTAATGGAATCTGCCAAAAAATCCATACCTGACCCTTTTTATGCATGGGGTCCCCACCACAATTCATACCAGACTGTTATCCACGCATTCAGCTGGCTGGGCAAGGAAAGGGGGACGTAAGTATGCTCCCTATTCTTGCAATACACTAGAAAAGATGCCCTCAACATAGGGAGGTTACACTGCCTGAAAGGGCACCCCTGACAAAGAACCATGTCCCAATGTTGGTGAGGACAAAGGCCATTTTTCTCACATTTTCGGAATAAGGATGGCCGAAAAGTTAGAGGGGCTTTTAAACTAGGCAACGGGGGGGGGGGGGGTCCAGCTTAGTAATAGCCAGAGGGGAACAGAGTGCAGCGGGTATTTGGGGAAGGAGTGGTAGGCCGAATAAGGAAGCTAAACCCGAGGCAAGTAGTGTAACAAGTCCAACATGCAAGCAAGGAATACCCAGCAAGGAAACAGTAGGCAAGATGGGAGAACTAGAGTTGCTACTGTACGAGGAGGAATTCGATTTTGTGGGAATTTCGGAGACTTGGTTCAACAGCTCTCATGATTGGCTGGCTACCATTCAGGGGTTTTCCCTATATCGCAGGGATAGGAAGGGCAAAAAAGGGGGAGGGGCATGCCTGTATATAAAAAATGACATACAAATTAATGTGAGAGATGACATTACTAGTGGATCTGGGGAGGAAGTTGAAGCCTTATGGGTAGAGTTACAAAGCGAAGATACCAGGGAGAAAGTAATACTGGGAATATGCTATAGGCTCCCTAATCAGAGGGAGGAGGGGGAGGCAGACTTCCTATCACAATTTGGAATAGCGGCTAGGATGGGAAGTGCTATTATAATGGGGCATTTTAATTATCCAGATATTGACTGGGAGGAAGGTACTGTACGTTCAGCTAAGTCTCGCCATTTCCTAAATGTCCTGCAGGATAATTTCATGGGTCAGATGGTAAATGTACTAACAAGAGAAAAAGCATTATTAACCTTTTGATTACTAAAAATGCAGACCTGATCATAGACGTGGAAATAAGGGGCAATCTAGGAAATAGCGATCACACGTCAATTAGTTTTAGTATAATTTACACAAATAGGGAACATAAGGGGAATACAAAGACACTGAATTTTAAAAGAGCCAACTTCCAGAAACTACGCTCCTTGCTGGAAGATGTTAACTGGGATAAAATTCTAGGAACAATGAATGCGGAGGAAAAATGGGAGTGCTTCAAAAACATACTAAACAAAGGTGTTAGCCAGTGTATCCCAACAGGAAATACATTTAAAAGAGCTAATCAAAGACCAGGATGGCTTAACTCTGACATAAAAGCAAGAAAGGAGGCCTTCAAAAAATACAAGGAGGAGGGGTCTCAGTCAGATTTTCATCTCTATAAAATAAGGAATGCAAAGGTGCAATCAGAGCAGCTAAGGTAGAACATGAAAGACACATAGCTGAGGAGAGTAAAAGGAATCCCAAGAAATTCTTTAAGTATATAAACAGCAAGAGAGGGAGGTCAGATCATATTGGCCCCATAAAGAATGATGAAGGTATTCTGGTTACAGAGGATGGAGAAATGGCAAAGGTGTTAAACTCATTTTTCTCCTCAGTATTCACAAAGGAAATGGGGGGCTCAATTATTCAGAACTACAATGCTGGTCCTCATGACACATCACAGGAAGCACCCTCATGGCTGACTGAGGATAAAATCAGGAATAGGCTTGAAAAACTGAACACCAATAAGTCACCGGGCCCAGATGGCTTACACCTGAGGGTCCTTATGGAACTGAGCCAAGTTATTGCCAGACCCTTGTTCCTAATCTTTAAGAGCAGCTTTCTAACTGGTATGATACCAGCTGACTGGAGAAAAGCCAAAGTAGTACCACTATATAAAAAAGGACCAAGATATATCCCTGGGAACTACAGACCAGTTAGCTTAACATCAATAATTTGCAAGCTCTTGGAGGGAATAATAAGGGATTATATACAAGATTATTGTAACGAGAACGGTATCATTAGCAGTAATCAACATGGTTTCATGAAGAATCGTTCTTGCCAAACCAATCTATTAACCTTCTATGAGGAGGTGAGCTGCCATCTAGATAAAGGAAGGCCTGTAGACATGGTGTATCTGGATTTTGCAAAAGCATTTGATACAATTTCCCATAAACCTTTACTGTACAAACTAAGATCCCTCAACATGGATCAAAGGGTTAGTACCTGGCTTGAAAACTGGCTGCAGGGGTGAGTGCAGAGGGTGGTGATAAATGGGGAATACTCAGAATGGTCTGGTGTAGAAAGTGGGGTTCCCCAAGGTTCTGTCCTGGGACTAATCCTATTCAATTTATTCATAAATGATTTGGAGAACGGGGTGACCAGCTCAATCTCAATATTTGCGGATGATACCAAGCTAAGCAGGGCAATAAATTCTCCACTGGATGTGGAAACCTTGCATGAAGATCTGAATAAATGAATGGGGTGGGCAGACAAATGGCAAATGAGATTTAATGTAGAAAAATGTAAGATAATGCATTTGGGTACCAAGAACATGAACACAAACTAGTCACTAGGGTAGGAGCGTCTGGGGGAATCTAGGATGGAAAAAGACCTAGGGGTCCTAGTAGAGAACAGGCTCAGCAGTGGCATGCAATGCCAAGCTGCTGCAAGCAAAGCTAACAAAGTGTTGGCATGCATCAAGAAAGGGATTAACTTTAGGGATAAATCAATAATTCTCCCACTATACAAGTCTCTGGTGAGGCCACACCTGGAATATGCCATCCAGTTCTGGGCACCAGTCCTCAGGAAGGATGTCCAGGTATTGGAAAGGGTTCAGAGAAGGGAAACAAAGCTAATTAAGGGATTGGAGCACCTTAGTTATGGGGAAAGATTACAAGCACTGAACTTATTCTCTCTGGAGAAAAGACGCTTAAGAGGGGATATGATTTCAATGTACAAATACTGTACTGGTGACCCCACTATAGGGACAAAACTATTCAGCGCAAGGGAGTACACAAAGACACGTGGCCATTCACTGAGAATAGAAGAAAGGCAGGTTTAACCTTAAAATGTAGAAGTTTCTTTACGGTAAGAGCAGTGAGAATGTGGAATTCTCTTCCACAAGCAGTAGTTTCTGCTGGGAGTATAGATAATTTCAAAAAACTATTAGATACACAACTAAGGAACCACAGCATTGAGGGATATACAATGTAATACTGACATAAAAACACACACATAGGTTGGACTCGATGGACTTGTGTCTTTTTTCAACCTCACTGACTATGTTACTATGTAACTATGTAATATCCCTGGCAAGGTAGATGTTGGACTAGGTACGACTCCTAGTTCCAGAGTTTTATATGAAAAAAATTATGATTTATATTTTGGTTAATAAAAGGCTGTTACGACCAATTTTAATTCCAATCAGTGGTTTTGTGATTATTACTGAAGAACAGGGGAGTTGGTATAGCAGTAACAAGCCATAGTAAATACCCTAGTCATGGCGACGATCAGCAATTTTTATTGGGACTGCGACATTGCGGCAGACAGATTGGACAACTATATTCAGAAGAGAGTGCAGAGCTTAGAGTAAAAAGTCCTCTGGATAAAGAAACCCAGTGTGATACAGCAAGTGAGTGTAAAACGATCGATCTTAAGTGCTCTGGTGACACACTTCCTCCACCTTCCACACTAGCAGCTCACCTTCTCTATCAGGCTCTTATTACAGGAGCCAGATAGCGCATGTTAAGGTAACCAAGACATCAGGTATAGAAATCCCCATGTAGCAGAAGATGTAATTCACTCTCCTTCTGAGCAACTCCAACAGGGATCTTCCACTTCAGATAAACCGACAATGCCAATACTCCCCTTCAGAGTCAATCCAATAGGGATCCTCAACTCCAACTCACGATAGCATGTGAAAAAAATAGAGCCAAATCTAGTGCTCACGGTTTATCACAATATTTATTTAGAATAAAAGGAAGGTACTCACATAAAAGGCACTTATAACCAAGTGCCAAGTGTAAAAGCCATGCATATAAGTCTGTAAACAGGACATCAAAACAGACGTCCACGAATGGAGACAGCGGCGGCTGCGGATGACGTCACTTCCCGTTCTGAACGCATGTCGTTCCTCCGACCGCTGAAGAAGTTCAGCAAATCCGCTGAAGAAGTTCCGGTCGGAGGAACGACACGCGTTCGGAACGGGAAGTGACGTCATCCACAGCCGCCGCTGTCTCCATTCGTGGACGTCTGTTTTGATGTCCTGTTTACAGACTTATATGCACGGCTTTTACACTTGGCACTTGGTTATAAGTGCCTTTTATCTGAGTACCTTCCTTTTATTCTAAATAAATACTGTGATAAACCGTGAGCACTAGATTTGGCTCTATTTTTTTCACATGCTATCCTGAGTTGGAGTTAAGGATCCCTATTGGATTGACTCTGAAGGGGAGTATTGGCATTGTCAGTATATCTGAAGTGGAAGATCCCTGCTGGAGTTGCTCAGAAGGAGAGTGAATTACATCTTCTGCTACATGGGGATTTCTGTACCTGATGTCTTGGTTACCTTAACATGCGCTATCTGGCTCCTGTAATAAGAGCCTGATAGGGAAGGTGAGCTGCTAGTGTGGAAGGTGGAGGAAGTGTGTCACCAGAGCACTTAAGATCGATCGTTTTACACTCACTTGCTGTATCACACTGGGTTTCTTTTATCCAGAGGACTTTTTACTTTAAGCGCTGCACTCTCTTCTGAATATGGACATTTTGGAGGGTTGTGATAAATTACCTTTAGTGTTCAGCTGCTAATGTGATTGAAAGGGCTGGGCTGTTTGATATTTTATTTTGTTAGATTGGACAACTAACTGACAGTTTTGACACTTTTTTGGGAACCAGTGACATTACTATAATAATCATAGCTAAAAATATGCACTGTTACTGTACTAATGACACTGGCAGGGAAGGGGTTAATACCAGGGACGATCAAAGGGTTAAATGTGTCCCTAGGGGATGCTTTCTAACTGTGTGGGAGATGGACTCACTAGATGAATATAGTAATCCGCGTTCCTGATTAGCAGGAACACACAATCATGGTGTTAATCTCTGACAGAACGGCGGTCTGCTTTGTTTACATCGGCAGACCGCCGTTCTATCTCCCTGGGGAGCAATTGCGGGTGGCCGGCAGACACCGCATGCGGCCCCACTTGCTATTGCATGAAATGACGTACAGGCACATTGTTTCGTGCAATAGAGCCGACCAGCTGCAGTATATGCACTGTGGCCAGTCGGCGAGTGGTTAACAATCAGTTTTTGGAGCATTTTACCAGTTTTTAGTGTTATTGCACTTGTCTACAAATTTTTGTATTATATTTCGTTTTTCATATTTTTTCTTCAATGTTTAATTTTTACTGCTATTGTAGTTCACATACAGAATCCCTTCTGGAGAATTCTGCTTGGAACCCTTTGTATGTTTGCAGCTATACACAGTGTGGACGCTTCTGTGACAACACACTCATTCTAATTGTTGAAGTTCATGGAATGCTTTGTAAGTTATTAATCTGTCATTTGACTGCAATGTAATTTGGACACATTTCTGCGCATTGGCTGCTTGAAAAAATGATGACATTTATAGTTACATTTCAGATACAACCACCATGATATAAATAAAGTACAGCGCTCGATAACAATTAAATACATACAATTAAAGTGCAAATGCTGTGCAAATGAAGTGCAACAATCAATAAAAAATATTAAACTGAAGTTCATAAAAGTGCAAGTGCTGTGCAATGAAATGAAACAATCAAACTAAAGTTCATGAATAAAGTCCATAAGAAACTCCATAGATCTGTGAATAGGGATATAGGATCCATGCTGGGGAAGTACCGGTATATTAAAAGACCACCAATGTGACACCAACCACATGATAAACCTGGCGGCTTACCAGAAAGCCGGCGACCACCCTTACTCAGGAGTGTCAGAAAGCGCTCAATCGCATCACAGATCCACTGTATAGGAGCCCTGGTGTACTCTCAGACAGCCACTGATGATAAATGCCAGAGGACTCTTAAGCAAGCTAGGAAGCAGCATCCGGAAACCTTCAATGGTGATCAACAGCTGGAGTATATGCAAAAAACAAGCTCCACATAGCGGAATACTGCAAATCTCTTCACATTTATTAAAAAGTAGTGTACTTAAATTTAAAACATCAGTAATGAGCGTGTACCCAAGTCATATCCTGACCATATACACACCACAATCATTATCTGCACTGGATTGTGAAAAAGTACAGCATGCTGCAGTGTTGGTGAATAGCTTACGCATCAGCACAGTGACTAGAATGTCTTAAACAATGCAAGTTACTGTGATAGATAATAACTAATGAGTCTTTAGTTCCAAAAAGTTTATGTGGACATGACCAGACGCACAAATGATCATGACACCAACATCCCATTTATTTTAGAATATTTAAAGATAGAGTGGGAATGCAGGACTTTAAGGTACCTTAACAATTGATACACAAATTTTTTTTTTGTTTTTTTACAAAACAGTTTATTTATACAAAATTGAACTAAAATCATTGGTACAACCATTTGATGTCATATCATGTTTCGCCACATATGGCTTCTTCATAGGAAAGCGTGATGAATACACTAATAAAGTAAACAAAATCAACAGTGAAAATACATTCATATAGACATGTTTTGAACAAAAAAACAAGAACAAAACAAATCAAAAATATGCATCCCTAAAAAAAAAACAGATGTCAGTTCCCCCAATAAAATTCCTACCTCTAAAAGTCGCACCTTGGGGCAGGGCTAAAACCAAGTCAAAAATGAGATTAGTCTGTCCGCATGGGCTACAGGTGCAAACAATGCCAGGGGTGTCACCCCAGAAGACAGAATCTCCCGCAGAGGGGGATAAAGACCCATTACTGATCTAATGATAAGCATGTATCAATAAAACATGATAAGTACATTTGTAACTGGAAGACAAGTTCTACTATGTAATATATATAAATCTAGTGTATTAATTACTCACTTATTCAAAAATCAGGTTTCAATGTAGGGAGCCTGAATGTCCACTTGATGTCATACCAGATACTGGAGCAGCATATAAAGATGGCAGAAACAAGTATGGAAACACTTGTGGCACTGCAACTAGATAAATGGTATACAAGTTGCCATATAGTTTATTAAGCAAACTTAGGAGAGGGTTTAAAGTGGAATAGATAAAGTCTAATATAGTCACCTTGCTGATACACTTGTCCTAATGACAATCAATCAGAGGTCTGATTGGCAGATGGTAACTCAGACACAAATGCCAAACCTAGGAAATACATTGAAAAAAGGCCAAAACCTTGTCTAAATTCCGTCCGTATTGCTTGGACACAGATACAGCCTTCAATAAAAGGTTTTGGACACATTGATCAAAATGACCTATACCTGCCGTGTGGTAAGTAGCCATGCAAGGGCTCCCTAGGACTCTAGCATCGTAACAATGCTCGTTGAGGGCTCTTTATATGTCTCCCCTCTCCCCCTACCCATCCGACACAATTGCGTCAGAATGTGGTGCGGACGCCACGTAGACCTTTTCCATAACTTTGATTTATTTCAAATCTATTGGCTTTTATGCCTTCAAACATATCCCTGCACATGACCGGGGGGACAGCCTGATAAAAGACTTTTGCAAATAGAAACCAAGTGAATATATTCCTTACAGGCTACTAGATTTGCTGGACTGAATAAAGGGATTGGCTTCAAATATTTCTGTAAGTCCCAGACCCAGGTGACAACCTCAATATCAATGCTCTCTACACCAGGGGTATTACTATGGAGCCATGCTATCCCATTTTAATGCCAAGATGCCTCAATGTATTATTGGCATATCTTGGACACATTTATCATATAAACAGACTGTATATTGGTTCATTATAGATTCTGTTTTGATAAATATATAACATAATAATAATATTCCTTTTTGAATTATGTTATATTTTACAGAGCCTTGTAAAAGTATTCATATCCCTTGAAATTTTCCAAATTTTTGTCAAGTTACAACCAAAAACATAAATGTGTTTTATAGGGATTTTATGTGATAAAGCAACACAAAGTGGCACATAATTGTGATATGGAAGGAAAATGATAACGGGTTTCCAACATTTTTTACAAATAAATATCTGAAAAGTGTGGCGTGCATTTGTATTCAGCCAACCTTAAAGTGGATGTAAACCCGCTTCATGAAATTTGAGCTGGACACATCTGTCTGTAGTGTTTTCTTATCCCTCTTCAAATAGCTGTGTCTTCCTTTGTAGCTCTGTTATCAGCCTAAGTTCTCATACGTTCTGGACAGGACATAGAAGTATGAGATGGAGGAGGTTGCTAAAAATAGATTAGCAGCTAGCTAAACAATTCACAGGAAACCTCTGCCTATGTGGGAAGGGTGTGTGTTCCTTTCCTCCAATCAGCTTTCTTACAGTGTCTGACAGTGTCCAGCAATCATCTCCTCCTACAGAGGAAGGAGGAAGTGGAAAATCTAACACGATGTGCACTTTCTAAACAGTATATCAAAGTGAAGACAGAAGATATACATATAAGACTTGTATAGGGAGGTTTGTGTCATCTCTGTGTATCATCTGAGGCTGTTCACTTAACTTGGTATATGGAGGGTTTAACTTTCCACTTTAACTCTATAACCCTAACTAAAATCTAGTGGAACAAATTGTCTTCAGAAGTCACCTATGTGTGTAATAAAATCTCAGTATAAATACAGCTGTTCTGTGAAGCCCTCAGAGGTTTGTCAGAGAATATTAGTGAACAAACGGCATCATGAAGGCCAAGGAACACACCAGACAAATCAGGGATAAAGTTGTAAAGAAGTTTAAAGCAGGGTTAGGTTATAAAAAAAAATATCCCAAGCTTTGAACATCTCACAGAGCACTGTTCAATCCATCATCCGAAAATGGAAAGAGTATAGCACAACTGCAAACCTACCAAGACATGGCCGTCTACCTAAAACTGACAGGCTGGTCAAGAAGAGCATTAATCTGAGAAGCAGCCAAGAGGCCCATGGTAACTCTGGAGGAGCTGGAGAGATCCACAACTCAGGGGGAGGATCTGTCCAGAGGACAATTATTAGAGGTGCGCTCCACAAATCTGACCTTTATGGAAGAATGGCAAAAAGAAAGCCATTGTTAAAAGATAGCCATAAGAAGTCCCGTTTGCAGTTTGTGAGAAGCCATGTGGGGGACACAGCAAACATGTAGAAGTTGCTCTGCAAAGATGATACCAAAATTGAACCTTTTGGCCTAAAAGCAAAACGCTATGTGTGGTTGAAATCTAACACTGCACATCACCCTCAACACACCATCCCCACCGTGAAACATGGTGGTGGCAGCATCATGTTGTGGGGATGCTTTTGTTCAGCAGCGACAGGAAAGCTGGTCAGAGTTGATGGGAAGATGGATGGAGCCAAATACAGGGAAATCTTAGAAGAAAAACTGTTTAGAGTCTGCAAAAGACTTGAGACTGGGGTGGAGGTTCACCTTCCAGCAGGACAATAACCCTAAACATACAGCCAGAGCTGCAATGGAATGGTTTAGATCAAAGCATATTCATGTATTAGATTGGTCCAGTCAAAGTCGAGACCTAAATCCAATTGAGAATTTGTGACAAGACTTGAAAATTGCTGTTCACAGATGCTTTCCATCTAATCTGACAGAGCTTGAGCTATTTTGCAAAGAAGAATGGGCAAAAATATCAACTCTCTAGAGGTGCAAAGCTGGTAGAGACATACCCAAAATGTTTTACAGCTGTAATTGCAGCGAAAGGTGGTTCTACAAAGTATTGACTTAGGGAGGCTGAATATAAATGCACGCCACACTTTTCACATATTTATTTGTAAAACAAAATTGAAAACCATTTATCATTTTCCTTTCACTTCACAATTATGTGCCACTATGTGTTGGTCTATTACCTGAAATCCCATTAAAATATAATTCCGTTCTTGGTTGTAACATAACAAAATGTGGAAAATTTCAAGGGGTATGAATACTTTTTCAAGGCACTGTACATGATGTATGTTATGTAGAGTTGATCGAACCTCTGGAAGTTCAGGCTCTGCTGGTTCGGCCGAACTTCGGGACAAAGTCCAGGTTGGGGTCCGGACAGGACCCGAACTTTGACACGGACCCCGAACCCCATTGAAATCAATGGGGACCCAAACTTTTAGGCACAAAAATGGCTGTAAGAAAGTCCTGGAAAGTCCTAGAGGTCTGCAAAAGGAAGGAAAATGGGGGTAAGGGTCGGACAAGTGCCCTACAAAGAAATGGGGATAGAGAAATAACTTAAAAAAATTAAAAAAAAAAATCACATAAAAAAATCAAAAATGGAGGTGAATGTGGACTATCTTCAAACCGTGTGAGAAAAGTATAAATTAGCGGGGAGAAGCCATATCACTGTTCTAAGAACAGTGATATGGCTTCTCCCCGCTAATTTATACTTTTCTCACACAGTTTGAAGATGATTGTAGATTCTACAATTATCTTCAAACTGTGTGTGAAAAGTATACATTAGTCGGGAGAAGCAATATCACTGTTCTACAATCGGGCTGATTACATATGAAAAGTGTGTGTCAAACTTCTATTAACATCTTAGATGTTAGTAGAAGTTTGACAC
>BLSH010166948.1:2684341-2722846 GCA_018402905.1 Glandirana rugosa | reverse complement strand
TATGACTCTAATTTAATGTTTGTCCACCTCAGTACATACGGTGCCTTGCAAAAGTATTCATGCTCCTTGACATTTTTAACATTTTGTCATGTTACAACCAAAAACATGAATCTATTTTATTGGTATTTTATGTTATAACTCAACACAAAGTGGCCCATAATTGTGACATGGAAGGAAAATGTTTTACAAATAATTATCTGAAAAGCCCCCTTTAATCTGATACCCCTAACTAAAATCTAGTGGAACCAATTGCCTTCAGAATTCATTTAATTAGTAGAGTCCACCTGTTTGTAATTTAATCTCAGTATAAATACAGCTGTTCTGTGAAGCCCTCGAGAACCTTAGTAAACAAACAGCATCATGAAGGCCAAGGAACACACCAGACAGGTCAGGGATAAAGTTGTGGAGAAGTTTAAAGCAGGGTTAGGTAATAAAAAATATCCCAAGCTTTGAACATCTCATGGAGCACTGTTCAATCCATCATCCAATAATGGAAAGAGTATGGCACAACTGCAAACCTACCAAGACATGGCCGTCCACCTAAACTGACAGGCCGGGCAAGGAGAGCATTAATCAGAGAAGCAGCCAAGAGGTCCATGGCTCAGGTGGGAGAATCTGTCCACAGGACAACTATTAGTCGTGCTCTCCACAAATCTGACCTTTATGGAAGAGTGGCAAGAAGAAAGCCATTGTTGAAAGAAAGCCATAAGATGTCTGTTTGCAGTTTCCGAGAAGCCATGTGGGGGCACAGCAAACATGGAAGAAGATGCTCTGGTAAGATGAGACCAAAATTGAACTTTTTGGCCTAAAAGCAAAATATGTGTGGTGGGAAACTAACACTGCACGTCACCCTGAACACACCATCCACACCGTGAAACATGGTGGTGGCAACATCATGTTGTGGGCTTGCTTTTCTCCAGCAGGGACAGGGAAGCTGGTCAGAGTTGATGGGAAGATGGATGGAGCCAAATACAGGGCAATCTTAGAAGAAAACCTGTTAGAGTCTAAAAAAGTCTTGAGACTGGGGCAGAGGTTCACCTTCCAGCAGGACAACGACCCTAAACATACAGCCAGAGCCACAATGGAATGGTTTAGATCAAAGCATATTCATGTGTTAGAATGGCCCAGTCAAAGTCCAGACCTAAATCCAATTGAGAATCTGTGGCAAGACTTGAAAATTGCTGTTCACAGCGCTCTCCATCCAATCTCACACAGCTTGAGCTATTTTGCAAGGAAGAATGGGCAAAAAATGTCACTCTCTACATGCACAAAGGTGGTAGGGACAGAGGAACTGCTGTCTGCTCACATAATTTGTAATAAAAACATCTTTGCCATTCTGAAGCTTCCCTCCAACCACTTTGCATAATATTTCATATATCCTGTGATTCTGTACTTGCCAAATATGCTGCAGAAATCTCTATCCACTGAGTCTGGCTGCACCATTTTAACTGTGGGCAGCTGAAGCTGCTCCCTGCTAACTTCCTGGATTTACATAGACACACAGAGGCACGCCTCCAGCTCTGCAGCTCTCATTGGCCCTCTTATGGCTCATCCCCCATCCCTTCCTGGCAAACTTTCATGAGAGAGAGAGCTGTGCATGATGTCAAACACCTAGGCGTTTTATCAGACAAGAAAAAGGAAGTGGGCTGTATAAGGTATTTACTGGCAGAAAAAAAAAATGTTTTACTATCTAAAGTTAAAACAACAAAAGCAGAGGATTTAATAGATGGAAAGATAAAAAAATGACTGAAGTTCTGGTTTAAAAAGACGTGCAGCTGTAATTGCAGTGAAAGGTGGTTCTACAAAGTATTGACTCTGGGGGGCTGAATACAAATACACACCACACTTTTCACATATTTATTTGTAAAAAAAAATTGGAAAACCATTTATCGTTTTCCTTCCACTTCACAATTATGTGCCACTTTGTGTCGGTCTATCACAGGAGTAGGGAACCTGCAGCTCTCCAGCTGTTGTAGAACTACATTTCCCATGAGGCATTGCAAGGCTGATGGATACAATTACTCCCAGAAGCATGATGGGAAATGTAGTTCTACAACAGCTGGAGAGCCGCAGGTTCCCTACCCCTGGTCTATCACATAAAATCCCTACAAAATACATTTTTTTGATTGTAACATGACGAAATGTGGAAAATTGCAAGGGGAATGAATACTTTTTCAAGGCACTGTAAATTATACAATGTGCCTTATTTAGAAAAGTTCCTGAGGAAGAACGGTTTCTGTTTGGGAACATCTGGCTAAGGAAGGACAATTCTTAAAACATTTTAATTCATGAGGCCCTGAGTGAGAATCCTGTCTGGAAGCTCTTGTCCACACCCAACAAAACCTTATTACATAAAATAGATAATTGTTATGTGTGAACAAGACTGCAGCTGTGGTAAAATTGGCCTTTTTAATATGTTAAATAATTGCTGCCATTTTGCAGAAAATGTGACTATGACGTGGATCAGCTATTTATACAACTGGCTGTTCTTCTATAAACATATCATGGACACTCCTGTCCTGTACCACTACGTAATGTGAAAACAGACACCACATTCCGACTAATGAGCACTGACTGAAATCAAGAGGCTGGAGTGAACTTCCAACCCTGAAAATCCATATTTATTCACTCATTTAGCTGATAAACACAAACCATATTCCTCATTTGAGTAGTCCTTAGGAATTAATCAAAAATTGTACATACAGCAGGTCATTTTGCATCATTTCCGCACACTGCACTGTCCCCCTCCAACCCCTTACAATCCACAAGAAGACCCCCTTTGAGGACCAGGTAACAAACCATAGATAGCAAAAAAGTTTCTCCACTATCCTGCAATATCTTCAATAGCATTTTACATACAGTTTACAAAATGATTTTAAAAATTAATGAAAAACTCCTCCCACTAAAAGGATCCCAGAAGTAACCTCCATGGGTTTCTTCTCTAGTTATGATGGTAAATAAAGCAATTACGTGAAATTTCAAAGCAAGATCTACACATCAATTCCCAGAAGAACATCTGTTAAAATGTCCGTCATGCCCACTCACCACAACTTTTCAGCATGTCTATAGGCCAAAAGTACTTTCGCGACAGGTATACGTGTCCTACTGGCAAGTTCTATTGTAATGTCTGGGTCGCTCTAAATAGCTGCAGATCTAACATTACAAAGGTTCTCAATAGTCAAAAAGGATCCACTGTCTTTTAAACCTACCACCCTTTTCTTACCCATTTATATATGTTGCAAGTGGGATTTAATTCGTTTAGAGTAACCGGGTACAAGAGGGTGAATTCCATATACTCCTGGTGGTCTTCATGCTGGATTGTGTCTAGAATAATGGCTAATTGGACCTAATGTTTTGTGTAATGACCCCCAAATACCACTGCTGACCTGGCTCTTGTGGACTGATAAGTGGATGAATTCCATAAACCCCAGAAGGAATGCCTGCTGATCTGGGCTGATTGCCAGGGCAATGTGGGTGAAAGTCTGCCTTTTGTGAGCAAGGCCTCTACATACTAGGTAAGGTTTTGTTGCAAACTATGAATTTACTGATAACTTCTGCAGTTACAGTATAACTGTTAATGTCCAATTTGGATTGATATAGCATCATTTGTTACTTACAGTCTTTGTCGCTTTTTGGATGGGATTGAATGACGTTTCTATTTGTGGCGGCCGGTAGGACAGCGGATATTTACATTGTGAGGCTGCAATTGTGCATAACTTTCTTAAACAAGGCTTATTAGACAAAAGCTCAACTGCCAAATGGGCTGTGGCCTTGACTGTGCCTGGCTTCCTCTAACCCACCTGCGTATCTTTGCAGGGCATTTACTACAAAACTGTTCTTTTAGAAAAGTTTAGAGCAGGGCCCAGGGTCTCCAAACTTTGTAAAGAAATGGCCAGTTACCCACTATACAGTCCAGCCTCGTTATCAGGGATAGGCAAGGTGTCCACTCCCGGACACCGATGTCCGACAGGGCTGCCTGTGGTGTCCGCCGCTGACTTTTTTTTTTCACATCACTTTTTTTTTTTTGTAACTGTATCATCATCATGCGTCCCCCAGACTCCTCCTAGGCCATAGGAAGACAGCCAGGGAGTGTGGCGCCGCCCACTTATCCTCGTGTGGGCTGCGGAGTGATCTAGGGCAGGGAGGGATTGGTCGGATGGTGCGTGCCTTGGAGTCGGCGGAGAGGAGAGAGACTCAGAGACCTGTGTGTGGGCAGCGCGGTTGCTCGGGGATGGTCACTCGCGGCGGGAAGAAGAAGTCGCGGACTTCACTGCAGCAAGACAGAGGAGCGGGGCCGCCCGGAGGACAAGGTGCTACTGAGCCTACCTGACTCGAGTCCACTCCTGAGGAAGAGACTGTGTTGGAGTGACTCAAGCGAGCAGTGCTACTGCCAGGCAAGCAAAGTAATTTTTTTTTCATGGTGCCAGTGAGGCTTGTAGATTTCACAGGGAGCCTGGGAGGGACAGGGCCTGGACTGGGTGTGGTGGTCTGGTCTGCCTGGGAGGGCTGGGGCTGGCTGGGCCCTGGATGGTCTGCAAGTAAAAAAAAAACATGGTTCAATCTGGTCACTAGTAGCACTGACTAGCACCTGGCTGGCAGTCCTCCTGAGGCCTGTAAATTTTACAGGGAGAGGCAGGGACCCTGTCCCTCCCTGCAGTGTGAAATTTATAGGCCTCAGGAGTCACGAGGACTGCCAGCCAGGTGCTAGTCAGTGCTACTAGTGACCAGATTGAACCATGTTTTTTTTTACTTGCAGACCATCCAGGGCCCAGCCAGCCCCAGCCCTCCCAGGCAGACCAGACCACCACACCCAGTCTGCAAGTTAACAATCATGATTCTCCGGGTCCCTTCTCAGTGGCACTTCCCCACTGACACCAGTGAAGGGGTACTATTCCGCCCACTGACATCAATGATGGGGCACTATTCCGCCCACTGACACCAATGATTGGGCACTATTCCTCCCCCTGACACCAATGATTGGGCACTATTCCTCCCACTGACACTATGGGGCACTATTCCTCCCACTGATACCAATGATGGGTCACTATTCCTCCCACTGACACCAATTATTGGGCACTTTTCCTCCCACTGACACCAGTGATGGGGCACTATTCCTCCCACTGACACCAGTGATGGGGCACTATTCCTCCCACTGACACTAGTGATGGGGCACTATTCCCCCCACTGACACCAATGATGGGGCACTATTCCTACCACTGACACCAGTGATGGGACACTATTCATCCCACTGACACCAATGATGGGGCACTATTCCCCCACCACTGACACCAATGATGGGGCACTATTCCTCCCACTGACACCAATGATGGGGCACTATTCTTACCACTGACACCAGTGATGGGGCACTATTCTTACCACTGACACCAGTGATGGGGCACTATTTCTCCCTTGAGAATTGTCGTGTTGACACATGTTTGCGTATTGCTACTTCATCCACGTCTACAAAGGACTTTGACACTGCTGCTGCGTCTCAATACAACCGGAAAATATAAAAGGTAAGAATTTTGAAAATTGTTTACATTTTATAACTGTATACCAGAAGCAGTTTTCATATAAATGTTATTTTAAAGGTTTTTTGTACTCGTAGAACTAGATCAGAGAGAAGACTGTGTTTTTTTGAAGGTTTTAATTTGAAATGTACCTTGGTGTCCTTCACTAAGGTCAGTACTTTGGAAAATGTCTGCCACAGCCTTGGTCCGTGCCTATCCCTGCTCGTTATTATGATCTTCTTGTGTACCTTCTTTACCATGTGTGCAGAGTTATGTTAGAGTTGTTCCGTTGTTATGCTTTGTATCCACCCTTTCCTTCCCCTTTTTTTTGCTTGAAAAGAAACATTTAATAAAAACGATTGAGCCCTGGTTCACACTGACTGCGAGAATGAAATTGTGCAAGTTCAGCTGAACTCGCACCATTTCATTCCCGCATGTCAGTCCTGATTGCAGGTGCGATTTCAGAGACATCTGTGCGGGTTTCTGCACAGATGTCAATGGAAATCGCACTTGAAATCGCCAACAGTAGTATGGAAACTACTTTTGGAAATCGGTGCGGCGCAGAAAATGCAGCGTCGCACCGATTAGGACGGTTCCATTGCTGGCAATTGCTGCTGATTTGGCATGCAATTTCACATGTCAAATCGCATTCCAAATCGCTGCAATGTGCACGAGGGCTGAAACAGAAAGAAAGGACCAGTTTACTTTCCTTCAGACTTTAGGGGGGCCGGACTGTGCCAGTGTAGCTCAACATAGGGTTTCAATTTAAAAAAATGATCCTTTGTGCTGACGTTTATCTGTATCTGTAAGACTATTATTTGTGTCACTGTAATCAAGGAATATTTTGTGAGTACAAAAACTGCATTACATGTGTGCAGCGTATGCACGAGTAGGCCCAGACTTTTTTCAGCCACCCCCAATATTCACCATATTTAATCATGCACACTGTTCTCCCCCATGCACTTTTTGTACTACAAGTCCTCGTCTCCCTAAAGCGTAAGGGCCTGTTCACACTGGGGCGATCGGACGTACGCGCAACTTTGCTAGGCAATTACAGAACGACTTTCAGCACGACTTCAGGAGACTTACAACACGACTTATGCCAGGCGACTTTGCCTGTGGCCAATCAGAGAAGGGAGGGAGGGCCTTGCCCCAAATAAAATTATATTCTTTTCACTGTAAAGTCGCTTGCATTTAGATGGGGATCCGACTTGGAGGCGACTTCTATGGGCACAAGTCGGATAGAAGTCTCTTTGGAATCGCGCAGGAACCTTTTTTTTGAAGTCGGAGCGTCTCAGTAGCGTGCATTAAGATGGCTCCCATTCATTTGAATGGGATTTGACATGTCAAGTGACTTGGGGCAACTTGAAGCAACTCAAGTCGGAGCGCAAGTCGCCCCTGTGTGAATGGGCCCTCACTCTTCCTCAAGTTCTAGTGTTGGGAGGTATGTATCAAGTAGTCTGGCAAACAGGCAGATCTCTTCCTTTTTCTTAACTTCCATTAAGTGGTACAGGTTCTAAAATTCCTAAAAGAAGCCCAAAATATAATTAGTCACCTCATTAAAACATTTAACCGCTTCCCCACCGCGCGCCGTATTTTTACGGCGGCAGTGCGGGAGCCCTGCGCGAATCGCCGTAAATAAGCGGCGATTCGGGGAGTGTGCCCGCGGCTCAGGCGGACCCGATGTCCGCCGGCGAGCCGCGATGAGCGGCTACAGAGAAAGAACGGGGAACCGCCGCTGTAAACACGGCGGTTCCCCGCCCTGTCAGTGGGGCATGAGAGATCTACTGATCCCTGTCACTGGGATCAATTAGATCTCTCATGCCCATGTTAGCCCAACCCCCCCACAGTAAGAACACACCCAGGGAACACTATTAACCTCTAGCTCTCCCCCTGCAGGTTAACCCCTTCACTGCCAATGACATTTACACAGTAATCAGTGGACATTTAAATTTCTGATCGCTGAATAAATGTCATTGGTCCCAAAAAAGTGTCAAAATGTTCCGACATGTCCCCCCCAATATCGCAGTACCGCTAAAAATCGCAGATCGCCGCCATTACTAGTAAAAAATAAATAAAAACCCCAGAAATGAATTCTCACCATCTGTAAACGTGGCCACTTTTGCGCAAACCAATCAATAAACGCCGATTGTGATTTTTTTAATCGCAAATATGAGGAATTATATAAATCGACCAAAAACGGTGAAAAAAAATGTTTTTTTGTATTTTTTTTTTGGATTTGAATTTTAGCAAAAAGTAAGAAATTTGGGTTTTTTTGCAAAATGGTCGCTCTTCTTTTGTTTATAGCGGCGATAAGAAATGACGCAGAGGCGATCAAATACCACCAAAAAAAAGCTCTATTTGTGGGAAAAAAAAGGACGCAAATTTAGCTTGGGTACAACGTCGCACGACCGCGCAATTGTCAGTTAAAGCGACGCAGCGCCGAATCGCAAAAAGTGCTCTGGTCCTAAAGTGGGAAATTCTTCCGGGGCTGAAGTGGTTAAAGAAGTTTCTTTGGGCTTTTGGATGCTGGTAATAAAGTGCCACCTTTTCAACTTGAGTTTTCTGCAGTGCAAAATAAGTGCGTTCTTGCTTGCCCGCCCTTTTAATGACATTCTGTTTATCACCCAGAGTGCCCTGTTCTCTCAGTATAGCCATTTCCTCTTGACACAGAGCAACCCATCGACATGTAAACCATTTGGTCAGTTCTGAGTAGCTGTTGTTTCTTCAAGCTCTGGTGTGGATCTCTGGATTGGACCAGTGTCCACGTAGCTGTTGCGTCCCAATAGACATGAATGGGACTGCCTGTACGTGGATGCATGGTACACCTTTGTAAGCTTAGTTATAGTCATGTAAATGTGGCTTAACAGTTATCTGAAGCTTAACAGTTATCTGAATTCAGATTTGTAAGGTATAGCCTTCACTATAGACATTGGTAATACAGTTCAAAGATACAGATCTTGCAGGACATTAGGGACATAATAGCTGCGTATGAGGACACCTGATGCTCAATGCTTGTTCCAGGTCAGGAACTCAACAATTAGTGAAGGAAGGCTAAAGAAGTTAACGCCTGTGCATGCACACGTCAGCATGAGGACGTTCCCGTTCTGAATATGACATGTTCCACTTAGGCTGGTTTCACACCTATGTGCTTGAATATCCATTTATACCACATGTGGTGGGACTGTGTTGGGCAGCTATTCTACTGCAGTCTCACCGCATGACAAGGCAAAATGCTTTGTCTCCCTATCTGCACAGTTCACACCACTGCATTGCAGTGATATGCAGGCGGTGTGGTGAATAAAAGCAGTGTGTGCTGTACTTTTTTTCAGCACGGTGTAGTCTGAGGCAATTTGCTGCCTTGCACCGCTCAGCCAACAATTGAACTTTATGAGATGTGTGTGTGACATCTCAAAGTTTGATTTAAAAAAAAAGGAACAGTGCAGTGCACCAAGATCATCGCATCATCACTGTGCTGCTCTCAACAGGGCCACACCCCACAGCAGCCTCTGCGTTGTAACACAGCTGCTAGTGTGAACATATCCTCAGTTTTCATGCATTTTTTACCACACATTTTCTTGCATTTACGTGCCTTTCCAAAGTGCATTTTCTGGAATTAGGTACTAGGCATCTAGGAAGGTGTGAGAGAAGACTTCCATTTTTCAATTGCAGTAAGGCTACTTTCACACTGAGGTGTTTTACAGACGCTATTTAGCTAAAAATAGCGCCTGTAAAGTGCCTCAAAAATCCCCCCCAATCCACCCCAATGTGAAAGCCCTGAGTGCTTTCACACTGGGGCGGTGCGCTTGCAGGACATTACAAAAAGTCCTGCAAGCAGCATCTTTGGGGCGGTGAGGGGAGCGGTAATATACCTCTCCTCTACCGCCCCTGCCATTGAAATGAATGGCAAGCGCTTCCAAAGTGGCTGCACAACGCCTCGGTAGCGCTGAGCACCGGCACTTTTAACCCCTTTTTAACCCCTTGTGGGGGGGTTAAAAGCGCGACGCTCCCACCCGCATAGCGGAGCCCTATCGCTGGTAAAACTCCGCTAAAACTAGCGGGGTTTTACCACGGCTGCTGCTTCAGTGTGAAGGTAGCCTTACCTAAACAGCACACCAAGAGCCCCTTAAGCCACACTGATGCATCAAAAAAATTAACGCAAACTTGTTTTGCAGTGCACATTGGCGCAACACATACAGCATCTCACAAAAGTGAGTACACCCCTCACATTTTTGTAAATATTTTGTTATATCTTTTCATGTGACAACACTGAAGAAATGACACTTTGCTGCAATGTAAAGTAGTGAGTGTACAGCTTGTATAACAGTGTAAATTTGCTGTCCCCTCACACACAGCCATTAATGTCTAAACCGCTGGCAACAAAAGTGAGTACACCCCTAAGTGAAAATGTCCAAATTGGGCCCAAAGTGTCAATATTTTGTGTGGCCACCATTATTTTCCAGAACTGCCTTTAACCCTCTTGGGCATGGAGTTCACCAGAGCTTCCCAGGTTGCAATTGGAGTCCTCTTACACTCCTCCATGATGACATCACGGAGCTAGTGGAGGTTAGAGACCTTGCATTCCTCCACCTTCCATATGAGGATGCCCCACAGATGCTCAATAGGGTTTAGGTCTGGAGATATGCTTGGCCAGTCCATTACCTTTACCCTCAGCTTCTTTAGCAAGGCAATGTTTGTCTTGGAGGTGTGTTTGGGGTCGTTTTCATGTTGGAATACTGCCCTGCGGCCCAGTCTCCGAAGGGAGGGGATCATGCTCTGTTTTAGTATGTCACAGTACATGTTGGCATTCATTGTTCCCTCAATGAACTGTAGCTCCCCAGTGCCAGCAGCACTCATGCAGCCCCAGACCATGACACTCCCACTGTAGGCAAGACACACTTGTCTTTGTACTCCTAATCTGATTGCCGGCACACACACTTGACACCATCTTAAACAAATAAGTTTATCTTGGTCTCATCAGACCACAGGACATGGTTCCAGTAATCCATGTCCTTAGTCTGTTTGTCATCAGCAAACTGTTTGCAGGCTTTCTTGTGCATTATCTTTAGAAGAGGCTTCCTTCTGGGACGACAGCCATGCAGACCAACTTGATGCATTGTGCGGTGTATGGTCTGAGCACTGACCCTCCACCCCTTCAACCTCTGCAGAAATGTTGGCAGCACTCATACGTCTATTTCTCAAAGACAACCTCTGGATATGACGCTGAGCACGTGCACTCAACATCTTTGGTCAACCATGGCGAGGCCTGTTCTGAGTAGAACCCGTCCTGTTAAACCACTCTATGGTCTTGGCCACCGTGCTGCAGCTCAGTTTCAGGGCCTTGGCAATCTTCTAATAGCCTAGGCCATCTTTATGTAGAGCAACAATTCTTTTTTTCAGATCCTCAGAGAGTTCTTTGCCATGAGGCGCCATGTTGAACTTCCAGTGACCAATATGAGAGAGTGAGAGCGATAACACCAAATTTAACACACCTGCTCCCCATTCACACCTTGTAGACTTTGTAACACTAATGACTCACATGACACTGGGCAGGTAAAATGGCTAATTGGTCCCAATTTGGACATTTTCACTTAGTGAAAGTGTACTTGCTTTTGTTGCCAGCTGTTTAGACATTAATGGCTGTGTGTTGAGTTATTTTGAGGGGACAGCAATCTTACACTGTTATACAAGCTGTACACTCACTACTTTACATTGTAGCAAAGTGCCATTTCTTCAGTGTTGTCACATGAAAAGATAGAATAAAATATTTACAAAAATGTGAGGGGTGTACTCACTTTTGTGAGATACTGTATATGGGAATCAGACCCAGTAAAAACAAGGGGATGCTATGTATAATGTGTTTTTTTTTTTTGCATCTAAGCATACTTGATACGATGCATAGGGGTGAAGGAGGACTTCAGGTTTTGACATTGTGCACAGGGCCCAGAAGTGGCTCAGGGTAAAAAAGGGTATTTTTTTTTGTTTTGTTTTTTTTGTTTTTTTTTATGTTGCGATCACATTAGGTAAGAATGTTTACAGGGTCCCCTAGAAGGGATCACCCAAGACAAGATTCCAGATTTGCAGCCTGGCTATGGAAATAAGAAAGAGAAAACTGCCAGACAGCTGAATTCACAATGTCAAAAGTGGGTGCAGATAACCACCTCTGGGCCCTGGTGCCAGACAGGAACCAATGCCCCAGCTTATCTCACTTTATCAATTAAACATTCCGTATACATGCCAAGCACACATATGATTTGCACAATAAAGTTAACATGTGATCAAGACAAGGGAGTTGATTTACTAAAGGCAAATAGCCTGCACTTTGCAAGTACAGTTGCTCAAGAGCTCCGTAAATGAGGTGAAGCTTCAATTTGCAAAGAATACCCAATCACATGCAAGAAAAATAAAAAAAAACAACATTTATGCTTGCACATGATTGGATAATGAAAGTCAGCACAGCTTCCCCTCATTTACTAAGTTTACATTGCACTTGCAAATTGCACAGTTTATTTACCTTTAGTAAATCAACCCCAGTAACTGCTTTTTCCCTAAACACACCATTAGGCTTCCATTATAATTGGAAAAAAACAATCACTGGCTAACCACAATGGAGATCCCCAGGGACTACAGGCCAAACTACATCTGCTAATATTTTCCCATCATGAAGCTTGGATGTGAAAACATGATTAGACTTGCACCTGTTTCTAAGGGCAAATTAGCCCGAATCAAGGTTTCTGCATCTTTTGCCCATTTTACACTGCAATGCATTTTAGTAAATGAGCCTTGCAGTAAATATATTTTAAGTATATGTTTTCAGTGTACGTGTGGCCTTTCATATGATTTTACAGGATCATAAAATGCAAAAATAGGAGGTAAATGTGAGCACAATGACACTTTGCAGAGACAGTTTCATTGCTGCACACGCATATTTCTTATTGTTCTATAGTCTCCTGGAGATTGAAAAGGAAATCAGACACTCATGATTTACATCATGTGCTGAACATCTGTGAGATTGTTTCTAAAAAGTTTTGTAAAGCAGTCACACTTGCTGACTATGCAGATGAGTAATAAATCTTTATGCCAAGCTCTGTTTTTTTTTTTCTTTCAGGTCTCAGTTTTATTTTATTTATTTATTTCAGGTACTTATTTAGCGCCGTCAATTTACGCAGCGCTATACATATACATTGTACATTCACATCAGTCCCTACCCTCAAGGAGCTTACAATCTAAGGTCCCTTAAGCCTCATACACACGGGACGACGATCGTATATAACAGGTCGTACTAACGACCGTTGTATGCGAAATCGATCATTCGTATGCGCGATTAGAACTGCCAACATACTACGGTCGTACAAGGGGAGTTGTATGAGCAGACTAGAAAACTTGGTCGTACCAACAAGCGGTCATACGACTGTTGTATCGTGTGTACAGAGCAGTTCGTGCAATAAGTTGTATTGTGCAAAACACGCATGCTCAGAAGTCAGGAACGGCCGGATGCTAATTACATGCACCTGAACGTTCTTTCTGTGGTCGCACGATAGTGTAGTGCAGTCAGTATGCAAGTTACATTATCCAACATACGATTTGAGAGGATCGTACGTACGATTGTCATCCCGTGTGTACGAGGCATAACTCACATTCATACATATACTAGGGCCAATTTAGGGCCAGGATCCAATTAACCTACCAGCATGTCTTTAGAGTGTGAGAGGAAACCGGAGTACCCGGAGGAAACCCACGCAGACACAGGGAGAACATGCAAACTCCAGGCAGGTAGTGTCATGGTTGGGATTCGAACCAACGACCCTTTTGCTGCCAGGCGAAAATGCTAACCACTACACCACTGTGTGGGACACTATATTGTGATTCAGTAATGCATTATTCTGCAATGATCTTTATTATGCATTGCTGAATGTCATATTACCACAGACCATTTATTTTAAATGGATTCCTACACAGGAGTCTATCTATTTTGTTTTTGTTTTGTTTTTTACATTAGGGTGTTGTTTAAAATGCATGGCAAACCATACAAAACTAGTTTCAGTGAAATGGGCCCTTAAGGTAGTGGTTCTTCAACCTCAAGAAAAAAGAGAGAGGGTTAATACCGCGCAAAGGGCTTAGACAGTGGTGTATCATCCATGGGTGCAGGGTGTTCACTGAACATGGGCCCTGAGGGGTGGGGGGGGCCCACTGTGCTCTGACCCACACTACACCCATGGATGATCTCTCCCTGGTTGACAGCCGGGGATGATCGGTGCGGTGTGGGCTTGCACACGGGCCCACTCATTTCATGATACGCCCCTGAGCTTAGATGTCAGCTGTTATGTTTTATTGAGTAGAGCAGGTGTGTTTATGGATCCTCTGTTTTAACGAGTTAGGCTGCTGCCCCCACTGAGACACTAAGGAGTGCCCAATGTGAAAAAACTTTTTTTATAGGTATAGTAGGCTGGCGCTGCCACCTGTATCAGTAAAAAAATGTGGACTGCACAGGGTAATTTCCCAAAATGCTAAGGTGCATGAACATGCTAAAATTATATTATATTAATCATGTAACAGAACTGGTTATCAACAATTGATATTGTGTAATGTGTGATAAATGATTCCAAGGTGCAAGTGGTCGTATAGCACAAATTGGCTAATAAGTGCCAGGTGCAAAAATAGAACAAGTATAAGGAGTGTAATGCTACAAGTGCTCCTTACTAATGTGCTAATGCTATAAATGTGCAAAACTGCAAAAAAAATAAAGTGCTATTATTCCAAAGTGGTTACAAAGTGCAAATCAGCTCAAAAGCGCCAAGTAATTGTATGTAAGACAAATATATTCCTTATCTGTATGTTAGTGCTGCCAAAGTGCAGAAATTACTATAAGTGAAGTAAATTATTTCAAAGTGATTAAAAAGCAAAAATCGTCTCAAAAGCACCCAATAATATTGTATAAAATAAATGGATAAAAAAATGCTACGTGGACAATATGCAACAAAATTATCTCATGTATACAGACATTACAGAGCCTCCAGCTAGTGATCCAATATAGAAAGTATTATGGCAAGATTATAGGCAACAACAAATGTTTCAATCAATTCTAAAGTCAGATGACAAGAGCGTTAATATCAAGCCCTTTAGGGCTCCCTTAGTGTTCCACAACTACCCACACCATACGCAGTGTCTTGTCCGCTCCATACACCAAAGACTAGCTGTATGTGTTGGGAGGTGGCTATCTTCCCTGTTTTACCGTATCGTCCGTTTCATACGAAGATATCCAATCCAGAGATCTTTGTGGAGGCGACGATGATGTTGAACGACGAAACGCGTAAGAGGTTGCCTGTGCGTCACCATGCTACCTTCGGACCAGCTACACAGTAGCGATAACTATACAGGCGCTGTTCTGACTTCCACAGTGTGAGTACTTCGAACCGTTCGATTTTGTGTCTACATACGGTGTTACTCTATGGAGTTTTCTTCTCTTGCATCCACAAAGATCTCTGGATTGGATAGTGCGCCAGCCCACTATACCTATAAAAAAGTTTGTTCTTCAACCTCGGTCCTCAAGTACCACCAACAGGCCATGTTTTGGGAATTTCTCTCTTTCCAAAATACCAAGCCATTGACTGATTTAAAGCACCGGTGCAAGATAAAGGAAAATCTGAAAACATGGCCTGTTGGGGGTACTTGAGGACTGAGGGTGAGAACCACTGCCCTAGGGTATGTGTTTAAAGTCCATTTCTTTTTTTATTTTTTAGTTTTAAGGGTGAATGTTGGATGGTTCTTGTTCTTGTCCTGGTGTCCTGGTCACACATATACAGATAGTCCTTGCTGTGCATCTTATATTTGTTTCATTTGAGATTGGAGAATAGACCTGCAAGTACCGATCCCATAAGAAAGGCATGACTACCGAATCAGCAGAGTTTGTTTAATTGCCATTAGGGAACAGGTTTTTATGCCTTCCTCTGAACCTTTTTTTTTTTTTTTTTGCAACCTATGTAACTACATGTATCCTAAACAGACGATTAGCAAATCAATCTGGGGGGAAACTGACAGTTTTATTACTGCCTTGTGAGACAAAAAGCCCTGTGTGGGAAAATCTTGCCATTGGGCTGTCCAAGAAATACAAGAATCTGTGGTTATTTCAGCTCCCTGACGACTGTCTGAAACTGAAATATTGGTGCTTTCAAGCAGTAATATTTCTTTATGAGGTAATATCCAGCATACCACAAAGTGGACCATATAATTAACACATTAGACCATATATACACATACACCAAGGACAGCACTTGGTGGACTCCTGTATATTAAAAGTACTACTCGTCCTCCAGTGTAAAATGTTACAAATAGATGTGATACTCCCTAGAGCATTTCATGAAATGGCAAGGAGATGCAACTTTGGCCTATACAGCCGGTCCCCGGGTTACAAACAAGGTAGGGTCTGTAGGTTTGTTCTTAACTTGAATTTGTTTGTAAGTCGGAACAGGTACATTTTTTAAGTGTAGCTTTAGCCGAAAAAAATATTTTTAAGCTTTTTGGATAGCATAGGGAAGGGTTAACATTCCTCTAATGTTAGTTTTGCTGTCTATGTTTTTGTTCAGAAGATGTCACCTCACTTCCTGTCCCAATGATAATTGGATTTTGAAAATTTTGGGTTGTGGAAACAAACCTTGGTGATAAAGCATCAGTGGAGACACCTTTTTCCCATAATAACTCTTACAGGAATGCATTTCCCTTCCTAGGGGGAGATTTCCTCCCACTTCCTGTTGTCTCCCTTCGTTTGTAAGTAGGAGTCGTTTGTAAGTCAGATGTTTGTAAGTAGGGGACCGCCTGTATTGATGTTTAGCGCTACCCCCGTAGAAACTGCTAATTAAGATGGGTCCTCTGTTCTTTGCCTCAGTCTTACAAAAAAACTCAGCCCCTCTAACATACAATACATACAATACATACAATATCACAGGAAATCACTGATATCAGCAATGGGCGAATAGCCTCTCACCAGTCCGTGGGATGCTGCGGTGACTTTGTGAAGTAGAAGGGGGTCCCTCTTTGTCTCTCCCTGAAGACCTCCTGTGAGCAGTGGTGGGAAGCAGAGGGTAAGTGGATGCTTCAGTCTCACTGTGCCAGTGATGCAGATGCTGTGATGTGGGCTGTGCAGCTCACATATTGGAATGGCCCACCTGGGTGTGTCAGGGGGGAAAGTGCAGATCATCCCCTACCAAATTTGTGGTAAGGAGGGTCAACTTATCGTTAGTCATTGCATTGTGTAGATAGCCTCTTCTAAATTTCTCCCAAGGGGTCATATGTTAGTATCTTTGGGGCCGTATGGCTTGCTCAATTCATGGCTCCTGCGATTCAGTAGGAGATGTTATTTGAAGTCTTATCTAAGGAAGGCCAGATAGACAGATAGTCAAGCTTACCACCCAAACATCAGCAATAACCCATAGTGTAATTTTCAGTGCTATTACAAGTATGTACTATAACTGCAATGTGCCTACGCTGTTTCTTTTCAGCAAAGAGAGTTCCAAGCATATTTAGAAGGGTGCCTGTGAATCATTCCAGCTGGGAGTTCACTTGAGGATGATAGGGGGGTGTTCTGGATTTCAGAATGCCCAGAAGATTTAAGTCTTTTGATGCGCCTACTCTCAAAGTCTCTCCCCTGATTGGAATAGATACACCGAGGCAGGCCATAGTGGACAAAGAACTTTTCCACAAGAACTTTGGCTACAGTTGAGGCTTGTTGGTCTTTGTTGGGGACACCTGGGCGCACCCGGTTATGCGATCAGTTACTACCAGGACATTTCTTTGCCTACTTGAGTCAGGATCCAGACACAGGAAATCGTTGTACACCAATTCCATTGATCCTTGACTTTGGCGATGGCCCATGGGTGCGGCTTTGGTTAGTAAAGTCTTTAGCTGAATACACCTTAGGCAAGAGTGACAGTAGCCCTTGACTTCAGCTCGCATACAAGACCAATAAGAGCGGTTTCTAACCAGCATGAAAATTCTCCCTGTGCCTAGGTGGCCATGCTCATCATGTAAAGCTGTTAATATGGTCTCTCTGTGTTTTTCTGGTAGGAACAGCTGCCATCTGTCATCACAGTTGTCAGAGGGGCCCTTCAGTAGACCACCCCGTCTCTCAACTGCAAACGATTCCACTTCCTGTGTATTAATCAAGCTTCTTTCAGAGTATCTTTTAGTAGCAAGTCTGGGTTTTGATTCTCGAGAGCTGTCAGCATTAGATTGCAGAGGGGATATTCTTGTTGGTCTTTCTGTAGATCCTTCTTTGACAACCTGGGCAGGCCTCCACCTCTTATTTGAGAAAGGTCACAATAATATCGCCAGCTGTGGTGACTTAGACAACTTCAGCTCCTGTCGCTGATTGGTGCTGTGCTCCACTCCTTTACACAGGGCTTGTACTCCTGCAGTTAGTTGCATCCAGATCTCTGTGGGGACGTTTGAACCATAAGGCCTTCTGGAGAGAGCATCTGCATCTCTGTTTCAGACTTCAGGGCAATACTTCAGGCTCTTTCTTGAGTTAATTGTGTCCAGCTGTCTGCGGTGATGTCTGAACAATAAGGCCTTCTGGAGAGAGCATCAGCATCCCTGCTTCTGACTCAGGGCCAATACTGGTGCCAATAATGGTGCCACTAGAGTATCTGCGTTCACATGCCTGTGCAACATCCAGGACTGGGAGATCAGTATTGCTTTGGCTGTTGACAGGGATCTTTTCATGATTTTGCTGCAAGACCATATTTGACACTACCTTGAGAATCTGCTTCACCCCAGTGTCCTTTCCCAGAAAATTGGCTTCAAGGACAACGAAGGGCTCAAGCTGGTCCCACATAACTTGACAGTGGCTTGTAAGCTGTTTCCCTATGTTTTAGCACTCTTTCTTCAGAGTTGAGTCTCCAGAGCTTTAATACTCCTTCTATCGAGGCCTCATGCTCCTGAAGAACATATTACTAAGGCTGATTTAGCTGAGGGTGAATATCTTAAACTGATGAGTCGCTCTGCGCGGCTAAGGGGATGAGTAGTATTCCCACTAAATTGGTGTTTGTCCCTGTCAGAAAGGGAGTTGTTTGTTCCTGGGGTTTAGTGTTTGTTCCTGTTTTTCCCCAACAAGGAGAGGAGACAAAAGATTGCTAAGGTATCAATTGTCTCTGTTTTCCCAACTGCAGAAGGACCAAATGTCAGCCGGATTCTTCCTTGTTGTATGGGCCTCCATATCATGGTTTGTTGCATTTTTATCTATGCCTGTACCACCTGCGTCATCAAAGCAAGTGCTGCCGATTCCATTGTGGCTTTGTGGTTTGATGTGGCCAGCTTTTAACTCCTTTGTTGACTCATCTTTATCATCCGGCAGGTAACCACCCCTTTTAGTCATTTGCACAGAGGCTTTCTCTTTCTTAAGTGGTGGCTTGCCCTAAATAGCTTGTTTTGGATCTTTTTCGTCTAACAGAGCCTCTTCATCTCACATTTCTCTGACTAGTTCTGTATAAGTGGAAGCAGATATGGGTCATTTTCAGAAGAAGTTTCAGCACTATATGGTGATTTAGAAGAGCTATTTGTAAGACTTAGCCAGACCTTGTCAGCCTCTTGTGGATCTATACCTTTTTTTTTAAAGAATTTGATGTAGAATCTTGTCCACTCGAGTTATGAATTCAGAAAGCTTCTCCCATCTTTGCTGGTGAGTGTTGTTGAAATTGTATATAAAATCTGGGAGTTTCTCTACTCATTCAAACACAGCACACAACACTTCAATATAGTACCAGGCTTCAACCACTTGACAACTGGGCACTTAAACCCCCTTAACAACCAGACCAATTTTCAGTTTTCAGTGCTCTCACACTTTGAATGACAATTGCTCCGTTATGGAACACTGTACCCAAATGACATTTTTGTCCTTTTTTTCACACAAATGGAGCTCTCTTTTGGTGGTATTTAATCACCACTGGGTTTTATATTATTTGCTCTATAAATTAAAAAAAAGAAATCTGTAAAAAATGAATTTTTCTTCGCTTCTGTTATAAAATTTTGCAAATTAGTAATTTTTCTTCATAAATTTTGGTCAAAATTTATACTGCTACATATCTTTGGCAAAAATAACCCAAAATAGTGTATATTATTTGGTCTTTGTAAAGGATATAGAGTCTACAAGCTATGGTGCCAATCACTGAAAATTGATCACACCTGATGTACTGACCACCTATCTCATTACTTGAGACCCTAACAAGCCAGCAAAGTACAAATACCCCAAAAAATGACCCCTTTTTGAAAATTAGACATTCCAAAGTATTTAGTAAGAGGTATGGTGAGTATTTTGAAGTTGGCATTTTTACCCACAATCCTTTGAAAAATTAAGATTTATTTTCTTCACAAAATTGTCATATTAGCAGGTTATTCCTCACACACAGTATTTGCATACCACAAATTACAACCCAAAATATATTCTACTACTTCTCTTGCACTTTTGAAGGTCCTGGAGCACCAGGACAATGGAAACACCCAAAAAATTACCCCATTTTGGAAAGTAAACGCCCCAACATATAATCTATGAGGCATAATGAGTCTTTTGAACATGTCAGTTTTTTCCACAAGTTTTTGGAAAATGTGGAAAGAAAATGAAAACACATTTTTTTTACACAAAGTTGTCCATTTATACAATATTTCTAAAGCATAACATGTACATAAAAAAAATGACACCCCAAAATACATTCTGCTATTCGTCCCAAGTATGGTGATACCACATGTGTGATACTTCTACACAGCCTGGCCACATACAGAGGCCCAACATGCAGGGAACACCGTTAGGTGTTCTAGGGCATAAATTTCAAATCTAATTTGACTACCTATTACACTAGTGTGAGGCATTGTAGTTGCACTGACGGGCACTGATGGGCATTGTAGTGGCATGAATGTGATATGGATGAGAACTGATGTGGCATGGATGAGCATGAATGAGGCATAAATGAGCCGTGGATGAGGATGGCTGAGCACAGATGGGATGACTGAGCATGGATGGGAATGGCTGAGCACGGATAGGGATGACTGAGCACAGATGAGGAAGACTGAGCACGGATGGGGATGACTGAGCATGAATGGGGATGACTGATGGATGGCTGAATGGATAGGGATGATGGATGAGTGGCTAAACGGATGAGGGAGTCTGATGAATGACTGACTGAGCATGGCTGGATAGGTGAGCATGGATGAGGATGGATGTCTGAGCATGGATGGATGGATGGGGGGTGCAGACTGTTACATAGCAGCGCTGTGGGCACTTAAAGCGGAGTTCCACCCAAAAATGGAACTTCTGCTTTAAGCACTCCTCACCCCCTTACATGCCACATTTGGCATGTAAATTTTTTGGGGGGGAGTGTGTCCCCAGGTTTCAGAGGGACTTCCTGTCCCTCTTCCACCTTCCGCCTCGGGGCTGCCTAGGCGACTCCTCCTCTCCTCTTAGGCGGCCCCTCCCTCCTGGCAATCTTCTGGGACACGTCACAGGTCCCAGAAGATTGCCTGGCCACTGGCAATGCCCAGCACGACTCGCACATGCGCAGTGCATTCTCGGCCGTGAAGCCACGGCCGGTGCCCACACCTGCAATGCCGGCGCTGCAGGGAGGAGGGGGGAGACGAGCGAGGCTTCGGGAGCAGCCGTCGCTGGACCGGGAGACAGGTAAGCTACTGTTTATTAAAAGTCAGCAGCTACACTTTTTGTAGCTGCTGACTTTTAATAAACAAAAAAAGCATGGAACTCCGCTTTAAGATCCTCTTCCGACAGCGCCGCTGCATCTGATCTCTCCCCTCTCCTCTCACACTGCACTGATCGGTGCGGAGAGGGGAGAGACAAGCCGGACATCTGCCGGCTTGTTTACATGTGATCGCTCTGTCATTTACAGCGATCCGTGAAGCGACTGGTCACGGATGTTTCCAGGTGCGTGTGTTAATGGGAGGATGTCACTGAATTAACAAAACCGCCCTGTAGCCGTCAATCGGCTATGGGGAGGTTGTTAAGTGGTTAAATTGTGATTCACTTCAGCAGCAGGGCCCATAAGACTCTCAATTATTCTCTTTTCTGTATTTTTTTTAAAGCCTAAGGCCTCATGCACACTGGATGTTATAAAAACTCCAGTAGCATTAGCTGTAGAAAGCTGTAGCTGTAGAATGAGTTTTGCAGCGTTTTTGCAGTAAAGTTTTTCAGCGTTTTTTAGCATTTGTGGGTTTTTTTTAGCAAAACTATACTCCTACAAAAGCTTATGACTCATAAATGCCGAATAGCCATTTTATTTTAGCTTTTTTCAGCGTGTTTTTGCAGCTGAAAAACTCCTCTTCAAACCCACTAGTTCTGGGTTGTTTTCCAGCCAGAATACACCCCTGCCAAAAAACGTCGGTAAAATCCTATATATGCATGGACACATAGGATAACATGCAGGTGAGAGTACTGGCTACAGAACAAAATACCTGAAGCTAAAACCAGCAGCTGTAAAAATGTCCAGTGTGCATGAGGCCTTAGGGACCTTCAAATCTTCTAGTGCTTGTGAAGCCTCCTCCATCCATGTTTCAAAGTCCTCTTCCCCAGATGAAACTAGAGTACTCCCTAAGAAGAACTGTATTTTCTGATATCCATGATTGATGGGGACAGAACCATTTTCAACATAGTTCTCCACTAACTTCTCTTCACCAGTGAAGAAGAAAGCAGGAAGGCAGTCCTGCAGTAGATGCGGGAGTGAGGATGTTAATTTCGCTCTGTGCTATCATCTGCTTTGGGCTCTCAGGATTGGTATCCAACACTTCTAGCTTGATTGAGCCAGCTTTTTCCTCTGTCAGATGGACACAATCACCCAAGAAATGGACGGATATATGTCTCTTCTCCACTTTAGTAGCACACAGATAAAAGCAGAAGCTGGATCCCACACACTCTCTGCTCTGGAGTGTCTTTACCACTTGGTGAATCTGTTATCCATTCATCTCCTAGCACATAAAACACTACACACAGTACTCAGGTTGATGATTTTGCTCTTGGCACCATTCAACAGCTGCACCAGGGTCCATGTTTACTTCTTCTGGCTCATTATCTAAGTTACTGGCACTTGAAACAGAGAAATCCTCGGACAAACCCCCACATGCAGCTCTACCCTCATAGGAGCCACTGAAGAGGATATGTCCTCTGTTCTTTTGCTCAACCTTTTCCAAAAAGTCTCAGCCTGTTCAACACACCAGGTTGAGTGTACAAACATAACATTTTACAGGAAATCATTGAAAGTAATACTTAATACCCAGTAGTAGTGCTATATCAAAGAAAACCGTTACTAAACCAGGTAGCAAACTTAATATATTATATATATCGTCGCCCAATATGGTTGGTAACTAGGCAAGCATAACATGGATTAACAATGTTAATAACACAATTTTGCATAAATAGTGATTACCAGTAAGGACTAGGCATAAGATGACATTTGGTGTCCAGATCAGCCTAAATAGTAACAAGGCCACCACAAATGCAGTAGTGAGCAGTAGTAAAGTTGAATCTACTTAAATCATGGATCTATACTGCCAGAGCACATTTATGGTGGTGATTTTAGTTCTAGATTGACTGGGTATGCACTGTTCAAAAGAAAAGGAAAGGGGGGAACAAAGGGAACTTGCAGAAAAATTATTATGGGAGGGGCAGTCCATTGAGATGTTCTTCTGCCGGCTATTGTTGGGGCCCTTTAAGAGTGTTGGTGCAGTTAGCAACAGTCACAGTTAACCTGCATGCAGTATCGGTCCAGTAAAGGTGCGGTATAGTCTCAGCACAGGTGCAAGGTAGATCTGTTTCGGATGCAGTAAAGGTTCGCTACAATAGGGTTGGTATAGATGCAGTCTAGATTTGCTATAAGTGCAGTATAGAGTGTAGAATGGGTGCAGTATGGATGCGGTATAGGGTTGGTATAGATGCAGTCTAGATTTGGTATAAGTGCAGTATAGAGTGTAGAATGGGTGCAGTATGGATTTGGATACACTTGGTGTCCTGCTCTTAGTGGCTTAGTCCCTGCTAGCAGTATGCGCAATGGGCAAATCTCTCACCAGTCCCTGGGATGCTGCGGTGATCTTTCACTGTGCAAGATTTGCCCCCCTCAGTCTCTCCCCAAAGGCCTCCGTTGAACAGCGGAAGGAAGCAGAGGGTGAGTTGGTGCTCCAGTCTCACTGCCCCCAGGTATCCTCACTCCCAGTCTCAAGCTCGGGTCTCCACTTTTATGGTGTCCTGCTGGAAGGTGAAAAATCAGAGGTGCCCTCTCTCTAGCTTCCTTGGTGTAAAGTGAAAGAACTTTCCCAGGCAGTTTAATAAAAAATATTCACTCCACTCTTCCTACTGCACAGTGCCTTTTGAGATCTGTAGTGTAAGTAGACAATTGACCCCATTATATGCCTGCCGTCTCAAACTACAACTCCCAGGATTCTCAGTGCTCTGCATAGAAGTCTATGGGCTTGCTTGGCTTTAGCACTCCTCCTGCTGGCTGAAGGAGAATGGTGGAGCATACCATCAGTATCTCAGTAGAGGGGAAGAAGAAGAAAAGGCAATGTCTAATTCTTCATATTGCTGTAGCCTAGCACCTGGCTACAGACACTATAGTGCTTGTTTCTCTCAATGGCCACTCCTCATGGGCAACCTCCTCTACCAAATTACTAGCCCTTTCACCCCCAAATAGCGTCCCTCAGTGCACACCCCTCCCCGCTTAGTTTGAGGAGAGGTTGAAACCTCTAGAAGCCAGAAAATGTAAACCTCTGCTGAAAAGTGGGGTGCCAGGGGATCAAGGATAGATGAATACATTTTCTTAAGAGTGCTTGCATGCATGGCTCAAATCCACTGAACCACAAATTTCTGTGTATTCTACTGTAGATTCATTAAGCATACAGTTTTACGTTTTATTCCTGTTAAGTCTTGAGAATTTACCTATATCCAAAGACATGGTCAAGCTGACTTTAGGTCCTAGCAGTGGGCCAAACCAGGTATTGCAGGCAGAGTTGAGTACTTTATTCATTCCCCTTGATCCCCAGACCCTCCACTGCTCTAATAAACAATGGAAGTTTTTTTTTCAAAACAAATTATATAAAATAACTACTGTCGTTTTATCCCAACTGGGTGTTGACCAAAATGTGAATGTAAAATTAGATATTTACTCTATTGTTCTCAGCTTTCATCTTAGTTTAAAGAAAGCCCGTCACCAATTTGCTAGCAAATGTGACTACTCAAGGAGATTCAGTTCCCGCAAGCCTTGTACACACGGGTCGATGATCGTACGTCCGAACGGCTCAAATTGCATGTTGGCTGTTGTATCTAACATACTGACATGCACTACACGATCATACGACCACGCTGAACGTAGTGACGGGTCATGAACGTATAAAGAGAAAGTTCAGGTGCATGTAATTAGCATCCGGCCGTTCCTGACTTCTGAGCATGCGTGTTTTGCACAATACAACTTGTTGGTCCAACTGCTCTGTACACACGATACAACGGTCGTATGAGTGCTTGTTGGTACTACCAAGTTTTCTAGTCTGCTCATACAACTCCCGTTGTACGACCTTGGTACGTCGGCTGTTCTAATCGCGCATACTAACGATCGATTTCGCATACAACGGTCGTTCGTACGACCTGTTGTATACGATCGTCGAACCGTGTGTACGAGGCTTAACACAGCCACAGTTCCTGCTCCATCTTCACTTGTCAAAGCCCTCTCCTTTTCTGGGAGTGTTTAATTACTCTCTGTGCTGTCCTCCCTACATAAACTTTTATGTAGCTGCTAGGGAGGAGAGAGGGAGAATAACTTAAGTGGCAGCTCTATATCTGTTTAGGCTGCTGACAACACATTCCCAGAAGCAGACTCATGGTTTTTAGATGTCTACACAGGGGAGGCTTGTTTAGGTAAATAACATGCATAAAATGTGTTAAATGTACAATATTCAAATGGGAAGATCATTGTTAAAATAATTGAGCCCCCTCGCAGTTAGAACACGTCCAGGGAACACAGTTAACCCCTAGAGCGCCCCCCACGGTTAACCCCTTCACTTCAATGAGATTTATACTGTAATCAGTGGATATTTAAATTTCTGATAGCTGTATAAATGTCATTGGTCCCAAAAAAGTGTCAAAAATGTCCGACATGTCCGCCCCAATATCAAAGTCCCGATAAAAATCGCAGATCACCACCATTACCAGTAAAAAGTAGGTAACAAGGTCTTGTTAAAGGAGGCATAAATGTGATAGTAGTAATCCTCTATGGACAGGAAGTTAGCTGTGTGTTGAATAATATAGCTCCCTAAGATTCCACCTTTAAACGTCATCTTTAAACGTTGTTAAAGCCCAGTTGAACCTTCAGTTCAATCAGCTATATAAATTCAAGGTGCATTAAAACTAAACCTGTATAATGCTTTATAATTAATTTAATTTTATAAAGCAGCCACAGTCTAAGTAGAAAAGTCTGTCACCTGCCAGCATGTTGTAAAAAAAGTATCCCTGCTCTCTGTCTGGAGTCAGTGGTCTTTTTGCAAAGATATAAAATGCCTCCTATTCAGTCATACCTATAGCTCTGCAATCAGCAAATGTCACGGTCCTGGTGGTGGAGTCTGTCTTATGCAGGGAATAACCACTCTTACACGCCAGATTTGGGGACTCCTGGTAGTATAGATAGGAAGTCCCGGAGTGCGGGATGGCACGAGGGCTGGATGGTCACTGGTGGTGATGTGAGGCTCCAGATGGTCGTGCAGGCAGAGGATGGTCATGCAGGCTGAGTCGGCAACTGGCGGGCGGTGCGGTACAAGAGATCAGGCAAGTCCAAGCAGAGGTTTGTTAACAGACGGGCAGCAGAAGTACAGAGGGGTCAGACAATCGGATGGTCGTGGATAGCCAGGGTCGGTGCAGGCAGACAATCAGCGGGTCAAAGCAAGCCGGGTTGGATCAGGGAAACAGGAACAGGTTACAGGAACAGAGCTGGTGCTCACAGGTACTCAGACGCTGTAGAACGGACAGCACTTGCTGACAGGGGCAGGCAGCCTAAATAGCGCCGTTTGCCGCTGTTTCCGGCGTGTGCGCGAACGTGCCCAGAACGGTAAATTGTCCAGAAAGGTGGCCAGACTTTTCCTAACAGCAAAGCTCATACTGCCCTCTGGTAAACTCTAGCTCTGACTCAGCAGGGGGCACCTTGCAAGACCTCAACAGATAGGCCACTGCTTCTCCACATAGAGCAAGGGTCCTTTTCTACAGCATACTGGCAGGACACAGACTTTTTCTACTCAGGCTGTTGTTGCTTCCTTAAGAAAATGAACTGACTTTGCACACCTTTTGTTGATGCACCTGGAGTGTATTGAACTCATTTAAACTGAAAGCTCGGTTGGGCTTTAAAGGCTAAGTTCACCTTTTTTTCTAAATTCCAGCCCCCTTATGTACCAATATAGCAATACTGTACTTATTTTGCAAAAATAATACAGCTTTTCATTATAACTGCACGATTAATTGTTAAAGAATCAAGATCGCGATTCTACCCCCTCGCAATCTTAACACAGCATTTTCCCAATTCAATGCAGAGAGTTCCCTGCTCACTGCTGACAGCTATCAAAACCCCCCCCCCAAAAAACAGGCAGCCTGTCAAGTTTATCACAACATGGTTTAGGCAGAGAAAAAGGGAAACATTGTATCATTTGGTTCTTTTAGATCAAATGGATGAACTTCGGTCTGTAAATGAGGTCAGTTTAACCACTTAAAGACTAAACCTTTTTCTGACACTTTTTGCTTACAAGTTAAAATCAGTATTTTTTGCTAGAAAATTACTTAGAACCCCCAAACATTATATATATATATATATATATATTAGCAGAGACCCTAGAGAATAAAATGGCGGTTGTTGCAATATTTTGTCACACTGTATTTGCACAGGGTTGTTTCAAACGTAATTTTTTGGACAAAAATACGCTTTAATGAATTAAAAAAAACAACTAAACAGTAAAGTTAGCCCAATTTTTTGTATAATGTGAAAGGTGATGTCACGCCACGAGAATTGTGAACTTTATTGTAAGCAATGTGATTCTCATTTTGGTCAGAATTGTGCAGCTCTACTTTCCATTAATTCTACACAGGCTTACCTCACTCTCTTCATAGCTGTTTAAACACGCTGCTTGATTACATCTGCCTTACTTTCTGGTCAGACTTTAGGTCATGACACAGGAAGGAGTTGACCAGCTGATCTCATTAGCACACACCCTGCATCATCTACCCTCAGTTGGTCAACTCCTTACTGTTTAATGACCTATAGTGTGTCCAGAAAGCAAGGCAGATGTAATCGAGCAGTGTGTTTAAACAGCTATGGCGACGGTGAGATGAGTGTGTAGAATTAATGGAAAGCTGTAGATTAATGCTATATTGGTGTGTAGAATTAATGATAGCTGATCATTAAAGTGGTTGTAAACTTTAGTAAAAAAAAAAAAAATGCAAGATAAAGGCATAATGAGCTAGTATGCATCACATACTAACTCATTATGAAATACTTACCTTTGAACGAAGCTGTTGCAGTGGTCCCCATACACCACTGTGACAGGTGACATGTTTCTTCCGGGCTTGCGGGCTCCAGCGCTGTGATTGGCTGGAGCTGAGATGAGGTCACTCCCGTGCATGCACGCAGGATCCGCCGGTCACAGCACAGGTACTGAAGAAACGGCACCCTTGGGCTGCCTTTTCACTGCGCATGCGCCGACGATGTCGGTATATGTGTATACAGCAAATATCTCCTGAACTGTGCAAGTTTAGGAGATATTCACGGTACCTAGAGGTAAGCCTTATTATAGGCCTCCCTGTAGGTAAAAGTGGTTGTACAGAATTTACAACCACCTTAATGCTATACTGTGACATATGGGAGCTGGAATTTAATAATAAAAAAAAGGTGAAACTAGCCTTTAAATTAAGTTGTAGAAACTTTCATATTGATACTGAAAATAGAAAAATCTCAAACTAGAGTATTCTAGTATTACATATGATAAAAACATTATTTTCTGGCCTTTTTCGCGATTTCAAAAACTGCAACAAATTATATAAATAATACATCAATGTACTGACATTTTGTTACTTTAAAGAGGAGCTTCAGTCATTTTTGTGATTGTTAAAAGCCAGCAGCTACAAAAACTCTAGCTGCTCACTTTTAAGAAACACACACTCACCTGTCCTAGGATCCAGAGGCGTCCCGGCATCTCAACTGTAGGCACCCAGCTGTGGCAGCTTGCCGCTTCACAGCTGGGTGCCCACTATGCATGAGCAAGTTGCACTGCGCCTCCTGAATGGTCCGACAGTCTTCTGGCACCTGTGACATGTCTCAGAAGACTGCAAGGAGGGAGGGGCAGAGGAGAACTTCCACTGGGATTGCCTAGGCAATCCGAACGGAAGTGGGAGCGGGTACCTGTCAAAACTAGGTACCTGCTCCACCCCCAAAAAAAATTACATGCCAAATGTGTCAGGGGAGGAGGGGGAAGAGTGCTTAAAGTGGAACTTCCCCTTTTGGGTGGAGCTCTGCTTTAACTGTAGTGCAAAGAGTGCAGTAGCTCACACTGTCCAGTCAAAAGTCATTTTTTGTTAGTTTGCCCACTCTGGATTTAATTCTGATTGCCATTACTTACTAAGCATATTTGCTATTTACACAGTGTAATTAAAATGTTACTAAACCCACAACAGTAAAATCTGTCTGTATATGCAGAATAACATACTTGTTATACTTGCTGTGTAACTTAAGGGGTTAATCCTCTGCATTGTGTAAAAAGGCTGTTTGATCGTGTATGGCCAGATACTTCCTGCTTGCCCTGTCTACTATATTAGACTCTACTATACTATACTACATGCAGGCAGTGTGGAAACATTGCACATGCTCTGTTCAATCTTCCTGTTTCACATGGACACAGACTGCAGTGCATTTCTAGAGGCAGTGATTGTTTATTTGTGAACTGAGCATGTCATTGGCAAACAACCAATCAGCTCTGGCCGGATTGTGGGTGAAGGGTCACTGAAGCAAAGGAAGTTACATCATCAGAGAGTGAAATCTCCTCCTATATGAACACAGTAAAAGCCCTGGTTACTTGCAGTTTATCACCTGACTGCAATATACAGATAAAAAAAGGTATATAGCAGTAGTATTTTGATATAAAAAGATCTAAAAGTTATGTGCAATGGGGGGGTGGATGAATTGTTTTTATATTGCTGGGTTTAGTAACATTTTAAATCTGTTGTCACTGCTTGCAGCAAGCTACGGCTTTTTTGTATATTGCCCCAGATTTATACTGTGAGCAGATAAAGCAGATTTACTAAAAATAGAACATAGAAAATAAACCAGTATGGAGCTGCTGATTATGCAGCAATACATTGATTTGCTTCAAGTTTCTTCAGGAGAGCAAATTTTGAGATGTAGCTCCTCAACAGTGTGCGTCAGCAGAACGGCCGCTTGCAGTCTTCACTATGGGAGCATATAATAGGGTGACAATGGAGAAGCACAACTTGGAAACAGTTGTCACTCCACTTGCTGTCTACATGCACTCACTCCAGCATCAGCTGCACATCATTGCTTTGGACCAGATTCCTGATGGTGACAATGATGTATCAGGCCTGAACAGTTTATGTCAGCAGGGCCGCTTGTAGTCTATACCATGGTAGCATATGACAGGGTGACAATGCAGAAGCACTACAGGGAAACAGTTGTCACTCCATAACAGGAATTTCTTGAATAATGACCTTCATAGCAGGATCATCAGTTATAATTTTAATAATGGCTGTATATTTAAATATAATTAAAGCAACACTTTAAATATCAATAAAAAGTAATACGTATAGGACTAGGTTAAGATCTACTTTAAGAAAAAACAAATTTGGGGTTAACTCTTACCTGTGTCCTCCTTTCTGCAATGGTAGAAGCGGTGAAAATGCCAGCAACTAGTACTATTAGTGCAAATGGTCCAAGAATTATCCAAAGGAGTCTTCTCTGTCCACTCCCAGCATCCTCCGCTCTTTGGCAGTCCATGCTGTCTGGCTAAGCTCTTCTGCTAGAACCTGACTATGATGACTCTAATCTCTCTATCAACTGCAGGTTAACAAAAAATACTTTGCATAATTCCCACTTAAAAATCCATATATTTCATCTGAATTCCTAATCTGCAATGTTATGTCTTCCTTCTATGTGACTGCAGATGGCTCGAGCTCCTAGTGATAATACAGTCCTGTCTGTAGACTGACTTCAGCTGCACTGCCTCTCCATCACTGCTCTTTCTAAGTTGTTCTAACTCTTCTCTTTCTCTCACTTTCGTTAAAAATCCAAGCTGAGCATTGAGGGCTGCCAACTAGTCTTCCAATTGAAGCCAAATGTTCTCATCTTTCACAGGCAAAAAGGGTTTGGTCTGGGACTGTGTAGGGGCGAGTGTGGGGGGATCAGTGTATGCAGTCTACTTCCAGCTGACTGGCTCAGCAACAGGAGGGATAAATCTGAGCTTGACAGCTTGCTGTAAGGAAACCAAAAAAAGCATCATCATTAAAAAAAAAAAAAAGTAAAAGAAAAAAGGCAAAAGCTTAATTCTGTGTAATGACAATGTAATCTTTAAAGACAGATGGTGTCCGCAGCATTTTAGTGTGCATGGTTTCAGGAACTGGAAGTCGATATTAAAAAGAAACACTGAACAACAAGTTTAAATCAAACTAAACTGCAAATGGAGGAAACATTGCAACTATGGTGGAGTCATGATGCTCACTGAATACAATGCGTTTTCTTGGCACTGTAGTCAATTTCACAATTGCATGGTGTGTAACCTCCCTCTCATACTCCATTGTTTATGGGTATGGTTGCAGTGGGCTCATAGAGTGGCAGCAACCATAAAACACTTGACTAAAGCCAGTCACACTCTGATTTCAGGCTGAACAGAAGAAACTTAACAGATTCCTCTACTCATGCTAAATAGTACAAATGGATGAATCTCCTGCTGCAACTTCTGACAGATGGCGTTTGGCCAACAATATCCACCCAGCTCCTTCAATTTTTGCAATTGAAGGATGTCATGCAGAGTGATCACATTAAATAAATTACCGATTGAACTGTTCAAAATTACATCAGTATATTGCCAGCTTTACATTTATGCAAGACATATGTTAAGATGGCCATATATGGGTCCATTTTTTTAGTTCACCCAGTTGGCTGAACCAGAGGTGGCTCTCTAATTAGGCAAATTAGGCGGCCGCCTAAGGCCTCGCACTCACAGGGGCCTCACAACTGCTTAATTTGATACTGACGCCAGCACCAAGATAGAGAGTACTGACACCAGCACTTTAAAGCTCTTAATATATGCAATTTATAAAGTTATTTTTTTTATTGTTTGAATTATTTTTCCCATTATGGGCATGAGTAGGGCCTCATGTCTAGGTTTTGCCTAAGGCCTTACAAAGCCTACAGCCGCCTCTGGGCTGAACAAAAAAAACCCTGAACCGATTCCCCTATCCACACATTTGAGGTGGATGGGGGAATCCTTGCATTCTCACAACAGGGAGACCCCCCCCCCCCCCCACTGTCAGAATACACAGTTCAGGCTCTGATCATGCAGCTTTTATCCGACAGGTCGATTGGTAGATCCCTGCTGAAGTGTATGAATTTCGATCCATCTATGGCCACCTTAAAAACTATTCAGAGACCATGGAGACTAGCAGTTATAAAAACTTTAGAATGTAGAAAATAGATATTACAATGAAAGAAAGAGGCGTTCAGCAGTTTGGGTGAATTCCCTTTACATGTAAGGAATGGAGAGTATAGCTTCAAAATCATTTATGAAAATGCAGGTTGCCTGCAGAGGTCAGACAAACTTCATGGCTCCATGCAGCTTCTTCTGCACATTTTACACAGCTGCCACCACCTGTCATCAGTGGACAAACACGCTTTGCCACAGCCAATGATAACTTGTAATGCTGTCAAGGAAGGAAAAGTGGAGACTGCAGAGTTGTATGTGACTTGTTTATTCTCAGCTTATGTTGCTTTTAGTGCACTTTAGCAAAATGAATAGTTGCTTAACTAAATACATCTAAAAAAAAAATCAATAAATTAAAAAAATCAAATACAATACAAATGGAATTTCTTTATTGTTCTTTAAGGGACATAACCCCTCCCATTGTCAGCATGCTTCAGTTTTTTTATTAGTTTCTTAAGAGGATAGATGTTTTTTCTTTCCTGAGAGACGTTTACCTATTTTACTGGCCACATACTGCTGAGCTGGGTCCTTTATGCAGCTATCCAGATTGGCATGTGTTTGCCACTTGCTTTGTAGGCCATACCTGGAACCCGCTGGACTGAAGATTGCTGGACCCACCTGAAAAGCGAGCTTCGGGAACTGGTCTCTGCTTATGATGTGACCTTCATGTACTGTATTAGTCGAAGTGCACTTTTCAGGTCAAGAGCAATGGCACAGTCTTCAGAGTGACCCAGTTTCTGAAGACTCTTTAATGCAGTGGTTCTCAACTCCTGTCCTCAGGACCCACTAACAGGCCAGATTTTAAGTATTACCTTGGGAGATGCAGACTAGACTACTGCAATCACTGAGCAGCAAATGATATCACCTGTGATGTATTTCAGTTATCTTGAAAATCTGGCCTGTTAAGCCTCGTACACACGATCATACGTATGTGACTTGCATACTGACTGCACTACATGATCGTACGAGCACAGAAAGAATGTTCAGGTGCATGTAATTAGCATCCGGCTGTTCCTGACTTTGGAGCATGCGTGTTTTGCACAATACAACTTGTTGTACCAACTGCTCTGTACACACGATACAACGGTCATATGAGCGCTTGTTGGTACGACCAAGTTTTCTAGTCTGCTCATACAACTCCCTTGTACAACCGTCGTATGTTCGACTGTTCTAATCGCGCATACGAACAATCGATATCGCATACAACGGTCGTTAGTACGACCTGTTGTATACGATCTTCGTCCCGTATGTACAAGGCTTTAGTGGGTCCTGAGGACAGGAGTTGAGAATCACTGCTTTAATGAGTACTCCATGGGAGCTGAACATCAGGAGCTGTAACATCATTGGTAATGGTAACCTCCACAATTAATTCCCTATTCCAAAGGTTTTTTCAGAAAGGGTTATCTGCACAGAGGAATTAAGTGCTGAGTCACCAGCTGGAGTGTTGCATGCTAACACTACACTGTTTCCTATTTCTGTAGTGCCAATGGAATAGGGAATTACTGGAAAGGTTTAGCCAATAATGGAGGTGGTTGTTAAAAATGTAGTAGCTCCTAATGCTTGGCCCACACAGCATACTCATTAAACTTTAGAGACTAGGTCACACCAAAGGTTGTGCATTAGCTCTGGGCCTGGAAAGTACTCTACAGCTAATACTGTACACAAAGGTCTGGAAAATACTCTGTGGGAAAAATCCTGACCTTTCTACAATAAGGCCTGGATCAGTATTTGACCCTGAGTACAATCAAGGGGCAAGTCTCACGCTTTCTGGTGTTATTTCAGACTCTCGTTCTTTAATTTGGACTTTGTACATGGTATCTCTCTTGTAGTTCCTCCTGTACAACCTCCTGTGACTCCATGGGATCTGAATCTGGTTCTTTCAGAGCTTCAAAGACTGCCATTTGACCTTCTCAGGGGTATTAACTTTTATCTTCTTACTCACAAGGTTGTGTTGCATCCCTTGTGGCCACAGCCATTTCTGGTCTCACACAAGGATAAGGTGGCACTGAAGCCTAGAGCTTCCTTCCTTCCTAAGGTGGTTCCAGCTTTTCACTTCAACCAGGACATTGTTCTTCTGTCTCTCTGGCCAACTTCTGTATATCAGAAGGATATTTCTCTTCGCTGCCAGAATGTGGTTTACGCTGTGCGAGCTTACCTCTTAGCCACTGCTTCTATTGGAAAGACTAACTCTCTTTTTGTCATCCCTGATGGTTACCAAAAAGGGGGATAAGCTTCACAATCCACCATTTCTCAGTGACTCAAAAAAATTGAGACAATTGAGTCGGCGCAGGGATTATGGCCCTAAGGATAAAGTTCCACCTTTTTCTGTCAAGGCCCACTCTACTAGAGTTGTGAATGCTTCTTGGGCTTTTAAGCATCGGACAGATTTCTCAGATCTGTTTCTCAGATTTGTCAGGCTACCACCCGGTCCTCTGTTTATGTGCTCTCTAAGTTTTACCAGGTGGATGTTCTAGCCTCATCTGATGCCAACTTTGGTCATAATATCCTTCAGGCAGTTCGAGCTGCAGAGTGCCTCCAGTTTTTACTTATCTTGTTATGTGGGACTACTTCTGGACATCCCAATGGTTTATGAATAACTGAATCCTGTGTTCCTTAAAGAAGATCTTCACCCTGTAAACAAAAATGTGAAAGTCAGCAGCTACAAATACAGTTGGATGGTCCTGCAGTCTCCCGGGACCTGTCCCAAGAGGCTGCAGGAGCAGGAAAGGGGGACCAAACTTCACCTTTTGGGTGAAGTTCTCCTTTAAAGGAAAATTCTGGGATAAGCCTTTTGCTTAGTATACACGGGCCAAATGTTTGGCGGCATTCAGCCCATGTGTACTGCAGCCGGTTCTACAGAATCCGGCTTCTGACGATAGGGCATGACCAAAAAAAGGTCTGCCAATCGGCTCAAGATCAGACCAGAGTGTTTTGGCAGGGGGCTGACCCCCTGTCAGAACACCATAGCACAGCAGGGAAGATCACTGTACTAACATTGCATGGTTAGTACAGTGGCTCCTCCGAAGCTGTCAGTTTTTTTTTTGTTCAGCCCTGCATTAGGCATAACTAACTTCCCCCCTCCTAACACTTATGTTTACTAACCTGTGTAAGAAAGATTCATATTCTTGCTTACTTTCATGCAGCTCTGGCCTGGCCATGGGATCAGCTCCCCTGTTCTAAGTTTGAGATGAGTTCAGGGGGGAGGAGGGATGGCTGACAACGGATGGGCTATTGAAGCCTATTGGGGACATCACTACTCCAAGCTTTACCAGCCATTGTCGAGCACTCTCACTTCTCTCGCTGCAGCCGACCGCTGGCTTACACAAGGGAGATCACATGACCGAACTGGAGTGCCATGAAAATAGGTAAATAAGTATATGCAGCTTTTTCTTACACAGGTTAGCAATCATAGATTTTAAATAAAAAGTTCAGCAGCACATCAATCCCAGTGTTTGGTACAGCAATGTGAATCAAACTATTATATGCACCAAAGTCCTGAATACAGATGTATAAAAGATGTATGAAAGATAGAAGTGCTTGTATGGTAATCCGTGCAGTCCTCCACCAGAGACACCCCAAAAACACTGCCTCTTACCGAGACCCACAGACCCCCTATTACGGAGGGTCAGTGTACGCCTTTAATCAATCCCTGGGATGATCCTCAAGCAGCTCCAGCGGCTCCCGTGGTGTCAACATCCAAGCATATCAATCACCATCCCCAGTGAGTCACAACACTCCGTTCGGGTATGGAAAGGAGAAAAGATTCCGATAGTGTATATGGTAATGAAATTTTATTAAAACAAAAGTAGTAACTCACAATTTAGGATCAGTACATCCAGCTACAGAAGCCGAACGTTCGCTTTCCAGCGTCTAAAATGGTGGCTGCGTCCTCCATTCCTGGTATGCTGTCTCGTATGCCGTCAGGCTCCATCCAACGCGTTTCGTCATTGAGGTGACGTCATCAGGGGCGTGGCTACATTGTGCGTATGTAGACTTACATACCAGGAAAAGCCAGAAATAGTATGCATTCTACCACAAACAAAAGCCCGACTACAGCCTGGCCCAATGCAATTCACAAAGTTAAAAAGTTAAGCTGCCAAATCAAGTCGCAAATTCATATTAAATGTAATAGTTCTCCAAAGAGAAAAAAAAATCAGTATATGAAAACTAATATAAAAAGGGTAATCATACCCATTTAAAATAACACCCAAGAACGCAGCACAGCGACCCCAAGTGGCTGGAAAGCAAATCGCTAACAGTCAGATTAAAAAAGGAACAAAGACTATAGACTAAAAACATTATGAGTAAAATATACAGCAAAATACATAAATAATAAAATTCATTGATGAAAATATGAAAGGTGGTATATTTAAGGCAACAAGAATAATCAAAAGAAAAATTCAACAGAAAAAGGGACGAAATGCTATGCATTATCAATGAACGCATTAACGTCCCATTTTATATTGAGCCCATAGGGGGCATAGGAACGTAAAGTGAATATCCAGCGTATCTCGAGTCTGGATATTTCCCTCCTAACATTGCTCCCTCTCCAAGAGGTGACAAAATTATCAATGGCCAGCACTTTGGTCCCACTTGGATTCCTATTGTGGTGCAGGAGATAGTGTTTGGACACACTATGGTTGGGAAAACCCTTCCTGATATTGGTAAAATGCTCATTTACCCTTATCTGTAAACTTGCGTATAGTGCACATCACATAGTACAAACCACAAGGGCAAATAAGCAAATACACCACATTTTTGGTGTTACAGGTAATAAATGAATCAATATGATAGATAGTGTTGTCAAATGGGAATTAAAAGCCACACATTTGCCCTTGACATAATTGATTTTACATACTTTGCATCTCCTGCAGGGGTAAAAACCCTTCATGTCTTGAAAAAAGGAGGCCCTCTTGGGGGAGTTCAAAGTATTTGGTAACACAGTTAATCTTAAAGGAGGGGCACCTTTAAATAGAACGGTGGGATAATCAGTGAGGAGGGGTCCCAAGACCCGATCATTTTTTAAGATCACCCAATGTTTACGCATTATCTTGTTGACTAGGTGGTATTGAGTGGAATAAGTAGTAACCATAGGACAGTTAAACCTATCTCTCACCTGCTTTTGCTTAGGCACCAATAGTGCCTTTTGATCCATATTTTTAACCTCCTCCAGGGCCTTATTTAATTCCATTGGGTGGTATCCCTTCTCCAGGAACCTGGCTTTCAATGTCTCAGCTTCCCCCATAAATGTGTTCAAATCAGTACAATTCCCCCGAGGCTGCCGGTAATATATTACCTACCTAAAATCCGTATGACCGACCCCCCCTGGGAGGCCAATAGTGAGTGGTATTGACTCCATTACTTCCAGGGTGGGTCGGTATATTGATACTTACTTACAGCCTCTGGTAGTACAGACACCCTCTTTTCTTAAGGATACCACACAGGTCATACATTTTTTGAAGGGGGTAGAGTGGAGAGAGGGCATTATCCTTGTTACGGCAGATGTGGCCTCTCTACACTATAATTTCCCACACACATGGTATGGAGGCTGTGGAGCGATAGCTGCGAATGGACGATGCCCTACCTTCCAAACAGCGTAACTTCATTTTGTCACTTCTCAGTTTTGCCATAACACACAATTTGTTCTGGCACAATGGCCAATATTTTTTACAAACAAGAGGTGTTGCCATGGGGGCCAAATATGCCCCGAGCATGGCAAACCTCTTCATGGCCAAATGGGAGGAGGACGTCATCTATGCTGATCGTAGGCCGGAGCTTTTGGTTTGGCTAAAGTATATAGATAACATCCTCCTATGGGATGGAGATGTGCCATCCCTGGATTCTTTTATGGCCACTCTCAACACTAATGATAGAGGTACCTCTAAAATAAATTTTTTTGGATTTGAATACTGAAGTGGTGAATGGTCAATTGGTGACTTCTACTTACTTCAAAGATACTGACCGTAATGGCTTTATTGAGGTGGGTAGTTGTCATCATCCCTCATGGCTGAGGTCTATCCCTAAAGGACAGTTTGTTCGACTTCGAAGGAATTGTACTGATTTGAACACATTTATGGGGGAAGCTGAGACATTTAAAGCCAGGTTCCTGGAGAAGGGATACCACCCAATGGAATTAAATAAGGCCCTGGAGGAGGTTAAAAATATGGATCAAAAGGCACTATTGGTGCCTAAGCAAAAGCAGGTGACCCACCATAGGGAAGAGGTCCTTGGACCGAAATTTACAGAGTCGAAGGGGGTATTTACACAAGTTTAGTCATGT
>BLSH010166948.1:2671866-2684331 GCA_018402905.1 Glandirana rugosa | reverse complement strand
CACCTGCTTTTGCTTAGGCACCAATAGTGCCTTTTGATCCATATTTTTAACCTCCTCCAGGGCCTTATTTAATTCCATTGGGTGGTATCCCTTCTCCAGGAACCTGGCTTTCAATGTCTCAGCTTCCCCCATAAATGTGTTCAAATCAGTACAATTCCCCCGAGGCTGCCGGTAATATATTACCTACCTAAAATCCGTATGACCGACCCCCCCTGGGAGGCCAATAGTGAGTGGTATTGACTCCATTACTTCCAGGGTGGGTCGGTATATTGATACTTACTTACAGCCTCTGGTAGTACAGACACCCTCTTTTCTTAAGGATACCACACAGGTCATACATTTTTTGAAGGGGGTAGAGTGGAGAGAGGGCATTATCCTTGTTACGGCAGATGTGGCCTCTCTACACTATAATTTCCCACACACATGGTATGGAGGCTGTGGAGCGATAGCTGCGAATGGACGATGCCCTACCTTCCAAACAGCGTAACTTCATTTTGTCACTTCTCAGTTTTGCCATAACACACAATTTGTTCTGGCACAATGGCCAATATTTTTTACAAACAAGAGGTGTTGCCATGGGGGCCAAATATGCCCCGAGCATGGCAAACCTCTTCATGGCCAAATGGGAGGAGGACGTCATCTATGCTGATCGTAGGCCGGAGCTTTTGGTTTGGCTAAAGTATATAGATAACATCCTCCTATGGGATGGAGATGTGCCATCCCTGGATTCTTTTATGGCCACTCTCAACACTAATGATAGAGGTACCTCTAAAATAAATTTTTTTGGATTTGAATACTGAAGTGGTGAATGGTCAATTGGTGACTTCTACTTACTTCAAAGATACTGACCGTAATGGCTTTATTGAGGTGGGTAGTTGTCATCATCCCTCATGGCTGAGGTCTATCCCTAAAGGACAGTTTGTTCGACTTCGAAGGAATTGTACTGATTTGAACACATTTATGGGGGAAGCTGAGACATTTAAAGCCAGGTTCCTGGAGAAGGGATACCACCCAATGGAATTAAATAAGGCCCTGGAGGAGGTTAAAAATATGGATCAAAAGGCACTATTGGTGCCTAAGCAAAAGCAGGTGAGAGATAGGTTTAACTGTCCTATGGTTACTACTTGTTCCACTCAATACCACCTAGTCAACAAGATAATGCGTAAACATTGGGTGATCTTAAAAAATGATCGGGTCTTGGGACCCCTCCTCACTGATTATCCCACCGTTCTATTTAAAGGTGCCCCTCCTTTAAGATTAACTGTGGTACCAAATACTTTGAACTCCCCCAAGAGGGCCTCCTTTTTTCAAGACATGAAGGGCTTTTACCCCTGTAGGAGATGCAAAGTATGTAAAATCAATTATGTCAAGGGCAAATGCGTGGCTTTTAATTCCCATTTTGACAACACTATCTATCATATTGATTCATTTATTACCTGTAACACCAAAAATGTGGTGTATTTGCTTATTTGCCCTTGTGGTTTGTACTATGTGGGTTGCACTATACGCAAGTTTACAGATAAGGGTAAATGAGCATTTTACCAATATCAGGAAGGGTTTTCCCTTCTCCTGCACCACAATAGGAATCCAAGTGGGACCAAAGTGCTGGCCATTGATAATTTTGTCGCCTCTTGGAGAGGGAGTAATGTTAGGAGGGAAATATCCAGACTCGAGACACGCTGGATATTCACTTTATGTTCTTATGCCCCCTATGGGCTCAATATAGAATGGGACTTTAATGCGTTCATTGATAATGCATAGCACTTCGTCCCTTTTTCTGTTGAATCTTTCTTTTGATTATTCTTGTTGCCTTAAATATATACCACCTTTCATATTTTCAACAATGGATTTTATTATTGATGTATTTTGCTGTATATTTTACTCATAATGTTTTTAGTCTATAGTCTTTGTTCCTTTTTTAATCTGACTATTAGCGATTTGCTTTCCAGCCACTTGGGGTCGCTGTGTTCCGTCCTTGGGTGTTACTTTAAATGGGTATGATTACCCTTTTTATATTAGTTTTCATATACTGATTTATTTTTCTCTTTGGAGAACTATTAAATTGATTTGGCAGCTTAACTTTTTAACTTTGTGAATTGCATTGGGCCAGGCTGTAGTCTGGCTTTTGTTCCGGCTCCGCTGGCTATTCTTCCGTTCGTGGTAGAACGCATACTATTTCCAGCTTTTCCTGGTATATAAGTCTACGTATGCACGATGTAGCCACGCCCCTGATGATGTCACCTCAATGACGAAACGCATTGGTCGAAGCCTGACGCGTACGAGACAGCATACCAGGAATGGAGGACGCAGCCGCCATTTTAGACGCTGGAAAGCGAACGTTCGGCTTCTGTAGCTGGATGTACTGATCCTAAATTGTGAGTTACTACGTTTTGTTTTAATAAAATTTTGTTACCATCTACACTATCGGTGTCAGGAAAAGACAGCCGTTCCAGTGGTTTCTGCGGTGGTGCGTGCGCCGGAAACGGCGCCAATCGGCTCTATTTGAACCAGCAGGACCTAGTGGCCGGTGCTGTCCGTTCTGCAGCGTTTCCTGCACCTGTGTCCCCGGTGACTATTGTTGAGTGACTTCCTGCTTCTGTGACCCCGGCTACCCTTTGGACTTGTTGTTATCTGCCTGCATCTGACCTGACTTCATCCCGGAAAGTACAATCCCAGACACATTGGAGATCACTAAATTCTTGGAAAGTAACAATAAGATGCTGCAGGAGACCCTTGCCCAGACCCAGGAACGCAATAAGGAGATCTTTGATAGGAAGCGACGTGGAAAGCTTGATCTCCAACCTGGCAATCGGGTCTGGTTGGCAACCACTCACTTAAGACTATCTTGTCCATCAAAGAAACTGGGACTGAAATTCTTAGGGCCTTTTCCTGTAAATAAGAGGATTAATAAAGTGGCCTATGAACTTGACCTGCCACCCACACTCAGAATCTGCCTGGTATTTCACATACACCTCCTCAAGCCAGTAGCCAGGGACCTGTTTCCGGGAAACGGAAGGCGACCCCACCTGAACCGGTCGTGATAGACGGAGAGGAGGAGTTTGAGGTGGAATCCATCCTCGATTGCAGAAGAAGAACGGGAGGCATACAGTTCCTTGTGAAATGGAGAGGATATGGTCCTGAGGAGAATTTGTGGGAACTGGAAAGCAACTTACATGCCCAGGAACTGGTCAAGACCTTTTGGAGAACAATCTGACCAAAAGAGCCCAGTTGGGCAATGTCAGGAAAAGACAGCAGTTCCAGTGTTTTCCGTGGTGGTGCGCGCGCCCGTGCATGTTCGCGCGCGCACGCGCCGGAATCGGCTCTATTTGAACCAGCAGGACCTAGTGGCCAGTCCTGTCCGTTCTACAGTGTTTCCTGCACCTGTGTCCCTGGTGACTATTGTTGAGTGACTTCCTGCTTCTGTGACCCCGGCTACCCTTTGGACATGTTGCTATCTGCCTACAACTATCGCTTGTCTAACCCCTTTGTACCTCTGTTGCCAGCATGTTGCCGACCCTGCCTGTACCCAACCATCCGTTTGCCTGATCCCGCTGTACCGCACCGCCCGCCAGTTGCCGACCCGGACTGAACTCTTCTGTTTGCACAAGTTCCAGTGGACTTCTGCCTACCATCTGAAGGTTGTCCAGCCCTCGTGCCCCCCCTGTGCTGCTGAGCTCCCTGTTCCCACTATCAGGGGCTCTCGAACCAGGGCCGCAAGAGAGGTTGCCCCTGCATAAGCCAGACTCTAACACCAGGTACGTGACAATCAGAATCTTTTCTCCTTTCCATATCCGAACGGAGTGTTGTGACTCACTGGGGATGGTGATTGATATGCTTGTTGACACCACGGGAGCCGCTGCAGCTGCTTGAGGATCATCCCATAGGGGGTCTGTGGGTCTCGCTAAGAGGCAGTGTTTTTGGGGGGTCTCTGGTGGAGGACTGCACGGATTACCATACAAGCACTTCTATCTTTCATACATCTTTTATACATCTGTATTCAGGACTTTGGTGCATATAATAGTTTGATTCACATTGCTGTACCAAACACTGTGATTGATGCGCTGCTGAACTTTTTATTTACGCTTTGTTTCCTCACCTGGAAATATCTGCTGGCTGCATCACCTTTTCTTTTATATATATGCTCTAAGCGCAGATTTTATATTTTATACAATCATAGATTTTAGGTGGGGAGAGTATTTTAAAGATTATTTAGGGTTATCCTGGAATTCTAATTCAATGGACAATAAGGGAAACAGAATTTCTGTACTTACTGTAAAATCTCCTGGAGTTAAGAAGAGCACAGGTCCCACCCCTCTGTGTTGTGATCTACTCATGAGTACTACTTTTCTATACAACTGAAGCATTCGTAACATTTTTGACATAATTATAATTTTTATAAAAGGATTGGAACTTCCAGAAATAAATTGCACTGACCGATTCTTTCAGTCTGTGAAAAATCGTTTTAATCGCACAAAGAAGATCCATCCTGGGGGAAAATACAATGAAATTTAAAAAAATAGATCTTTTCTTTGTACTGTTTGTTCTCTCTTGCTTGGTTAAATCTAGGATTGATCATTTGTTTGATGATGGCCATACATGTTTCACTCTGATTCTGCAATATCCTTTTAAATTTGCCAACTCTAACCCAAACAACCCATTTGTATAAAGTGTATCTATAGTGAAAACCATATATTAATTTCCGCATTGACTTTCAATTATTATTAGCCTACTTCTATTATTGAGAACAATCTTGAAAGTTTGCAAACTTAAAGTGATACTAAACCCTTTTTGGGCTAATCCTGGCCCATTAATGTTGTCTCCTATTCTGAATTTACTAACCTTGCCATCCAGTTCCGTTTGAAAATTCGTTTTTTGGGGTCAGTTTTCTCCATTTCCTGTCCTTCTAGATGGGTGACCCCTTCACAGGGGCCTTGTCAAGGGGGCACCGAATCATGCATGCTCCCAGCACGGGGACTACAATATTGCGTGGACACCCAGGCTGTGTTCGGCTCTCAGTGTGAGAACTTCAGCGGCTTCAGATGCACAACCGGATAGTGAGAGTGAGAGGAGCACCAAAATGGATTCTTATTAAAGGAAGGTAATTTAAAAAAATGGGAAATACTTATGTATACTCAGTGGCATTATACAATATGCCTGCTTAATATATTTATTAAAATGTTTTTTGTTCCATGCACATTTTTATTAATCATCCCTAACCAGCTTTATGTGTCACCTCCTCCACCCCAACAACCCCCCCCCCCCCCAGAATTATCTAAGCCATCCCATTTCCATCCCATTTATGGCTCACCCACCCTCCCGTGCCTGTCAGAGCAGCCTGCGTGTCCACGCAATATTGTAGTGCCCTTGCTGGGAGCCTGCATGATCGGGTGACCCCTTGAGAAGGCCACTGTGAAGGGGTCACCCATCTAGAGGAAGGACAGGAAGTGGGGAGAATGGACCCCCAAAAAACTAACTTTCAAACGGAACTGGATGGCAAGGTTAGTAAATTCAGAATAGACAATGTTAAAGGGCCAGGATTAGCCAAAAAAAAGGGGTTTAGTATCACTTTAAGACCGAGCCTCTTTTTGGAGTTCGGTGGTTTTCAGTTAAAAACAGTTTTTTTTGCTATAAAATTACTTAGAACCCCCAAACATTATATATTTTTTTTTCTAAGACCCAAGAGAATAAAATGGCGGCCATTGCAAAACTTTATGTCACACCGTATTTGCGCATCGGTCTTACAAGCGCGATTTTTTTGAAAAAATTAAGTTTTTTTAGTTAAAAAATAAGACACCAGTAAAGTTAGGTCAATTTTCTTCCATATTGTGAAAGATAATGTTACGCCGAGTAAAATGATACCCAACATGTCATGCTTCAAAATTGCGTCCGCTCGCGGAATGGCGACAAACTTTGCAACATAAAAATCTCCATTGGCGACGTTTAAAAAATTCTACAGGTTAGCATTTTTGACGTGAGTCAAGTTATCGTCCGCCAAATGCGAACGTAGTGACGTGTTAGGAGCGTATAAAGAAGGAGTTCAGCTGAATTGGGAATTGTGAATTACGGACGCGGGTTTACACGACCGAACACTTCCTGGATTCCGAGCATGCGTCTTTGCACTTCCAACTTTTGTTTGGCCAACTTCTGTACACACAAGCTGAAAATTGGCCAACACCTTGTTGGCAGACCAAAGTTTTTTAGTTTTCTCAGACAACTTCTGTTGGATGATAATTGAAAACTGGCTGTCGAATGGTGTGTACTAACGCTCCCATTATCGGACAACAGGCTGTTGTACAACTTATTTCTGCCGATAATTGTACCGTGTGTATGGGCCTTAACCACTTCCGGACCGCCGTACGTCGTTTGACGGCGGTACTTGAAGTGGAATACCGTTGTTATGGTGGCAGATAGCTACCATAACCCTGGTATCTATTTTTTCTGCAGGCGATTCCCTGCAAGATAAAAGTGGTCTTAGCGGCGGATTCGCCGCGAGATCACTTTTATCAGCGGCGGGAGAGGTGCCCCCCCGCCGCTTTCCGGTCATCTCCGCCGCTTACCGGACCCGCCGGCAGCGGCAGAGAAGATCGGGTCCTTCTCCCCCAGTGTCCGTGAGCCGCTGAAGCCGCTCACCCGGCTCCATAACATGGCTGGGCGGAAGCTACGTCACAAGTCGCTTCCGCCCAATGCTCTTAAAGGGGACATTTTTTTTTCCCCTGCCATTTTTTTCAAAAATTTTTTTTTTCTTTTTTTTTGCATTTTAGTGTAAAAATGAGATCTGAGGTCTTTTTGACCCCGGATCTCATATTTTGGAGGTCCTGGCATGCTTTTTTCTATTACAAGGAATGTTTACATTTCTTGTAATAGGAAAAAAAGTGATCAAAATTTTTTTTTAAAAAAAGAAAGTTGTAAAAATAAAAATTAAAAAGTAAAATAAATAATTAAAAAAAAAAAATTTAAAGCGCACCGTCCTTGCGAGCTTGCGCGCAGAAGCGAACGCATACGTAAGTCCCGCCCACATATGAAAACGGTGTGCAAACCACACACCTTTCTCCTTTTTATATATCTGAGCCATACAGTCTAGACCCTGGTTTCTGGTCACAAAATACCTCTATCACCTTCTCCAGATGAGATAGGGAAGAGCCAGGGTGGTCTCTTATAGACCACAAAGACACACAGCCCCTTCGACTCGACTGAGCTTGGGAGGTTGCACCGCTGGAGTCAAGGGGGCTATGTGTATTTGTGGTCTATAAGAGACCGCTCTGGCTCTTCCCTATCTCATCTGGAGAAAGTGATAGAGGTATTTTGTGACCCTCATTCTGGTGCTCTCACATTTAACTCTTCTGTAAAGGCCTGCGCAACAGTGTCGGTTTATGCTCTGAGGTGTGTTACCGCCCGGTTGGCAGTTAGGGTTGTGATTTGCCTCGGCCTGCAAATGTGCTAGACCCTCTGTGTGGTCTTATTATATTTCAATGTATTTGCTCCACACCACCTGCACTTTTCCAAACCCCTGAAGAAGCCCTAGGTGTCCAAGCCCGTTGGGTTGGACACAGTTACGTACCCCCCTCCTGCATATGGACTGATTTTGGTATCCAACTCATCACAGGATCAGGGGGAGTAGCTTGGTTGCAGGGATGTATATGTTATTGTGAGGGTGTGGACACAATCACTTATGTGTGTTTTAATAGACTAGACTTGCAAGATGGTTTTTATATTGTTATAAAGTAATATTTTTTTATCCATCTTGCCTGATTATTTTGAGTGGGTAATCGGTACCTTCAAAATCCCATCTGTCTTTTCGTTTTTGGTTGTGCTACTCAATAGGGATGTGGTACTGTTTTGGGCTAAGCCATACTCTTTGTATAGAACTACCAAAAGAAAGCTCTATTTGTGGGGAAAAAGGGACATAAATTCTATTTGGGTACACCGTTGCATGACCGCTCAATTGTCAAAGTAAAGCAGTGCTGTATCGCAAAAAATGGCCCGGTCATGAAGGGGGGTAAATCTTCCGGAGGTCAAGTGGCTATCTACTTTAGACCCGGAAGGATTTGCCCCCTTCCTGACCAGAGCACTTTTTGCGATACGGTACTGCGTCGCTTTAACTGACAATTGCGTGGTCGTGAAACGTTGTACCCAAATGAAATTTCCGTTATTTTTTACCCACAAATAGAGCTTTCTTTTGGTGGTATTTGATCACCTCTGCGGTTTTTATTTTTTGCGCTATAAACAAAAAAAGAGTGACAATTTTGAAAAAAGAACAATTTTTTTTACTTTTTGCTATAATACATATCCAAAAAAAAATTAATAAAAAAAAAAAATTTATTCATCAGTGTAGGCCGATATATATTCTTCTACATATTTTTGGTACAAAAAAAAATCGCAATAAGCGTATATTGATTGGGTTGCGCAAAAGTTGCCGCGCCTACAAACTATAGGAATTTATTTATGGTTTTTATTATTTTATTTTTTTTTACTGGTAATGGCGGTGATCTGCGATTTTTATTGGGACTGAAATATTGCAGCGGACAGATCGGACACTTTTGACACTTTTTTGGGACCACTGACATTTATACAGCGATCAGATCTAAAAATAGCCACTGATTACTGTATAAATGTCACTGACAGGGAAGGGGTACACACTAAGGAGGCAACCAAGGGGTTAAATGTGTTCCCTGTATGTGTTCTAACTGTATGGTGGCTGGGCTGCCTGGGACATGACAGATCTAACTGATCCTGATTACAGGGATCAGTAGATCTCTGTCATGTCCCTAATAGGCGATCGCGGGTCGCTGGCAGACATCGAGTCCGCCTGACCCGCGGGCATGCTGCGCGCAGTGGGGCCGTCGCTGGCCGTGAGGGCGCGCGGCGAGCGTGCAAAGGGGAGGACGTCAATTGATGGCTCCCCGGTAAAGCAGGTCCGCGCTGTAGCCATCATTCGGCTATAGCGTGGATCTGAAGTGGTTAAAGTGTATTTAAAAAAAAATAATAATAATAATACCTTTTGAAAAACCACTGCACAAATACCGTGTGATATAAAAATTTGTAGCACCTACCATTTTATTCTCTAAGGCCTCTGCTTAAAAAATATATAATGTTTGGGGATCTAAGTAATTTTTTAGCAAAAACAAATTACTAAATGTACGTATTAGGTAGGCCATTACACTACATACTTGTTTGTGGATTTAGACCTGGGTTATACTACACACCACATGTGATTCGCACAGGAATCACATTGAATTCCTGTTAAAATCCCATGCGATTCTGTGCGGTGCGATTTTGAGCCTATTCGTTTTGAATGGCTCAAACCACACCAAATCCGCATGAAAAAGGTGGGGACAGCTTTTTTTTTTGTTTGTACTGGTACTAGGGTTGCCACATCATCCCTTCAGGCCTCATACACATGGACGTTTCTTAAAAAATAAACAAAATGTCGGGCTCGACGTCAAGGAAAAAAAAAATCGGCATTTTTCGGCGTTATGCGTCGGCGTCAATAGGCGTTTTTTTTAAAAAAAATCATCCCTCTGCTATTTTTCAACCTATAAACGTCGGCGTCAAAAAACGCCGGTTAACGCCGGTACAATATTAGTTGGCGTTTGTTGGCGTTTTGCGGCGTCGGCGTAAAAAAATGCCAAAACGTTACAGCCTCAGAATGCGCTGGCCATGGGTTCTAGTTTCAGCTCACTAACGCCGACGCCATCTACAGCTCAAAAACGTTGGCGTTTTTATGGGGCCATTGACTAACATGGAGAGCTGCAAAAAATGCCAGAAAACGCAGGCTTCAAAAAACGTCCGTGTGTATGAGGCCTTAATCCAGGACACATATGAATTAGAGAGGTTCTGAGGCTAATTTAATGCAGATGAGGCACCAAGTGGGTTTAATTACCACCTTAATCAGCCACAGAACCTGTATAATTAATGTGTGCCCTGGATTAAAGGGATGATGTGTCAACCCTAACTGGTACCGAATCGCATGGATTTTTAGAAGTTACACTGCATACTTGGTAGTGGATTTCAGGGAGACTGTATGCTGAGACTCTATCAGGTGGTGTGGCAAGTTTCTGATCAACTAAGCACAGCAGGATGCCCCAGTTTGATTACACATTGATAATTCCACCTGTGTTAACATAGCAGAGCTACACAACACTCACTGCTGAAGAGAAGACAGGACTGAGAAAATCTTTGACAGCAATGTCGCTTTTCTGCAATAATACAGCTATGGTCAACCTTTTAAGAGTTAAAGGTATGTCAGATCCACTCCCTGCATTGCTGAATTATTGTTTAAGCTTCTAAAGAGTGCAACTATATGAACAGTAGCAAATAATCAGAAAATCATGGTGGTTTCTTAAAAGTAGGATCTCTTTACTTTTTTTTTAATCAGAAATAAGATCTCTTTATCTTAAGCCCAGGTTAACATTGCTGTGGATTGAAATTGTGCGAGTTCAACTCGCAGGATTTCATGCTCATCTGTCAGTCCAACTTCAGGTGCGATCTCCGAGACATATGTGCGGCTTCCTGCACAGATGTCTATGGAAATTGCACCCGAAGTCGCCAAAAGTATTACAGCAACTATTTTTGGGAATCGGTGCGGTGTCAGACAGTGCCATTTCCGGCAATTCCCGGCAATTTGGCATGCGATTTGACAAGTCAGATTGTACCAATGTGAACCTAGGCATAGAGGACACATATCTTTTATACTCAGGCTTGAAGGTGTATAGTGATTAGTTAACAGGTCTGCAACAAATGCTATGAAGTGGATATTTTTTACCTGTTAATGGGGTGCTTTGGACAACATAGCAGCCCTCCAGCACCGTGCTTTCTTCAACTGTATGGGTTCCCTCTGGCAATGGACCAATAGGTCATCAAGCTTTGTGCTGATGATGCAATGCAAAGCCTTATGCGGTCACACTATGTTCATAATGAAAACATGCCAATATAAGTCAATGCAAAGCACGGATAGTTCATTAGTCCGGAAGATCGCATTGTGTCAACATGGGAAGAAGAGCAGAGGGTGAAGACAGCGGCAGAAGACCCAGCAGAAGATAGAAGACCCCACAAAAGAGCAGAAGAAAGAAGACGCCGAAGCTGATTTAATAAAATATTTTAAAACCCCATACTCATTCACATAGGGTGGGGGCCCTCTTATTAAAGAGCGCTTCCAGATTGCGATAAGCCCCCCCACCCATAGACCCCGACAACCACCGGCAAGGGTTGTCGGGAAGAGGCCCTTGTCCTCATGAACATGGGGACAAGGTGCTTTGGGGTGGGGGGGGGTGCAGGGCCTCCCTGCCCCAAAGCACCCACCCCCCCATGTTAAGGGGATGTGGCCTGGTATGGTCCAGGAGGGGGGGCGGGCACTCGCTCATCCTGGTCCCCTTTCTCAGCCTGCCAGGCTACGTACTCGGATAAGGGTCTGGTATGGTTTTTGGGGGGACCCCACGCCATTTTCTTTTGCCCACGCAATTTATTTATTTTTATTTTTTTTTTATTTTTTTTTGCGGGGTTTCCCTTCAAGATCCTCAGCAGCACACAATTCCCACCGCAAGTCGGATCATCATGATCCGACTTCTGTTGAGACTTCTATTCAAATCAATGGGCTCCCATAAGGAACCAATTATTTTGAATAGCATTGACGTCAATGCAAACCGCTGATAAAATCACGTTTTTAACGGGCATTTTTCCTGGCATCGGTACTAGCTTTACAGCTCGTTTAATGTCCTGTGTGCATGAGGCCTAACCAGGGCTTTTTTTTTCAGTGGGAACTCAGTTCTGGCACCTCCAACACTGGTGTGCTTAGCTTTTTCTTAATATTTTTGCGTGGTGGTCTATTGTTGCTGGGGGGTGGGTTATGTTGCTGGAAGGGTCAATAGTTGATAGAACAGATCTACTGTTGACTGAGGGGTCGATTGTTCCTGGCTGCTGGAGAGTATATTGATGCTGGCTGCTGAGAGATCTGTTGTTGCAGCCAGGGGTCCATTTTTACTGGGGTCTATTGTTGCTGGGGGAATCTTTTGCTGCTGGGGGGGGGGATATTGTTGCTGGCTGGGAGTGGGGTGAGGTCTATTTTACATCTTTTCTTCTTTCTCTAAATGAGGTGGTACTAGGAGGTGGGTAGGGGGTGGAACCAAGGAACGGTGCTCAGAGGTGGGTAGGGGTCGAGACAAGAAGTGGCTCAGAAGGGGGGAGTTCCAGCACCTATTTTCTGAAAAGAAAAAGCCCATGGTATAACTAAAGGTACCCTGATGGTGTGCCTATATGCTGTCTCATAACTAAAAGGTCTATTTGCCTAGTGGCTTGTGGCTGCTGTACCTACTTTATGGCATGCATCCTCTAAATCAGTGGTTCTCAACTCCAGTCCTCGGGACCCATCAACAGGCCAGATTTTAAGTATTACCTTGGGGAGATGCAGACTAGAATACTGCAATCACTGCATGGTGGAGTAAATCTCTTTCTTCTTTTCTACATTTTATC
>BLSH010166948.1:2631375-2644399 GCA_018402905.1 Glandirana rugosa | reverse complement strand
TTTGCCCATAATCTTGGTCTATACCTGTAAAGCTCAAAGACCAGCATGGAAAATCGGAAACGTTACGAGAGTGTTGCAAAGTTGTAAAATAGTTACTTCAAAACCTATTAAAAAGAATAATTTAAAAAAATAAATTGGAAAAAATTAAATTGTAAAATAAAAATGAAAAACTACTGACACAGTCCATGCCTCATCAGTGCTGCCTATTAGTGCCACTGTCACATGACATTAAAAAAAGTATTGGTAATCGGTATAGGCGAGTACTTGAAAGAATGTATCTGTACTTGTACTCGGCCTTCAAAAAGTGATATCAGTGCAACCCTAATAAAAACTGAGAATATCATCCAGATATACTATCACAAACAAGTCCAACATATATTCCAAAACTTCATTGATAAAATGTTGAAACGTTGTGAGAGCATTGCAAAGGCTAAAAGGTACGACCAGAAACTCGAAATGTCCATATCTGGTTCTAATACCCGTTTCTGTCGTCTCCAGGATGACTGCAGACCAAGGTTTGTATGCCCCCATAAATCTAATTTGGTAAAGAGTTTGCAGAGCGGAATCTTTCCAGCATTTCACAAATCAGGAGGAGTGGATATCGATTTTAGTGGAGTCCTTCTCAACAAAGCTGCTCCAGCAGGAGAGGATGGGTGTCTAATAAAGCCCTTCTCTAAATTCTCATCAAGCCACTGTCTGAGTGCGAATAGAGGTGGTCAAAGGGTATTTCTGCCCCTGGAAGCAATTCAATGGGATGGTCATACGGGCGATGAGGAGGTAACTGATCAGCATTCATTTTGTCACAAACAAGCCATACAACTGGGTAGTTACCACAATCGGTCATTAAACCCTGGTTGAAGGACTTCGTTGGTAAGATCCTTTACAATGCTCTTCGCAATGGTCTGATGTAAAATTTATAGTCAGTGTCCCCCAGTTGATGGCGGGATTATGGAGAGAGAACCAAGAAATGCCCAGGATGATGGGGAATTTAGTGATGTGATCAACTGACAGCTACAAATCTCATGACGGTCAGCCTCAATTTGGAGTTCAAGCGGTACTGTTTTATGGGTAAATGGTTCTGAAGATGAGGGTGAACCATCAACCGTCTCCATCTCAACAGGGTCTCGTTTATTTCTTATTTGTTATTACTTATTTGGATATTATTACTTGGGCTAATTCTGTCCATAAGGTCCCCCTTGGCCCTGAAGTCCAGTATAGCTGAGCATGGAATTTCACAGCTCTCAGTGATGAGTTTTATGGGGACAATAAACTGTGATGGAGAATTAACTTTATTCTATTCATGAATCAATGAGGAGATGGAATTTATTTGTTCAGACACTATAACCTCAGTGGCACCAATTGTTCTTTTAACCTTTTTAGGACAATTAACTGAATAATGTCCAGAGACCCCACAATATAAGCACATTTCTTCTTTCTAGAAATAAATCTTTATAATTTCTTTATTTAGGAAAAGCGGCAGCACAGAATAACAATATACATAGTATTTCAAAGAAAATATATCGATAAGCTATCAGTATTGTTGTATCCACCTCGGGCTTGTTCTGCTGAACATATATACTAACCGGAAACTTTATTAGGTACACCTGTTCAGTTGCTTGGTAACACAAATTGCTAATCAACCCATCACATGGCAGCAACTCAATGCATTTAGGCATCTAGATGTGGAGAAGACTACTTGCTGAAGTTCAAACCGAGCATCAGAATGGGGAAGAAAGGGAATTCAAGTGACTTTGAACGTGGCATGGTTGTTGGTGCCAGATGGGCTGGTCTGAGTATTTCAAAAACTGCTGATCTACTGGAATTTTCATGCACAACCATCTCTAGGGTTTACAGAGAATGGTCCGAAAAAGAGAAAATATCCAGTGAGCGGAAGTTGTGCGGACGAAAATGCCTTATTGATGTCAGGAAACTGAGGCTACAATTCACACAGGCTCACCAAAATTGGACAATAGATTGGAAAAAGTTTCCGTGGTCTGATGAGTCTCGATTTTTCAGCTGTGACATTGAGATGGCAGGGTCAGAATTTGGAGTAAACAACATGAAAGCATGGATCCATCCTGCCTTGTATCACCGGTTCAGGCTGGTGGTGTAATGGTGTGGGGACATTTTCATGGCACACTTTGGGCCCCTTTGCATGAATTGAGCATTGTTCAAGTGCCACGGCCTGCCTGAGTATTGTTGCTGACCATGTCCATCCCTTTTTATGACTACAGTGCACTCATCTTCTGATGGCTACTTCCAGCAGGATAATGCACCATGTCACAAAGCTCAAATCATCTCAAACTTGTTTCTTGTACATGCCAATGAGTTCACTTTACTCCAATGGCCTCCGCAGTCACCAGATCTCAATCCAATAGAGCACAGAGGGATGTGGTGGAATGGAAGATTTGCATGCGTAATGCTATCATGTCAATATGGACCAAAATCTCTGAGGAATGTTTCCAACACCTTATTGAATCTATGCCTTGATGAATTAAGGCAGTTCTAAAGGCAAAAGGGGGTCCAACCCGATACTAGCAAGGTGTACCTAATAATAAAGTGGCCGGTGAGTGTATATGTCAGAAGCATAAGTCCCATAACCATTTCATGTTAATTTTGATAGCTAAACACCAACTAAGGGCTACCGTTGCTCGAGTATGTGTAACTTTTTAGTTTTTATAATTATTAAGAAAGAAACCAAACCCGTGGGGGGGGTGAGAAGAGGAGCAAAAAAGATGAAGAAATAGAGATGAAAAGAAAAATTAAGAGGGGTGTTGTAGTAATGGTAAGAGAGAAGGTAATTTCTCCCCCTCTGCTTCAACGTGTTGTATCCCAGCGTAAGTAAAGTATAGCCCAGCCTCCTACTGGAAAGCCAAGGGTATCTGGTCCTTTAAATATTGACAGACCTGGATGCTATATTTCTTTCTCTTCTTCATCCTTTGGCCATAGTCAGGTTATCCATTTGTTGGATTTCTTCAATTTTGTCAAGCCAGAGCGATTTCCTAGTGGGTGATGGTTGCTTCCACATTGCTGGGATGCAGGCTTTGGCTGGATAATGGAGGTGTTTTAGCAGGGAATGTTTATATTTCTATGTGGACATGGGAGTGTTCATATAATAAACATGTTGCAGGGCTTTGTTCACGAGATACGCCTGTAAGAGTTTTATGTTGTGTTTTTGACCATATCCTAAAAAGGACTACAGGGGTTTTCAACGCAGAATACTGTGAATATTCCTTCCCAGATAGGAAATATTGGAAACCGTCCCTTTAAATGGGCACAGATTTTTTTTAAAAAAACATTTGAGGTTGAGGGAGATCTCAATACTCATTCTCTCCAATTTGGGACAGTTCACTTTTGAAGTTCAAAAGGGCTCCATATCTATTCAGCTCAGCCAGAAAGTTTGGTAAAGAGATCAGGGGGAGATCACAAGAAATACCAAATCGCCGGCATTAGCGGATCGTTTATGGTCCTCGCATTTCATATGTAGACCCTGGATGTCAGGGTGAAATCTTACTGTTCTCAGAAAGGGTTCCAAAGTGAGTATAAACATAAGTGATGATGAAGAACACCGCTGCCGTGTCCTATTTCGTATGTGAGAGGGGTTGAAATGTCATTTAATTTTTACCTTAGTTGACGGGGAAGAATACAGTGCAGACAACAATTTCTTTAACCCCTCCTCCAGACCTATATGGTCTCGCAGAGCAAAAAAGACCCAGTCAACTCTGTCAAATGCTTTCTCTGTGTCCGTAGATAAAATCGCTCGTGGAGTGAATTTCGTTTGAGAGAAGTAGATGAGTATTGTTCCTACCCTCTCAACCAGATGTAAATACAGACTGGTCTTGGTGGATGAGAGCAGGGATATGTGGTAACAGTCTGGAGGAAAGGATCTCCGTTAATATTTTTAGAACTACGTTGAGCAGGTAGATGGGTTGAAAGGCCTCCAGTCTTACACCCGGGAGTGAAGGGCTGTCCCTGAGTGAGTTAGACCTGTGTAAATCTATGGGCCAAACAGTCCTGAAAGGACATATAGTATACTAGGCTAGAGAATAGCCATCTGAGCCAATTTTTCTGACAAATTGTACTGTGCAAAGAAATTCTTTTGAGGCTTGATTATACTGTTGAGCTAAGCGTTTGGTCTCCTGAGAGTAGGAAGCCTGTTCTCTTAAAATATAGGGGCAGAGTAGAATTCTTTGAAGGCCTGAGCTATTTCTGAGGAGGTTTCAACTGTATTGTCTTTCTGTGTCTTAAATTGTGGAATATAGTTCTTCGCCCTACCTTGTTTAAGAGCGTAAGCAAGAATTCTACCTGCCTTGTCATCAAATTCATAAAATGCCCTTCTACACCGCATAAGCTTCGCTTTTGCTTTTTTCTACTTATCTCAATGGGTTTTTCAATTGGTCCCCCACCTGTGTAGCCAATGATTTATGATCCCTTTCCAAAGGGCGAATTTGAGCTAGGAGGGAGTCCTTCTAAGAGATAAGAGTATTCTTTCTCTGGGACCCCAATTTTATGAGCAATCTCTGGATCACGTATTAATGCATTTTCCCAGAGACAGAAAGGGGAGACATTCCCTGTGTCATTTGTGCCGAAAAAATAATCTAATTCTCGTGAGATGTAAAAGCATCTAGTTTAATTTCCAATGCCACGTGCAGGGTGATGAATTCCCTAGCTTGAGTGATGTGTAGGGGCATTGTCTGAAAGGGGGGGGAAGAACCAATAGTGGCAGTGGAGAGCAGAGGGAAAGCGCTCTGCAAAATAAAGATGTAGTCAATTCTGGTGTACATCTTGTGTTTGGCTGAATAGAAAGTGTAATCTCGGACAAGTGTAGTAAGAGTCCTTCAGCTATCTACCGATTTGATGATCATGAAGTTGTTTTTTTAGTGGTAAATGAGATGTTCACTTTGAAAACGTCCAATAAGGGATCTAGTGCAAGGTTACAGTCTCTTCCCAGGAGGAGGATATACCCTCTTTATGTTGTTGTTTGAATGCTAGGTAGGTTTCTAAGGAGCAAACCTGGACCTTGTTTGGCAAATACAAACTGACTAGAGTAGTCTTTTTCTTGTATAGAAGACCTTTTACGAGAAGATCAGTCTCATCTCTAACAATTTCAAGTTCTTTCCAATGCACTTGTTTAGCAAGGAGAATCAAGACTGCCTTAATCTTTGAGTCTGGAGAAGTGCTGCGATACACAGTAGGGAATCTGGAGTCGCCTAATCTTGAGACTCTCTTCAAGGAAAATTTATTTGAGTCATAAGCTTGAATTAGATTTTCCAGTAGCATTCACCTGCATAGGTTCAGAAAGTGTCGGAATTCGGAAAGTTTTGGACACTTCTGAAGGAACTGACTGGTAAAAAAACTCATGCCTCCATCACTCCCTGGAATTCCCAGGCTCTCCTTCCTTCTTTTTGTAAGCCTTTGATCAATTCAAATACATCATTTTAATAAGGGTCTTGAGATCTGTGGGAGCCGCTCAGAGCCTGAGATGGCCGCCCCCGCCCCCTCCACAGCTCAGTGCTCCAGTGAGCAAGGAAGGAGAAAAGCAGAGAGCTGAGACAGTCACCAGCTCTCTGCTCACGGAGCTCTGAAAACCGAGCGATCTGCATGATGAAGATGAAGCATCGGAAGCAATGCTGCATCCACCTAGGTAAGTATAATTGACGGAAAAATAGGAAACCCATACTTCTCTTTTAATTATGTTTTCATGAATACAGAGCTGCATTAATCTGTGTCTTTTATACCCAGAGTTCAGCTTTAAACCTGAAAATCCAACAGGAAAAACAAGACCTGTCAGAAAACCAAAGAAAGGGGGTCAATGGGTGATTTATACTGCCCACAAAAAAGAACTTTAAGGAGTGGTGAGCAGACCCATTTTTTCCCTTGTCTAATGCTCCAGGTCTGTTGAAAAGGCTTGCCACACAGTGGGCAGACTGACAGGATAACTCCCTCCATAATCATTTGAAACAGACTGAAGGTCTGATACTAGAGCCAGTAAGGAAACATTTGCTTAACATTGTTAATGCAGTGTGTAGAAGAGAGAGGTGGAAACCAGGCATACATACAGCTCTCTCTGTTGGTGGCCATGTGGTGTATGTAGAGCTTCCCAAGTTCTATGCAAGCCAGGCGTTCAGTGTATGCCTATTAACACTCCATCTGTGGACTTAAAAAAAGAAGTGTTTTCTGGCAGTCATTTTTAGCTTGAACTCCAATTCAACATAGATTGGAAAATAAGAGCCTAAATTAAAAAATAAGTTCTTTATCTAAACGAAAGCACACTATATAGTTATTTCATCAGTGCAGCTAGCACTCCACAGGTTGAATAACTAGACAAAGGGGTCCTACAGGGACAAAACATTGTATTTTTTTACATATTCACTTAAAAAAAATATTAGTTTGACTTATGGAGTGCTGGCTACACTAATGAATTAGATTGCCCTGTTGCCACTGAACTATTGCACCCAATTTTGATAATGTAAATCTCAGGGGTACATGAATGTACAGGGTAGATATTTTACTATACTTGCACGTGGCAATCTACAGTATATATGAGCACCATCTCATGCATGCTACAAACCACAGGTGTTGGTAGGACTGGTGTTGTTGCTAGGAACCTTAAGGACACAAGGCACCAAAACGGTTTAAAGTTCAACTTCTGGAGCTATCCTCCTTACCCTTCACTACTTAGTGGGTCACTGACCCAGAACAAGGATTTAGCCAATGAAGTGTCAGGTCATCTGACCTACTTACAAGTGTAGGGCTATAGTATTTTTGCTAAATGCCTTTTTGATTTTTTTGTGAATTCTGTTGCCAGAAGTAGGCTGTAGTAAACCAAACTGTACTTCAACAGGAGTGATCCTCTAAGCTAAAGTGTATTTTCTCTGCCATATGTTGTTTGAACATGCTCCAGCAAGATGTTCTAGAGAGGTATTATTCTGTGTCATGGGCATTTGATAGCCTGGCCAATCAGTCAGACTGGGGACCCTACTGATGCATGCTGGGAGAACTATTAAATATCAGAGACACTTCCTGTTCTGTTTATTCCCTCCTGGGCTTTTGCCTTGTGAGGATGTCAGCTTTTAGAAGTTCAGTCTGTTTTGGGCTTTAGGCCTAGCTATGAAAACATGCAGGGATCTGTCCTCTTGGCAAGAACCCCTGCAGGTGTTGGCTGCTGGAGACAAGTGTGTGTAAGGCCTACAGGAAGCAAGCTGGTATGGTCCTCCACATATGGGGTTAGTGACTGGGTGAGTGAGAGGTATACACAGGGACCTTTCAATCCTGAATGACGCCTATGACATTTTTAATGAAGGTGTTTGGAAGCTGAAGATCAATAGTTTTTGGGTCCGTAGCAACAAGAAATAAAGCAAGGATGAGAACCTTTTAAAAGTAAGCCAGCCTGGCAGTCCCCATAGATAAGGGAATTGTTCTTGTGATCTCATTGGTGCTGTGACCAAATTGTCAGTAACAACTACTCCGGAAGAACATGCTAAGTTGTAAATAATAACCCCCAGTCGATGGCCACTTTTACTGGACAGTGCTGTCAAAGTTTGACTCTAACCCAGCGACGGGACAAGATCAACCGAAGGTCGAAGGGGGGAAACTGCGCCCTTCTGCCCACCTCTTGTACACTCCCGGATGGAGAAGGGGATAAAGCCAATAGTGGCGAGTGCCAAGATGTTTCTGGCATGCAATAAAATAGTACCAGTGAAAAGTTTATAAGCAGTGAACAAATATGGGGCAAACAATGGCAAAGGAAAAAATGTCCCTGTGTTGGAGTTGTCACTGTAATGGAAAAATGCCCTTGAGTCAGTGGTGTCAAAGAAATTTAAAAAATGTTCTATAGTCGGTGGTGTCACTGAAAGAAAAAATGTCCCTGGGTCTATGGTTGTCACTGAAATGAAAAAAATGATTTGGTGTTGTCAGTGGAAGGAAAATTGTCCCCGTATTAATGGTGCCGCTGAAAAGCAACATGTCCTTGCGTGAATGTTCTCACTTAATCGAAAACATGTCCCTGTGTCAGTGTAACTGAAAAGATAAAATGTCTGTGCGTTGGTGATGTCACTGAAAGGCAAAAATGTCTTGTGTCACTGGAAGAAACACCACTGCAAACCCCCCCCCCCCCCAGTACAGAGATGTTCCCTCAACCCTATCCCAATTTCCACACTACAAAGCTTCAGCCAGTGCAGGAGGAGTGGCTGCTAGAAGGCAGTGTAACTGCTCTCTGTTCTGCAGCATGATAGCCCAGTCTCCTGTCGGCTCCTCCTCCTGCACTGAGAGGAAGTGCTGTCATTTGTAAACACAGAAACCGGCACAGGAAGATGGCTTTTGTGTTTACAAAAAGTGACCACGGGGAGCACAGGGCTAGTGCCTGAGGTACTGTCAGTGAAAGGTGGGGAGAAGGGAGCAGCTGGAATTCCCATGGTGGCCCCTTCATTACTTACAGCTGCTGAGCCTGGGGTAGGTGCCCCTTCTCCTCCCCCCTACACACACTTCCTCCTTGTCTCGGCCCTGCTCCAGGCCATTTTACATAGTAGGTAAAGTTGAATAAAGACATTAGTCCATCCAGTTCAACCTGAGTAGGTGTATGTGTGTCAGTGTCTATAATTATTTCCCATATCCCTGTATGTTGTATTTTTTTTAAGATGCACATCCAAGAGTCTCTTAAAAATATCAATTCTCCCCGCAGCCACCATCATTTGTGGAAGAGAGTTCCACATCCTTATTGCCCTGACAGTGAAAAACCCCCTGCGCAGTTTAAGGTTAAACCACTTCTTCTTCAGTTTGATTGTGTGGCCCCTTGTCCTCTTACACTCCCTGAGACTGAATAGTTTTTTTCCTATGCCGGAATCACCATTGAGGTATTTGTAAATCGCTAGCATATCTCCTCTCAAGCGCCGTTTCTCCAGCGAGAATAAATTTAGTGTTTGCAGTCATTCCTTGTAATTGAGGTCCTCAAGTCCCCTTATTAGTTTTGTTGCCCTTTTTAGGACTTTTTCCAGTTCCAGCACATCCTTTCTGAGGACTGATGACCAGAACTGGATAGAATACTCCAGATGTGGCCTAACCAGAGTTTTATAAAATGGTAGGATTATCGTTCTATCTCTGGAGTGTATCCCCTTTTTTATGCATGCTGATATTCTGCTAGCTTTGGTAGCTTGACATTGCATGCTATTGCTCAATCTGTCATCTACTAGGACCCCCAGATCTTTATCCATCCTTGATTCTCCCAGCGAGTTCTCCCCCTAGTGAGTAGTTTGCATTTATGTTTTTTGCTCCCAAGTACATTACCTTACATTTTTTCACATTAAACCTCATTTGCCATGTATTTGCCCACTCAATTATTTTGTTCAGGTATTTCTGTAAAATTTCTATATCCTGATGTGAAATTATTGCCCTGCTTAATTTTGTGTCATCTGCAAAAACTGAGATGGGGTTATTTATCCCATCCTCTATATCATTTATGAATAAATTGAATAGAATTGGTCTCAAGACAGAACCCTGGGGCACCTCCACTTTCCACTCCAGACCAGTCTGAGTACATATTATTTATCACTAACCTTTGGACACGCCCCTGTAACCAGTTTTTTACCCAAGATCAAACCTTCTGGTCCACGCCTGCAGACCTCAGCTTGCAGAATAAGCGCTTATGAGGGACTGTATTGAATGACTTTGCAAAATCCAGGTACACTAAATCCACAGGCCTTCTCCTGTCTAGATGTCCGCTTACTTCCTTGTAGAATGTTAACAGATTGGTCTGGCAAGGACAACCTTTCGTAAACCCATGCTGATAACTACTTATGATATGTTTTTGGATATGAATTATGGATTATTATCCATAATCCATTATTATGGATTATGAATATATTTTGGATATAGTCCCTTATCGTCCCCTCCAATAATTTACCAATGATTTGGTGTTAGGCTGACTAGCCTACAGTTTCCATGAATGTGTCTCTGCCCTTTTTTGAATATTGGTAGCACGTTGGCTTTTCTCCAAACAGCTGGTACAAATCCTGTCAGTATGCTGCCCTGAAAGATTAGGAACAATGGTTTGGTTATAACCTGACTGAGTTCTCTGAGGACTGTCTGGTATAAGGCCATCTGGTCCTGGTGATTTATTTGTATTAAGTTTATTATGTCTTTCCTTCACTCCGGCCTCTGTTAGCCACGAGGGTATGCCATTTGATGTGTCACTAACAGTACTGTCACGGTCGGTATACTCCTCCTTTTCTGTGATAAAGTAGAGAAAACAACATTTTTGCCATGTTACACTTTTATTGGACAACAGTAACCACAATTTGTTTGGTCACAGAGACCAAGTTAGCAAAGACACAAGCAACGGTCCAATTTATCTTTTGAAATTGTATTTAAACCCTAACAATAATCTTCTTCTTTGATCCCTTTTGGTGTGTTAAATATACCTGTAGCATCCCTGTCCTATGCAGTTGTTCCGTGTTGCTGCTAGGCTGTATCTATCCTGAGTTGATATTTACCTTTTCTGGGTTCTGTAAGTTTTTTCCTAAGCCTGGTGGGTTGATTGCTTCAGCTTGTTGCTGGAAGGAGGCCCCAGTAATTGAGTGTAGAAAGGATTAACCACTAGTTCATGATCCCTGATGGTGTTCAGTGGTGCGGTCTGGCAAGAAAATGTTTGGGAGCACTTTTCCAGAACCGCCTCTCCCTTTTGCGTCTTCTTCCTGACTCCTGAGAGGAGGCATATGTGAAACACTCCTGGCAGGGCCTGGCCTCAGCATGAGACGTGTTGAGGGTCATGTCTACCAAGTCACTTGCTGAAGTGCATGTCTAAATGGAGCTGGGCTGAACAGATATACATTTGTTGAAGAGGGTGCCAGAGACGTAGGGAAGAAGCTGCCATCTGGACATTGGAAGAGGGATTTCTGCCTGGGGCTCGGGTATTTTTGTCTGTTTACAGAAGGACAGAAGTCTAATTTAGGAGCACTAAAACACTGTAACTGTTCTCCATTTTATAGAGGTTGCTCTCATACTACCTACTGTTGATTCAGTGTATCTGTCCTCCTATTTGTGATTTTTGGTCATCCTGCACCTCAAAGCCCTCTTTCCAGTTTGGGAACTACAAAAACTAGTAAAAAGACTCAAGTGGCTGAAATCTAAATACAGTTATGGGGGTAGGTGGAGTTGGCGCTGCTAATGTAAATTGTGTTCTAATGTGCCACAGTAAATATAAAAATATACAAAAATAACAAAAAAAAATGATGTATACAGAAAAAAACAAACAACAAAGTGCTAAGTGCCAGTGCAAGATACATGGGTATCCATACCAAGTAACAAAGTGCTAGTGTGCAATTGATCAATCAAAGTGCTACAATATATAACAAACCATTGGTGATATTATATATACATGATTACATCAAATAAAAATCCATAAATTTCATATCAAAGTATCAAAAATCAATTCAAAATAGATTTAAAGTCAAGTAGGTGCTGCCGAACGTGCATGCAATCGCTATCCTACCCACCAAGGGGTAACTAGCCTCCGCAGAATCAGTAACTGTATATGAAGTCCTCACAGCTATCTCCTTGGACTCCTCTGTCCCAGTGATATGTAAAAAAAAAAAAAAGATTTGTTGCTCATTACTCATATTGTGGCGGAGGAGACCAAGGAGATGGCTGTGAGGACTTTATATACAGTTACTGATTCTATTTATTTTTCTAGATTTTTCTATGTTTTTATGATATTTACTGTTACACATTAGAACACAATTTACATTAGCAGCGCCAACTCCACCTACCACCATAACTGTATTTACATTTTTGCCATCTAAATAGGTAAGTGGAGGCAGCAGCTATAAGCAATTACCTTCAGTCCATAGCCCTGAACTATTTTTTTTCCTTTCTAAGTGGCTGAAGCCTAATAATTCTCAGAGGTTTGTTTGTGAACTGTTGGATTCAGCTACAGGGCAGATAGCCATGGACCGGTATGAGAACACAGTTTTTTCCAGGTGCCCCTAAGGAATCATCGCTACATACTTAGTCTGGTTGAAAAAAGTCCATCTAGTTCCACCAATAAAAGATGGAAAAAATATGCTATCCTATACCAACAGTTGAACCGGAGGAAGTCAAAAAAACCCCAGCAAAGCAATGATCCAATTTGCTTCAGCAGGAAACAAAATTCCTTCCTGATCCCCCAAGAAGCAATTGGATATTCCCTGGATTGACTTCACCTATAACTGTTAGTATCCAGTTATATTATGTACATTTAGGAAAGAATCCAGGCCTTTTTTAGCACAATCTGCTGAGCAGGGCAGAACTAGCTCTTGAGGGAGTCTATTCCACATTTTCACAGATCTTACTGTGAATAAACCTTTACGTATTTGGAGATGAAATCTCTTTTCCTCCAAATGTAAAGAGTGCCCCTTATCCTCTGTGATGACCTTTATCCCTCAACGCTGATGCAAAATGCCGAAAAAAAACCCGCAGATTTTTCACTGACGTCAGGCCCGACGTTTTTGTTTATTTTTTAACATACGCCTGTGTGTATGAGCCCTTAACCACTTCAGCCCCGGAAGGATTTTCAGCTTTAGGACCGGAGCCCTTTTTGCGATTCGGCGCTGCGTCGCTTTAACTGACAATTGCGCGGTCGTGCGACGTTGTACCCAAACGAAATTTGCGTCCTTTTTTTTCCCACAAATAGAGCTTTCTTTTGGTGGTATTCGATCACTGCTGCGTCATTTCTGATCGCCGCTATAAACAAAAGAAGAGCGACAATTTTGCAAAAAAACCCAAATTTCTTACTTTTTGCTAAAATACAAATCCAAAAAAAATAAAAAAACATTTTTTTCACCGTTTTTGGCCGATTTATATTCTTCCTCATATTTGCGATAAAAAAAATTGCAATCGGAGTTTATTGATTGGTTTGCGCAAAAGTGGTCGCGTTTACGGATGATGAGAATTCATTTTTGGGGTTTTTATTATTTTTTTATTAGTAATGGCGGCAATCTGCGATTTTTTTTTTTTTTTTTTTTTTTTTTTTTTTTTTTTTTTTTTTTTTTTG
>BLSH010166948.1:2604611-2631300 GCA_018402905.1 Glandirana rugosa | reverse complement strand
GCACGCACGCGGTGACCTCCGCGCGGGCGCGCGAGTGACACAAGCCCCTCCCGGTCCCTCGCCCACGCCGCCGAAGCTAACGGCGGCCGTGTAAATGCCATTGGCAGTGAAGGGGTTAACCTGCAGGGGGCGCTCTAAGGGTTAACTATGTTCCTTGGGCGTGTTCTAACTGTAGGGGGACTGCACTATCTGGGGAAGGTAAGTGGTCACAGCCTTCACGTACAGGAAGGCTGTGATCACAGCCCTTCCCCCTCACACAGAGCGGAGGTCCGTGTTTACATACACGGACCTCCGCTCCTTCGCTCCGGGGGGGCCATCGCGGGTAGCCGGCGGCAATCGAAGCCGCCGCACCCGCTCCCTGGCCCTCCCCGAACACAGTGAGCGCGCGGGCGCGCCTCCAGTGGCGCACGCACGCTCACTAAGCTCGTTCCCGCAGCCGCCGTCGTATGACGGCGTTTTGCGGGAACGAACCACTTTGCCGCCGTCAGATGCCGATCGGCGGTCGGCAAGTGGTTAAAGTGAATAACTCAACACAAAGTGAACCATATGGACCACTTATGTATTTACTGTATACATGCTGATCATATCCCCACCTTAATCTCCTCTTCTCAAGAGAGAATAAATTCAGTTCCTCTAATCTTTCCTCATAGCCAAGCTCCTCATCTACTACATACCATTGAAAGTTTTTTTATATATATATCTGTATGATAAGTAAAAAAAAAAATACATTTGATCTGGCCAGAAACCTTGTTAGCTGATAACTTTTTGTGCTCTTTGCCTGCTGACCGTTATCAATTGCATTGTTCTCGGAGGGCAACAGAGCTATGCTCCTCAGTTGTGGACAGTTGGTGAAGGGCAGGGTTTTGTAATCCTACCTTGTTTCTGTTGTCCTGATACAAAAGTGCAAATAAGTGCTCTCTCTTCCTAGGACTGGATTTTTATGTATGGTTCAATGCATTTTAAGCTCCTGCAAGTTCTCAGAAACCATCTAGATCGAGGGTCGACAACCTCCAGCAAGCATGCCCAGGCGAGCACATGATGCCTTTTTCGGTGGCATCCTGATCTTAGGTCTGATGGTGCATGAATTGGGACTGATCTGAGGGCTGAATATGAATGTTTTGTGTGTGCACCAATGAATATAATAACCGCAAATTAAAGTCAATTATTAGCAGTAAAACTATTATACCTCCCAACATCAGAATTCGAGAAAGTGAGACAACCTGGAAGGAGTAAACATTCAGCATTCCGTAGTGCGCCATGGCAAAAAGTAGGTGTAGCTAAATTGGGCTAGATATTGGGTGTGGCATAAAATGGCATGAAAGATAATCTAAGCCTATTCTTAGTATACAATGGGCACACATGCCACAGCCCTTGGTCTCACAAAACTCTTAACTACCACAAGTGAGATTTTCAGACACACATAAACCAAAAGGATCATCTTTAAAAAATAATATAGGATATGAACAAAGAGCTAAACTAACACTTTGTCAGAGTCTATAATAAAGAAGACCTTCATTAAAATAGTTACAAACTACATAGCAACTTTTGAGGCGATAAAAGTTTTGGTCAACAGAAGGTAATGTACAGCAGTAAGCACTTTCTTATGGACAACATAACATATAGAAAGCAGTGGTTGGCAGTATGTGTAAACGTGTCCCTTAAATTGCTTGTGAGCAGATAGAAAAGATGGCTGCGTTTGGTAGTTAGCAGGAGAAACAAGTTCCTGGCATTGATGGTCAAGGGAAGGGAAAAAGTCTTATGTCAGTGGTCAGAAGGGGGGAGGAAAAAATGCCTAGGGTTGATGGTCAATGAGCGAGAAAAAAAGGCCAGTGTTGGCGGACAATAGTAGGAAAAAATGATTGGTGTTGATTTTTCGTCTAAACAGGAGCAACAGGAACCTGTAGTCAGTGGTCAGCAGGAGAAAAAATGCCCCAGTGGGAGGAAAGAAGAAACACAAGATGTTCAGTGGGGGGAAAAAGAGGGTAGACAGTGGTGCTTTGTGAGTGGAAAGGGAGGGGCCTGGTACTCTGCAGAGGGAGAGGGGTGCACTGGTGCAGGTAAATATTAGCATCAGTGGGGATCAGGGGCGTAACGATAGGGGTTGCGATTGCAACTGGGCCCCATGCTCTAGGGGGCCCAAGTGCCTCCCTTGTACACCTGGATAGGAGGGATGGCGGGGTTGGCATTTAGAAGAACCATGCGCTTCCATTTTCCTCCTCATGCAAGAGATTGGAGAGATGAGAACGGGTCGGTAAATTTGTAATTTTCCGGCTCCTTCCTTTTCTGAATGGACAGAGTCAGTAATTGGTACCAATTGGTTCATTCATAACTGAAGCATGTTTTTACTATACTTCCATTTCTGAATGAATGGGAGGCTCGGTAATCAACTATTCCTGTCCATTCATTCTGTACAGCTGAGGTTACACAGATGGAGATTGAGTACTGAGGTTTGTTTAGACCCCTGATATCTCATCAAAACCTCCAAAACAGAGCTCCTTAAAAAAATGTAAAAATAATAAAAAATAAAATTGTAAAAGAAATAAAATGAAATGGCAAAAAAATAATAAAATTAAAATAAAAAATAAAAACCACTGACACCAGTGAGGGAACTATCAGGATTGAAAAGGTTGCAGTTGCGACTGGGCCCTGGCATTTCACCACCATGGGAAGGCCCAAAGATAGCAGTAAGGGGGCCTGCTGCAGAACTTGTGAAAGGGTCTCCCTGCAGGACCATAATAAAGGGACCCGTGATGGGAGTAAAAGGCCCCAGGAACAGTGGGAAGAGGGAAGGGCCCTGACCAGTGGTCAGGGGGCCCTTCATAATTTCTTGTACTGGGGCCCTGAAGATTCTAGTTATGGTGGGGATCATAGATGTTCATTGAATTACTTTTCCATGCTCTGTGTCCTAAGTCTCTGGCTCCGTCTGCCAGAAATATAATGCATGTCAGGCAGGAAATCACTCTGCCCAACAAAGCAACAAAGGAGCCAATGACAGGGGCAGGAATGAGTTTTCTAGCACCCAGCCAGCTAGGGCCACCATTAAAAATCATGAAACCCTTTACAGCATGGTGCTCAACCTGTGGCCCTTGAACTCAAACCAGGGAAGCACATTTCTATTATATCCTGTGGGTTTGGTGTGCCATTAGAAACACCTGAATGCAGGCGTTTTGGTGCACGTTCAGAAAGTGTACCACACCCACAAGTTAACTGCAGTTCATCAGTGTGAAAGCAGCCTTATGGTGGCTCAAGACAGTAAGGGCTTCTTTACATTTGTGGTTTGGGGGTGGTAAAACCACGTAGTTGAGATGTGTTTTTAAAACAAACCCCCCCCCCCCCCAACTACTAGTGTAGCCTCAGGAGTCTCAAAGGTAACCCTGTCCCATACTCTTGCTGCCTCTATGTCGCATTCAGTTTTACACCTGGACAGGAGGGGCGGTGAGGATGGCATATACAGGAACTGATCCTCTCCATTTTCCTCCTGCAAGTGCTGAAAAACAGCTTCTCCTCCTCTCTCTCCTGCTGAAATCCAGTGGCTGCAGAAGAAAAATGTTCATTTATGCTATTCAAAATAAAAATTTCAAAATTCTGAATCATCTCATTTCAGTGTGTGCCGCGACTGGTCACTAAATTCATTTAAGTGGCCCTTGCTCTTCAAAAGATTGAGCACTTCTGCTTTACAGCATTCCCGACAGGGCAGTCAACCCCACCATATAACACATTAAAACGCAACTATATTTCAAGCCTGTTGATTTTCTTTGTGTGCATATATTTGATATTATAAGGATAAAATAACCTGAATAAGCCATGTACCTATATAATTAAAAACAGAATATTCCTTATTAGATGCCAGGCCCCCCGATGCCCTCACAAGAAATTACTTAGACTTTCAGCAGTCCTCCCTGTGCCCCAGACAACTTGCATTCCTGTGTAGAGCACCAATTCTCTCCCTGACAAGACTGTGTGTGCAGCCTAGGCAAGAGGGTACCTGGGCCGCAGTGCATGCTGGATATTGTAGTCTTCACACATGGAAAGCTGCTTTATGAGGGACTCAGGGGTTCCGCTTGCTGGATAGGCCTGTCATTCTATAGCTGCACTGTGTGCAATCACCTGGGCCCCTATGCTTGGCAGTGGCACACAGCCCGATCGATGGAATGTCTGGATTTTGCTAAAATTCCAGGGCAGTTTTGCGGAATTCAGGACTTTTGGAAGGTATACAACTATGAGTGTAAAAATGTAAACCTAATTCTATGTTTACAATGTGCCATTGTTCACTGGCACTCCAGTTGTCCAGTGCTTATAAAAAAAACACTTCATATGCCAAAGGTTTCTGATCCCCGATCAAGATGAATACTGAGATATTTATCACTGCTACTCAGCAGACAGGCAGATTTTCAGTGGACTTTAGTCTGCCTCTGCAATGTCTGTAAAGTAATGTAACAAAACCAATGAGGTTAAAATCTGTAAGAGGATAGCGTACATTTGGCAAGCTGACCAGTCCGGTGCATTCAGTATAAAGGAATACTGTGTAAGAACTCCCATTTCCTGTGTATTAGAAATTCTCCTGTGACAACCTTACTGTACTGAGGTCATAGTGAAAGAGGCTCTGTGTTCTCATAATACCTCTGTCTGGGCTAATGTTACCAGCATTCTCACAATCTCCTTTGTTATTGCTCTACCGCTTCCCATTGCTTCTAACTCGGTACGCAGAGTGTATGTAGAAATGCCTCTATTTTTCGAAGCATTATGCCGATGCTATTAAAGGAGATAAATATTTAATCTGTCATCACTTTTTTAAACCACAATCCTCCTGATGTTTTTCTTGTATGTTGGAACCGCTCTGCTTAAAGTGATTGCAAACATTCGATTTTTTTTTAACCAATCTAGCCACGGAAGGATTTACCCACTTCCTGACCAGAGCACTTTTTACGATAGGGCACTGCGGCGCTTTAATTGACGATTACGCAGTCGTGCGACGACGTACCCAAACAAAATAGATGTCCCTTTTCCCCCACAAATGGTTTTCTTTTTGTGGTATTTGATCACCTCTGTGGATTTTATTTTTTGTGCTATAAACAAAAAAAGAGCGACAATTTTGAAAAAATATTTTTACTTTTTGCTATAATACATATCCAAAAAAAAATCGCAATAAGCATATATTGATTGGTTTGCGCAAAACGTTTTTATTAGTAATGGCAGCAATCTGCAATTTGCGGCGGACATATCGGACACTTTTTTTTTTGGGACCACTGACATTTATAGAGCGATCAGAGCTTTAACCACTAAGGACCGGAAGGATTTCCCACCTTAGGACCAGAGCACTTTTTGCGATTCGGCACTGCGTCGCTTTAACTGACAATTGCACGGTCGTGCGACGTTGTACCCAAACTAAATTTGCGTTCTTTTTTTTACCACAAATAGAGATTTCCTTTTGGTGGTATTTGATCCCCTCTGCGTCATTTCTTTTTTTAAATCAGAGATTCTTTATTAAGCAAATAACAAAAGACAAAAATGAACCGGTACAATTGATTCCATATATCGCAAAGTAACTTGCAAAAGCAATTAAATACATATGTGAAACATCCACTTACTAGAAGATGGTTATTCATTTTTCGAATAATCTACACTCCTCCCCGTTTCCTTCCCCCCAGCTACCCCGACATCAAGTACAGTCCATACATTTAATGTGTTGTGATTCATATGCACCTCCACTTTACCACTATGTCCATTTAAAGGAGCAGTGCTTTGAGTCCAGTGGTATGTGGACCCGGAACACCCTGCAAATGGTGTCCACAACCCCACTCCAGTATATGTGTAACTTGGGGCAGCGCCACAACAGGTGGATCAGGTCTCCATGGTCCCTTAGGCACCGTGTCCTCAGTCCCATTCTGTTTAGCCTGGCAGTTGTAAGATGAACCCTTATGACTATATAGAGTTGGGATAGTCTTTGGCCCACACTGACCGAGCATAGTTGTATCGCTTGTAGGACCTCCCATTGCTCTTCCTCAGATGTACCCACGTCTCTCTCCCATGCCTCTGCCGCTCCCGAGGGGAAGCCCTCCAGATGTGCCGATTAGTAGTAGCACCTTGAGATGAAACCCCTATATTGTGTGACCTCTGTCATGAAGTGAAAAATTGGAGCTGGGGACTGTTCCCATGTCCCCCCCACCGCCTGTGCCCGCACGGCGTGCCTCAGTTGTATATATGAGAAGTACATCGACAATGGCAAGTGGAACCTAGTGTACAGATACTCAAAGGTGCATAGTTCACCGTTAGGGAAGATGTTTGTCAGATGCGCATGGGAGTAACATCAGTTCCTCATAATGCCCGTTGTCCCAGATGGGGCTATATTCCGTTAACCCAGTTAATCCCTGAAGATACCTTGCCTTGCTCCAAATTTTTTGCATCAGGGTGAAGGTGGGATATAATTTGTTGGACTTGGCGTATATGCAAGGGCCTCCAGTCCAGTGGCTACACTAGACTGTTTTGTAACCTGGAGCAACAGGGTCACTGTTGTGTTAAGAGGTACCTCTGTCTCCGTTCTCTGTAGTGGTAGGGCCCATGGGATGTGCTGCAGCTCGGCTGCTATATAGTACAGCAATGGGTTGGGAAGAGCCAAGCCTCCGGACTCTTTAGGTTTTTGGAGCTGCTTTAACTTTACCCGAGGGGTTTTATTGACAAACGACCGAAATAAAGAATTGATAATTCTGAATATTTTGAGGGGGATAACGACCGGGGCATTATGTAGGACATATAATAGTTGGGGCATAAAAATAATTTTATGAGGTTCACCCTGCCTACCAGTGACATCCTCAGTTTAGCCCATACTTTAGTTTTGTCTCTAATTCTTCCCATCAGGGGCGACAGATTGAGGGTGGCATACTCTCCAATGTGGACCGTCACAATCACTCAAATACTTGGGCATAATTATATCACCGGAACGCCCTGTAGGACGGGAATTTGGTGATCCTGAGCGGCGTCTAGCATTAGAATAGAGGACTTGCTCCAGTTAATTACTAGGCCTGAGAACCTCCCAAATTTAGTTAAAGCAGACATTGCCTCCCGTAGAGAGGAGGATGTGTCACCCAGCAGAACCATTGTGTCGTCTGCATATAACATTATTTTTTCTTGGATCTGGCCTTATTTAAATCCTTGTATTAAGGTGTTGGAACGAATCATAGCTGCTAGCGGCTCTATGGCGATGGCAAATCACAATGGGGATAATGGGCATCCCTGGCGTGTGCCTCTGTACAGGGAGAATGGTGAAGAGACATGTCCCGACTCCCGAATAACCGCCTGTGGAGAACTGTACAGTAGCTGCACCCAGGATAGAAAAACTGGACCAAACCCAAACTTTTGCATGGTGTCCCACAGATATTGCCATTCCACACTGTCAAAGGCCTTGTGGGCGTCCAAAGACAGCAGGGCTCTGTCCCGTCCCCCCCCCCCCCCACGATTATACGCCGAAGTTTGCATGTTGAGGAATAGCCTGCGAATATTGAATTACAGTGGACCTGCCTGGTATAAACCCGGATTGGTCTGAATGTATGATAAAATTTATGGCTTTGTTAATACATAAAGCCAATACCTTGGCTAAAATCTTTGTCTCCCTGTAATAGTAAAATTGGTCTAGTGGGTCCTTACCCCCCTTCAATAAGGATTATACATGCCCTCGTCATGGATACTGGGAGGCTCCTACGCTCCCTGGCTACATTGAGAACCTTCAACAGATGCAGTAAAAAAGTCCCCCCATACTGTTTGTACACCTCTAAGGGGATGCCATCGTCTCCAGGTGCTTTGGAATTTGGGAAGGAATTCACTGCCTCCTGCAGCTCCTCTACCATAATAGGGGTGTCTAGTGCTCATCTCTGGGCCTCCGACAGGCTAGGCAGATTGATTCCATCCAGGAAACTCGCAAGATCTGCTTCCGAGTAGTCCTGGCGGGAGCGATTATAGAATAGAATTCAACAAGCTCCTGCATAATCAGATTCTGTGTATTTACCATTTTCCCCATCTTATTGCTCAATGCTCCTATGGCTGGAGTCATCTGATTAGACTGAACCAGTTTTGACAGTAGCCTTCGAGTCTGCTCCCCCTCCTCATAAAATGCCAGCCTACTAAAAAAAACTTTTTTTATCTGCTGCGGAGGTTGCCAGCCGATCCACCACTGCCTGGGCAGCTATCCAGGCCTCTTTGTTAGCTTCCGACGGGCTGGCAACAAATTCCGCCTGCATGCGACTCAGCAGGCATTCTACCTGTTCAGTCTGTGCTCTGGATCAAGCTTTGATGGCCTCTATCTCAGTAGAAAAGAGACCCCTCAGGAAGGCTTTAAATGCCTCCCAAGCAATAAGTAAATCGGGGTAAGCCTGATGACTCTGCCAAAAGGTAGCAATTTCGGACAGCACTCTGTTATGGGAGGGGAGCAGATTTAGCCAGAAGGCGTTCAATTTCCATGTGGCCCTGGATAAGTGGACCGCTGTTTTAACGTCCAGGTAAACTAGTAGGGGTGAGTGGTCTGAAATGCTCCGAACCATATATTGTAGGCTATGGATCGTGGAGTTAGCAGCTGGGTTACATAGGCACAGGTCTATCCTTGACAGTGAGGAGTGTGTTTTAGAGAAACAGGAGAACCTCATTTCCAGCAGGTTGCGCCGCCGTCAGGGGTCATCCCACCCCACTCTTCTATGAATTTTTTGAGGGGTGTGCGCAGGGGCCTAGTGCCAGGCCTGGGTGGATGGGAAGGGTGTTCATCCCATATTGGGTCTAAATATCCATTCAGGTCACCCACTAGTACAAGTGTGAACACGGGGTTGTCTAATTGGTTTGTCAAGATGGTCCGGAGTATTGAGGAGTTAAAAGGTGGGGGTATGTACATCGCTGCAAGGATACACCTAATCCGATGCAATCTACACAACAGTATTATAAATCTCCCCTCAGTGTCAATCAGTTTATCATACAATTGAAAATCCAATATTCCTGTGTATCAAGACACTCACACATCTAGAATTGGAAGTGTGTGTGGCATGGTACCCCCAACCCACCCAAGAAAACTGTAAGCATGATACCGCCTGAGACACCAAATGGGTTTCCTGTAAGGCACATATCACTGGCAGGTGTCTGCGGAGAACCGCGGACACCATTGTGCGCTTCAGGGGGTCCCCCAGTCCTCTAATGTTCCAGGACAATAAGGGTACGTTGGCCATGGCAGGTCCATAAGGCACAAATAGGGCTTGTGTGAACCCCATAAGAGGCTGTTTACCTGTATGAGCGACTCAGAGAATGGGTAAGCACATTGGAATAGGTCCGCATCCGATACTGGGGTCCTGGGGTAGGGAGTTGACCCTGACGGGTCCTAGGGATTTCTTGTCTAAGAAATATCCGTGCTGGAATTAAAAACAGCTGTTAGGTTATGACAAAGTAATTGTAACAAAATTCTTACCAGGGCTCCTCCATCACCACTGGGATGCATTGCCATGTTTGGTGATCTTTCGTTGTTTCCCCCTTGCGCCATGGTGGGAGGTGGAGCTTCCAAGAATTAGAAAAAGATTTGAGTGTAAAAAACTAGTAAGGACGATGTAAGTGTAAGCTGCTCACACTCGTCAAACAAAACCATAAAGGCAAAAAATAACACACCTTTGCTTAGTCGTTTCGAATTCTCAATCCAAGAGATAGGAAAAAACTTCTTTATCAAGAGTAGTGAAGATTCTTGCTCACTTTTGGAAATAGGATCATCTGTGTTCCCAGCCGGGATTGTCAGATACTTGGTCTCCTTATCACTGGTGACTTTGTATCCGTGAGATTAACAAAAGATGGGTAGTTCCACTGACTCTTTTACTCTGCCTCTGCATCCACCCTCCGCTGTTGTTTGATCCCAGGCTCGTTTGCGTCCAGCCATTCGGAGGCATCCGAAGCGGTCTCAAAGAAATGCATTTGTCCCCCTGCCACAATGCGAAACCTCGCAGGGAATAGCATGGTATAGTTGGCTTGCAGTCTTTGGAGTCTTTTCTTGACTTCAGAGAATTTGGCTCTGCGGCGTTGGACCTCTGCCGAGTAGTCTGGGTAAAAGGATATTTTGGTTCCGTTGTACTGTATGTTACGATGTTCCCTTGCCATGCGTAGTACCCTTTCCTTATCTTTAAAGTTGAGGAACCGTGCTAGCAGGGTACGTGGAGGGTGACCCTGTGGAAGAGGTCTAGGTGGGACTCTATGAGCCCGCTTCACCGAGTACATTGGGGTGAACGCCTCTCTTCCGAAAATGTCCAGCAGCCATTTTTCCACAAATTCTGTTGGATCTCTGCCCTTTCTGGTAGCCCCACAATCCTGACATTGTTCCGTCTGAAACGGTTTTCGATGTCATCATTTTTCAGTTCATTAGCTTTTGCCAACCGTGCTGTGGATTGTGCTTCACAGATAAGAGGGGGTAACTTGTCTTCTACATGGCTGATGCAACCCTCTGCTGCTGTGGTGCGCTCCCTTATTTTCTGTAGGTCATGACGGATTAAGCCAATTTCCTCCTTCATACCCCCAAAGTGCTCTTTTAGTGTCTCCACCGAAGCAGCAGATTTGTTTACTGCCCGTATTTCAGCTAAGGTAGGTTGAACAGCTTCCTCTCCCTCTGTTGCATTCTTCATTTCAGAGTCAGTGTGTAGTGTATAAGCAGAGAGGCCCTGTGTGCACCGCTCTCCCTCCCTCTCTGAATGAAAGATGGCCAGAGTCATTGCCAGGTCCCCCTGCACCAAAGGAGCTGCAGCCTCTGTGCGTAATACAGCATGTCTTTAGGGGGGTCTTTCCCCTGGCCTTTAGGGATTTTTGGTGGCTTACCCATCCCCTTGCCTGTCTTCTCAGCACGTGTGCGCTGTGTAGAGGAAGCCGTGGCGCTATGTTGGAGCTCTATCATCCCGCCGTCTCCCTTCTGCTTGCGGGTCTGCACGCTGCTCATTCTGGTGGCAGAGCTGTCTTCCGGGGTCTAGAGGGGTCCAGGAGCAGGTGTGGATCATTCGTGTCCACGAAATTCCACGCTGGGAACAGGATCAGTATAAGATCTGCAGAGGAGCTCTGTGAGAAACTTCTTCTCACATACCAATCCTGGCCACACCCCCCCATCTCTGCGTCATTTCTGATCACCACTATAAACAAAAAAGTGACAATTTTTTTAAAAAAAAACAATATTTCTTACTTTTTGCTAAGTACATATCCAAAAACAAAAAAAAAAAAATAGAAAAAAACTAATTTATTCCTCGGTTTTGGCCGATTTATATTCTTCCTCATATTTTTGTAAAAAAAAAAAAATCGCAATTGCCATTTATTGACTGGTTTGTGCAAAAGTTTCCGCATTTACATACCATGAGAATTCATTTCTGGCGTTTTTTTTTTTTTTTTTACTAGTAATGGCGGTAATCTGCTTTGTGTGTGTGTGTGTGTGTTTTTTTTTTTTTATTATTTTTATTGGGACTGTGATATTGGGGCGGACATGTCGGACATTTTTGACACTTTTTTTTGGAACCAATGACATTTATACAGTGATCAGAAATGTAAATATCCCACTGATTACTGTATAAATGTCATTGGCAGGGAAGGGGTTAACCTGCAGGGGGCACTCTAGGTGTTAGCTGTGTTCCCTGTGTGTGTTCTAACTGTGTGGGGGCTGGGCTGCAAGGGGCAACAGAGATCTAACTGATCCCGAGTACAGGGATCAGTGGATCTCTGACATGTCGCCTGATAGAACGGGGAACTGCCGTGTTTACATCGGCGGTTCCCCGTTCTGGCTTTGTCACAGGCCATGGCGAGTTGCCGGTGGACATCAAGTCCACCCGACACGCGGCCCCACTCAGGGAGCGTGCACACGAGTGATGACTATAAGCAGTGATTCGCGGGACAGAGCCACGATGTCGCCGCTTATAGTCGCGAGGCGGTTGGCAAGTGGATAAATAGCCACTGATTACTGCATAAATGTCATTGGCAGGGAAGGGGTTAAAACTAGGGGGCATCAAGGGTTTAAATGTGATCCCTGTCAGTGTGTTCTAACTGTGTGGGGGCTGGGATGACTGGGGGAGGAGAGTGATCGCTCTCTCTCCCCTGTCAGAACAGGGATCCACTTGTTTACATACACGGATCCCCGTTCTGTCACTGCCGGAGAGCGATCGCGCGCGGGGGGGGGGGGGGGTGGGGCGCGGCGGACATCGAGTCCGCCCCACCCACTGATTGGCTCCCCCGCTAGTGCGTGAGCATGTGCGGGCCCACAATACTTAGTCCTGGGCCTGCCATCAGGTGACGGCGATTCTCGCAGGAGAATGTTGCCGCCATCAATCCACGGAGGGTGGTCGGCAACTGGTTAAAATAACAAACATGGCTGGCTCTGTGTGTGTCCCCAATCCCTCCTCACTGGCTGTGATTGACAGCAGCATGACCCAATGGCTGCTGTTGCTGTCTCTGAGCCAATGATGATTGAGAGAGCTGATAGAGCTACTGCTATCATGCACATTGCTGGATCGAGATCAGGCTCAGGTAATTATAATGGGGGGCAGGAGGAGGGAGCTGCACACAGAAGGTTGTTTACCTTACTGCACAGAATGCATTGAGGTTAAAAGCCTTCACTCTTTAGAACAGTGGTCTTCAAACTGCAGCCCGGGGGCCGGATGAGGCCCTTTGCTGATATCAACAATTGGGCACATTTCCTCCCAACGACACCAACAATGGGGCACAATTCCTCCCAATGACACCAAATATAGGGCACAATTCCTCCCAATGACATCAACAATTGGGCACAATTTATCCCAATGACCCCAATGATGAGACACAATTTATCCCAATTACTCCCACTGAGGCATTATTTTTTTTCCCCCTGATATCGAGACCTTTTACTCCCAAGAGCCACGGTCCGGCCCCCCTAATGTCTGAAGGACAGTAAACTGGCCCTTTTGTATAGAAAGTTTGGAGACCCCTGCTTTAGAACATAGGTGTGCGCAGCCTATTGCATTAGGATGTGCACCCCAAAGCTCACACACACTTGCCTTTCTCTGAATCAGCTGCACAGGACAGTGAATGAATGGGAATTACTCTGTGCTGAGTGGCTTCCTGTTCATTTGCAAACTGAAGCATAGTAAACAGTTAATTATGCTTCTGTTATGAATGGACACAGTGTGTGAGCATGCTCACTGTGTTCCTTTAGAAAAGGAAGCGGCCAGTAAATTACATATTTACTAGCCCCCTCCCCCGCTCTCCACCTCCTGTGCATGCCTATGCTTCAGAACCACTTTAAAGCTGAACCCCAGGCTAACAGGTAAATAAAGAGATGAAATACTTACAGTATATGAAAGCAGTTTTACCTTTTAAAAGGTATGTATTTCTGTAAATTCAGTTCTAAAATGTACACTGCTCTGTCCACAGCACCGCCCTTTCTAGCAGTGGAGATGACCTGGGCTTTCTATTCTACAGTTTCACTTTCACCTCAAGGTCTCCTCCCCACCCCCAGCCTGTAACTGAACAGTGAAGAGAGAAGTAGTCGATTGATGAGCTCATCTGTCACTCTTCTTCTTCTCCCTCTCTCGCTTGGAGTCTGCTGACCCCACTATACAGAGACTGCAAGAGGCTGATACCAAGTCAGATTCTGGTACTTAACACTGCTTGCATTTATAAAAAAAAAAAATGTAATTATTTATTAATGACCATAGAATTCCATTATTTGTGCCATTTTATATTTGAACCAAAATCCACAAACTACTGTTAATGGACTGCATTGAGCCATAATTCTGTAAAATATATAAAATAAATATTTACCAAGAACAACCCAAAAAAAGTAAAACAAACCCTATCACCAGCCATATCCCCTCAAAAAATCCTTAAGACCTCTTTCACACCAGAACGTTTTTCAGGCGCTTTTGCTCTAAAAATAGCGCCTGGAAAACTCCCCCCAATACACCCCAGTGTGAAAGCCAGAGTGCTTTCACACTGGGGCGGTGCGCTTGCAGGACGGTAAAAAAAGTCTTTGGGGCGGTGTGGGAGAGGTGTATTCACCGCTCCTCTACCGCCCCTACCCATTGAAAACAATGGGGCAGCGATCCCGAACCGATTCGGGAGCGACGCTCACCGGCACATTTAACCCCTTGTGGGGCGGTTAAAAGAGCACTGCTGCCACCCGAATAGCTGCGCCGTAGCGCCGCTATAACGGATGTCGCACCACTTCCTCAAACTCAATCTATCCAAAACCAAACTTATAATTTTTCCTCCACCACATGCCCCTTCCCCTGATCTCTGTCATAATCGATGGCACAACTATCAGCCCATCACCACATGCCAAGGTCCTAGGCGTAGTCCTGGACTCTGAACTCTAATTTAAGCCCCACATCCAATCACTGTCCAAATCCTGCCGCCTCAACCCCTGCAACATCTCAAAAATGCGCCCCTTTCTAACCAATGACACAACAAAGCTCTTAATTCACTCCCTGGTTATTTCTTGCCTCGACAACTGCAAATCCTTTCTCAATGGCTTACCTCTACATAGGCTATCCCCCTTCAGTCCATCATGAGTGTCTGCTACTATTCTTTGTCAATCCCTCCACTGGCTCCCACTCACCCAACAAATTAAATTCAAAATACAACAACCTACAAAGCCATCCACAATTTATCCCCAAGCTACATAACCAGCTCAAAATACCAACTTAATTGTGCTCTTCTTTCCTCTCAAGACCTCCTGCTCTCTAGCTCCCTCGTCACCTACTCCTTTGCTCGCCTCCAGGACTTTTCTGGAGCCTCTCCAATCCTATGGAACTCCTTACCCCAACCAGTCCAATTATCTCCTACTCTATTAGCTTTTAGATGATCTCTCAAAACCCTCCTCTTCAGAGAAGCTTATTCTACCCACACCTAACAACTACATTTTCATTTTTCTTCATCAAGTCATCCCCCACAGTTATTACCTTTTTTGTTTCACTTGACCCTCCCTTCTGTATTGAATTGCATTGTAACTGTATTGTCTGCACGCATATTGTAAAGCGCTGCACAAACTGTTGGAGCTATATAAATCCTGTATAATAATAATATACTCTGCTCATCCAACTTCATTTGTACAACTGTTGTACGACGGCTGTTGTAATCGTGCGTACTAATGGTCGGATGATCATACAACAAGCTGGTTGTACGACTGCTGTACAACCGTTGTACCGTGTGTATGGGCCTTTAGCCATAGGTGTATGCAGCCTATTCCATTAGGGTGTGCCCCCAAAGCTCAACATATGGAGGAGCCGGTGAGTGGGAGAGAGAAAAAGGGGTTGAGAGAGGGAGGGTGGGGGGGGGATTGAGGGGGTGAGAGAGAGGAGGGGGGGTGAGAGAGAAAGAGAGGATGAGGGGGGTAAGAGAGAGGGGAGAGTAAGAGAGAGGATGAGGATGATGAGAGACAGAGGGGGTGAAAGAGAGGAAGGGGCACCCCTCCCCCATCCGGCAAAGTAGGTGCGGAGATGATTCAGCAAATCCAGTGCGGTTATTAAAAAATAATTAATTGCTTGAGGTGTGTGGTGCATGACAGGGCACAGCCACAGTGGGTCTCCCTTTTATTGGGGGCATGTGCCCCATAATACACTGGTACCTGGGGTGATTAGGGTGTGCCCAGGCACACCGCCTGTGCACGTCTATGCTCTTGGCTAACCAGAGTTTATTTGGTGCATGTAGGGCTTTTCCCCTTTAGGGCCTGTGTCAGCAGGATTTTGCTTTAAGCAGGTTTTGTATTCACATACAAGTCTAAGGGAATGCGAAAACCCATTTGAAGCTGGTCAGAAGGTCAACTGCGGGTGAAATGGACCTGTGGATAAGTTCTGAATGATCCCAGAAGCTGCAAAAACTGATGCCATCAACACAAGCCCAAAGGCCATTGACACAGGCCCTTAAACTGACATTTCATTCTGACTTCTAGGTATAATGTCATTCTGTCAAGTACACCACACACCTCTTCTTTAAACAGAACTTCAACTTTTAATGAGGAGCGCTCTATAAACAGAAGGCTTTCCAGCTGGCGGGGAATGTGGAATATTTTGCACAAGCCGTTCCAAAATAAGACAAATCCAGCGTTTGGTGGTAGTGTGCCAGAGAAAGGGAGGGCTGCAGTCACAGAACTAGGTCAGAGAATAACTGAGGGTGAATTTCCATTGACTCATGCTGCTGCCTCCTTGTCCCATACAAATCACCTCTTTTAACTCCCCTTCTTGTGTGCAATGAGCAACACTGATGTGGGATGTATATTTTTTTATTAATGACCCGTGCCTGCTCCTCCATGACTGCTATATGCCTTGGCAGCTGCCGTGACATCAGCTCTGTGGGTACATTCATGATGTATTGGTGTGTTTTGGAATTTTACGTTCGGATTTTTCCTTCTAAGTATCCTCTTACCACCCATTATGAAACATAGTGCAATATATGTAAATACATTTTTAAATCAATGGAGCTGTTTTTTTCAGGGTGTTGGCCACAGTAAAAGTAGTATACTGTTCACTGTTATCGTTATCATACCCCAAAATAACTGACTTGGGGGATTATGTGTTCTTGCTATCTTGCATTTAAAAAAAAAAAAGATTCCCTAGCAAAAAGCAGAAGCTGCTATACACGCCTTCTCCAGCGCGGTCTTCCTCAATTTCAACCAGTGGCAGCTGGTGCTCTATTTTGGGGGGGGGGGGCAGCAAACAAAACCAACCATCCACTCCACTGGTCGGTCCCCCCCCATGCCCCCCCACTGGCTTGTCTGCCGGCCCACCAGCCCTGCACTTGATCCATCTAGGTCGCGGGCAGCTTTGGATACTTCCTGGGTCTCCTCCTTCCTGGTGGCTTCACGGCTTTCTTGGCAGCTTTCCCTGCGCCTCCTCCCCCTGCATCTCCTCCTCCTTGGCGGCCAATACGGTCACTTCTCCTCTCAGCCGATGGGGTCTCAGGACACGCTTCCTGATTGGCTGGGAGGAGAATCAGGAAGACAATAGCGAATATTCACTATTGTCACACAAGTGGGTGGGCTTGGGGCGCAGAGCCCACCCTTTATGAAGCCAATTGGAGCCTCCGGCTGTAATGATGTGCTTGGGGAAAAAAAATAACCCCATCGGAATCCATGCGTCCGGAGCCCTGCTTGTAGATTAGGGGCTGGACGCATGGATGAGGGGGGGCGGCGCCCCTGCACCCCGTATGGACAGGCCACCACTGGATTTAACCACTCTGCCATCTATTTGTGAGAAAATGCTTTGGGTAGTCTACAACACGTCAGAATAGTATTAGTTCTACTAGCTATTTTAGTAAATTTAGGAAGAATATTATGTTTTGACATTCCCATGTGCAGCATTCCTGTTGCTGGTCCACATGATTCTTTGGTTGGAACAAGCCGAGCCACTATTTGAGATGTGATTGTGGAGTGTGGAGCCTAATCTTGCCTGGAGCGCCATGTGAAATATTTGATGCTCTGCAATCTAACTGTCCTTCCAAGTCAACTGACACCCACCGAGAATAAAATATCTGTAAAGCTGGAATGTTTTGCCCGTTTTCTAAAGTTTTTCAAAATTTTTGAATGAATGTTTGCATGAATGATCAAACAATAATTCTCAATACATTCAAGGACTTTTGATTTTGGAACAAATGGACTTTGTGAAAAATGTTCCATCTTGCTCCTTCGAATTTTATCCTCACTGTGGTTAAAAATGAACGTTGATTTGACCCCACTAACGGTTAGAAAATGTAATAAACATTCCTAAAACAAAAAAATTTGCACAAAATCCTAAGACAAAAAAATGGCGTATGGCCAATTTTAACCTTTATGTTTGTTTAAAAACCCAAAATGAAATGATTGCTTCGAGTGCAGACAGACATCCCTTCCAACTTTCTGAGATGAGAAGGAGGAACTCGGTTTAGCACAAATTATAGATCCAAAATGCCATGTCCCCGGTTATGTGGACCACAAAGAAAAAAATACACAAAAATTAAATAGTTAAACCAACAAGGGTTTTGTAAATGTAATTTTTCTTTTTATTCAGGCTTTCAAAAAAAATGAGTGCAAAAATATGGAGGTTGGAGAAAAGGTCCAGTATAGCCATTAAATATTACATTTGTATATATTACACCAAGAAGAGGGATGACTAAAGAGAGACAGAGGAATTTGGTTCACTACTACTAACTGTGAGACAGTCACTTGACCACCGGAAGATTTTACCCCCTTCATAACCAGGCCATTTTTTGCTATTCAGCGCTGCGCTACTTTAATTGGCACTTGCTCGGTCATGCAACACTGTGCGCAAATTAAATTTATATAATTTTTTTCACACAAATAGAGCTTTCTTTTGGTGGTATTTGGTTACCACTGGATTTTATTTATTTATTTATTTTTTTATATATAACCCTGCTATTTTCTACTTTCAGTTATAAAACATCCAATAAAGTTTTTCAAAAATGTAGGCCAAAATGTATAATACGGTATATATTTGAAAATTGATCAATCGTGATGTACTGAAGGCCTAACTCATTTCTTGAGGTCCCTAAAATGCCTGGATAGTACAATTACCCTTAAAACGACCCCTTTTTGGTCTGAAGCATTTAGTAAGAAGCATGGCAAGTTTTTTGAAGTTGTAATTTTTTTCGTCACAATATTTTGGAAATTGAAGAAATGAAAAGAAAAAAATATTATTTTTTTTTACACTTCCTATCACTAGTGCAGTTTAGCATCAACATATGACTGGCATAGCGGTTATCAGGGATACTGACTGGTGACAGTATGTTTTAACCACTTCAGCCCCGGAAGGATTTCCCCCTTTAGGACCGGAGCCCTTTTTGCGATTCGGCACTGCGTCGCTTTAACTGAAAATTGCGCGGTCGTGGGACGTTGTACCCAAACGAAATTTGCGTCCTTTTTTTCCCACAAATAGAGCTTTCTTTTGGTGGTATTTGATCACTGCTGCGTCATTTCTGATCGCCGCTATAAACCAAAGAAGAGCGACAATTTTGCAAAAAAACACAAATTTCTTACTTTTTGCTAAAATACAAATAAAAAAAAAATATAAAAAAAATTTTTTTTCATCGGTTTTGGCCAATTTATATTCTTCCTCATATTTGCGATAAAAAAAAATCGCGATCGGCGTTTATTGATTGGTTTGCGCAAAAGTGGTCGCGTTTACGGATGATGAGAATTCATTTCTGGGGTTTTTATTTTTTTTATTTTTTACTAGTAATGGCGGCGATCTGCGATTTTTAGCGGTACTGCGATATTAGGGCGGACATGTCGGAACATTTTGACACTTTTTTGGGACCATTGGCATTTATACAGCGATCAGTGCTATAAAAATGCACTGATTACTGTGTAAACGCCATTGGCAGTGAAGGGGTTAACCTGCAGGGGGCACTCTAAGGGTTAACTATGTTCCCTGGGCATGTTCTAACTGTGGGGGGACTGCCCTAGCAGGGGAAGGGAAGTGATCACAGCTTCCGTGTAGAGGAAGGCTGTGAATCACAGCCCTTCCCCCTTCACAGAACGGACGTCCGTGTTTACTTACACGGACCTCAGTTCTTTCTCTCCCGGGGGGGGCATTGCGGGTGGCCGGCGGCAATCAAAGCCGCCACACCCGCTCCCTGGCCCTCCCCGGGCACAGTGGGCGCGCCTCCGGCGGCGCGCGCGCTCACTGGGCGCGATCTCGCAGCCGCCGTCATACGACGGCGATTTGTGCAGGAGGGACGGTCGGCAAGCGGTTAAACAATAAATACATTTTTTATTAAATTTTTTTTAAAACCTTTTTTTCTTTTTTCTCCTCAGAATAGATCAGTGTCACCATCGTTTTTTTTTATTTTTTAACACTTTGATTGCTGTTACAGTGATGATCACTTTAACAGAAATGTTTTGAACTGTCATGAATGGGTTACATTCATAACAGCTGTGATTTGCTATTGTGTGCTGTGATTGTCCCACAGCTATCACGTGGTACAGGGTGCTGTGATTGGCCCAGGTACTGGTACAGGTACTTCCTCTTTTTTGTTCCTTTTGGGATAAAGGTTTTCCATAAAGGCTGATCCTTGTAAACACCACTGTCAGTGGTAAATGGTTTGCCTCATCCCTGTAAACTGATATATCTGCAGGACAGCTTATTCTGTGGAAAGACAGACTTACTGGCAGGATCACCAGATAAAAATAGAAGAAAGAGAGCCTAAAATACAAAAGGAATGCAGCTGTCACATATAAGAACTAATAAGCTGCAACGTATTAAATGTTTTCTTTTGGATTTAATACTGCTTTAAGCTGGCCATCGATGGATCGTTTTTTTTTTTTCTGATTAGCCAGCTGGCTGATCAAAAAAAAACCTGAACCGATTCCCCTATCCACACATTTGTGGAGTTGTACTGCCAAGGCACCTATAGACGTTAGACTTCAACCAGGCATGCATGCACAATCTTGCTATTTTAGATCATTTCTATCTAAAATGTGCAGTCAGTCTACAAACATACAGGTTCTATACTAGAGAGGGAAGACCGACACCTGAACTTTTTCAGCAGTAAGAAGCTAGACTATGGGAACCTTCTCCTAGGTCTGAGATGATGAGGGGCATTCAAGTGCATTTGGCCCAATAACCAGTCCTATAGTCCAGTGTTAGTGGCCTGCAATTTTCTTGAAGATGAACGTTTTGGCATGGGCAGAAAGTTTGACATTGTGAGGTTTCTCTAGAAATTCCTCCCTTTTTTTTTTTTTTTTCTTTAGATAACCGATCCAACATTCTTGCACTGTTTAGGGGGAAGGAAGAAGGATGGGATGTGGGTAGCCTCAGCCATTCCTTTGAGAAATACAATCTCTTCTGCTACAGTCTGTGCAAAGCTGATCGTTTGTTAACCACTTCAGACCCAGAAGGATTTGCCCCCTTAATGACCAGGCTAATTTTTGCAATTCGGCACTGCGTCGCTTTAACTGACAATTGTGCGGTCGTGCAATGTTGTACCCAAACAAAATCAACGTCCTTTTTTTTCCCCCACAAATATAGAGTTTTCTTTTGGTGGTATTTGATCTCCTCTGCAGTTTTTATTTTTTGCGCTATAAACAAAGTGTGACAATTTTGAAAGAGAAAAATATTTTTTTACTTTTTTCTATATTCTCCAAAAAAAAACAGAAACAAACAAATGCATCCAACATTTTAAACCGATTTTTCTTTTACATATTTTTTGAATAAAAAACCCCGCAATAATTGTATTTTGATTGATTGGGTTGCGCAAAAGTTATCACATCTACAAACTATGGGAATAGATTTATGGCATTTTTATTATTACTTTTTTACTAGTAATGGCGGCGATCTGATTTTTATCGGGACTGCGCCATTGCCGTGGACAGATTGGACACTTTTGACACTTTTTTTTTTGGGACAAATGACATTTTATACAGCGATCAGAGCTTAAAATAGCCACTGATTACTGTATAAATGTCCGGGAAGGGGTTAAACTCTAGGGGACGATCAAGGGGCGAATTGTGTTCTCTATGTGTGTTCTAACTGTGTGGGGGCTGGGCTGGCAGGGGCATGACAGATCTGACTTTTCCCGATCACTGGGAACAGTAGATCAGTCAGTGTCATGTCCCCTGACAGAACGGGGATCTGCCTTGTTTACTTTGGCAGATCGTGGGTCGCAGGCAGACATTGAGTCTGCCCGGCCCGTGGGAATGCTCACGCAGCAGGCGCCGCAACTGCACCTGCGTGAGCCAACGTACCATGATGACGGTTTGCGCAGGAGAGCCGACCTGCCGCTGTAAAACGACAGCGGCTGGTCGGCAAGTGGGTTAAAGGGCAATTTTGGAGAAAAAATTGCTATGGTTCGCTAGGTTATCTGTCGTTAAAATGGAAAACCAACAAAAAGAGAGAGTCTATAGTCCCATTTTTATATATTAATTAAACATCATTAAATGCATTTTTTTTAGGCAAATTTTTACTGTAAAAAGCAACAAACTGCCAATGTTTGCCTTGTTTGCACTCAAGTGCTACAGTAATCTTGAAAATAGCCCAGTACTTCTTGGTACATAAGGGGAGCACAAGGAGGAGTTCATGAGTAGGGTGATGCATGTTATCTGGGTCAGGGCAGAGGTAGAAAAGGCAACCACCTTGGTCACCATGCTGCAGGGGCGTAACTGAGGTAGGAACCCCTCCTACCTCTGCATAGCCCAGCCGTGTTCTGTACTGTGCAGGACTGAGACGTCAAACTGGCTGATCAGTCCTACAAATTACAACAGGAGGTTGTGGGTCTCCCTATATAATAATCAGCGGCACTCTTCTTTACTGCCTGCTCTGTAAACAGAGCACAGTGTCTGCCTGATTAGTGCTCTGATGATTACACAGGGAAAGCTGCATTCTCCTTGTATAATCTGTAGGACTGAGCCATCAATTTTAACTGCTCTGCATTTGTAAGCGGGTGCAGTCTATTTTCTCCACTTCAGGTGGCGCTCATCCATAAGGGCAATGCAGGTGGAGGAGGAAGTTGCGAGCAGCCTTGTTTCTCTATGATATCCTCGATCACAGAGTGGCAGCATTCAATGGGATGCTGTTGTCTTTGCGGCCACCATGAGTCAGGCAGAGTCTATTTAAGACCCTGGCTCAGTGTCACAGAAGACAGAACCGCAGGCACTTAGAAATGCCCATTCTTCACATTTCCAAGAGGAAAGGTGCCCGGCGCATGCGCCAACGGGTGAAGGAAATAAATCCAAATGCGCATGCGCGCACGGACACATGAAGGTGTGCGCGCACCTTGTGACAATTGCTGACTCATGGCGGGAGATTTATAGAGGACTGTGGCTTGGATTCCTTACTGTCTGGTCTACAGCGTTCCCTGTGACCCCTGCTGTTTGTAGCATCTGTGATCCTGTTCCTATGGCTTTGGCTTATACCGACTATCCTGATATCTGCCTGCACCTGACTTTGGCTTGTCTGAGTCCTCTTTCAGGAGTCAGACAAGGAATCCAGGCTTGTATCCTGACTTCTCTTCTGTTCCCTGGTACCACCTTGCCCGTCATTTACCAACCCGGCTTGTATCCTGTCTTCGCTTACAGTCTACCTGTGATCATGCTGTCCACCCGCCAACAACCCGGTCTGCATCCGTATTCCACTGTCTCCAAATCTGCTCAGCTGTGGTTCCCTGGCTTACCCGAAGTCATGCACAAATACATCTTACCCCAGTCTATTGTCACTGGATCCAGCTTACCAGCCCAGCGCTCATGCCACTCTGTGCTCTTGAAACCCTGTCAACTCTATCAGGAGCTCTCGAACCAGAGGTGGCACGTCAGACTCCACCACCAGGTACGTGACACTCAGGGTTTGGTGCGCATTTTGCATGTGGATAGAGTAGGGACAGTTCTTCGCATCAGAGACCGGTTCTAGATGAGTAGGGAAAGTGCAGGGACATACCATTCTTCCTGGAAGCCTTTCCACTTGGGTACAGACTGGCCAGACTGCATTCCGCCCCTCAAGCGCTGTCGGCACCTGAGACCTACTGCTACTAATCACTGTACATTCTGTGAGTGCGCCCGATCAGGTTGTCTTCCTGCCAGGATCAAAAATCAAAACTAAGTGCACCCCATTAGAAATTGTTGCCATTAACATATTTAGGCAAACTTCTAATCTTTAGTCTAACAGTGCCTATAGACACTTGAATAAAAGCATCTGTTGACTGGAATCATCATCATCACTGAGGGCTACCACGATGATGATTCCAGTCAACAGACAAACATTCATATGGGTCATCATATACTCCCCTCCAAAGGTGCAGAATTCCGTCTTTGACTGGTATTTGGCCAGGGGGTGTACTTTTCCTGTGAGGTTGATCAAGTGGGGTGCCTTCTGTGGACTAGGCAGGACATCTTCCTTTCTTTCCCCCTCTCTCCCACAGGAATGCTGAAGAGCAGCGGGTAGCCTGGATCAAATTGTGGATGTTCTTAGACTGCTAAGTTTTGTATGGAATGGTCTCCTCTCATGACATTGCTGTAACTATATGACCACTTAGCCCTGTGGAAAAACTTCAATTATAATTCGAAGTGCGTCGGGTTCCCTCTGTTGTCCATAAACAGAGTGTGGTGGTTATATCAATATCACATATATGCGCATTTTAAATGTTTTGTCACATTTTGTATACATCCACTATATGTATGTTTTATTTTCCTTGTCCCTGTGAAACCCATTTTATGGGCTATTTTTCTATGTTTTACGTAAATTTTGCTATTCTCTCATGAAGTTGGGCTTCCCTTCAAAGTCCCAAGTGGGGTTGTTTCTTTAGTCTGTTGTATAGGGATGTGGGTAGACCCTCCGTCTCTGGTTTCTCATGCACAGCAACAATAATCTCTACTTAGAGATAGGAGGTCATATACATCTGGTAAGTCTTCCTGGGTTTATAAACACTGCACTTGAAGATGGAATACATTGGGAAGGAGTGAAGAACGTTGTTGGGACTTTATTGAATCACCACTTAGTTGGAGTTTCACACTGATTTATTGTTTGTGGTGTTGGTTGTGTTTACACTGTGATACCGAAATTTACTTGTTTTTTTTTATTATCTGCATGGCATTGGAGACCTATTTAGTCAATGAAGTTTATTTTAGTCATTTTGTGGAGGATGTAGTGCTGGTATATTCTGTTTAGTTACTTTAACTATCCAGGGGGATAAATATTTTACCAGCAGTAGAGGGTAAAGTTTAGAACTATTTTAGAGCGCAGTTTTTTTTTTTTGTTTTTTTTTATAAAACCTGATACGTAGGTTAGGGGTCGATGTGAGAGGGCTAAGCATGTTCAGAATAGAATAGATAGTGGAAAAACTAAGCTTCCACAAAAAGAAAAATGAAATTGTCGCGCAGCCACCCATTTTTACGACTGCAAGTGTGAACGAGCCCTTACTGAACATGTCGTGTTATTTTTTTTATAGTAACATCTGCCATTTTCATTTTTATCTTAAAAAAAAAAATAGACTTTTATTGAAAGTGTTTTACAAAAATTAAAAAGGTAAACATACAACAAGGAGGACTACAATCGGCCTTGCTTGAATCATCCAAGAACAAAGTGGAAAACCACAATTCAGGCGGCATAAAGTGTTAGCTTGGACATTACAACAATAGTAAACTGTAGGAATACATACTGACAGTCATAAGATCATCAGTAGGAATATGCATTAAAGTTACAAACTTGAAAAAAAGGGCGCCCAAGTTGCAAGTGAAAAGAAAACTATACAGTGGGGGGCGAGCATCCCTTAGAGAGAGACCCCTCCTCCTCTCGCCCTGCTTGTTGGGCCAGGGAGAGAATAACGAATACCAACGAACAAAAGACATGGTCCCTCAACCAAACATTAAAGGGTAACTCCACTTTCTTGGGGAAAAACATAAAGAAAAAATAATAGCGAATACAAATGCGACACAAGTCTTATTGAAATTGAATGTTAAACACTTGTCGACCAGCTCATGCAGATATACTGCGGTAAGGTGGTCGGCTAGCGCGAAACGCCGTACCTGTACGTCGGTTCGTGCATGTGGGATAGCGTGCATGCGCACGCACCGCGGGAGCTCGCCCGGAGGGCCAGCGGACTCCATGTCCGCCAGCGACCCGCGATCACCGGGTACAGTGGCAGAACGGGGATCTGCTAAAGATCTGACATGTAAAGACAATTTTTGAAGAGTCCATGGTATATTAAAAAGCTTCTTCTATACAGTGCTCATCAAAATGTCACTGTGACAAACGTGCCTCCCAACAGATTCTGATCTGTGACTCCCTTCACCAGGTACAATGAACGCTCATGTCATTCATAGACTGTATGAGGGTCAAACACACGCAGACCAATTCTCATTTGAATGGCTCCACACTGGTCACCCACGGCTCCTTTCAAGACCTTGCAGGGGTCAAACCCTTTTTGCACACCGTGTACTTCTCCTTTAAGAGTGGCTCTGTATTGCTCACCAACAGCTCCAAGTCGACATAAAAGAAAAAAGTGCTTCCGATAGTGCAGTACCTGGGTGTTGAGCTAAATGAACCTCACCACCCCAGCTTAATGCATTACACTGACATTTATTATGATAAACAACAGCATGATATAAAAATCCAGCAGGTCACAGGTGTAACCAGTATAAGTCACCGCCAAGCTCTACCTCTACGAGTTGCGCCACCTTCCTCGTGGCTTCATCTGGAGGGCAAGTAGATGCTGTTTTTTAATCATAATTAGAGTTGAGCGAACCCGGACTGTAAAGTTCGGGTCCGTACCGAACTTTGGGGTGTCCGGGACCCGGACCCGGACTTTTCAAAAAAAAGTCCGGGTTCGGGTGCGGTGTTCTGGTAATTTTAATGAAAAATCTTAAAAATGCTGTAAAAAAGCCCAGGAAGGTCCTAGAGGTCTGCAAAAGGAAGGAAAATGTGGGTAAGGGTGGGACAAGTGCCCTACAAAGAAATGGGGACAGGGAAATAACTTTAAATATTTTTTAAAAAATAAAAACATAAAAATGCAAAAATGGAGATCATCTTCAAAATGGGTCTGAAAAGTATTAATTAACATTAGAGGCCATAGAACTGTTCTAAAATCATCTTCAAACTGTGTGCAAAAAGTATAAATAAGCCCGGAGTACCCATATCACTGTTCTGCAAAATGTGTGTATCACTTTAAATCAAACCGTCAATCATTAAACATCTTTTATTCACACTTCTTTTTAAAATGTGTGTATCACTTTAAATGAAACTGTCAAACATTGCACATC
>BLSH010166948.1:2576718-2601408 GCA_018402905.1 Glandirana rugosa | reverse complement strand
CGCCCCCCCCCCCCCCCCCGACTGGGTGTAGGTGGGTTCCCCCCCCATACCGCCGCATCCCGCCTCCGTTTCCTGCTGTTCTGGGTCCCCTGACCATTTTTTCGGGGCCGGCCGGCATTTTGCCGTAGTCGCGGTCATTTTGTGGCGGTTTTGGCCCCTAGTGACCGCTCGGCAGCCATTTTTGGTTGGTCTCCTGATGGGCAAAAGCATGTGCTTTGGCGCCATTTTCTCCTTCTGGTCGGCACGGTCGGCACATGTGGTGGGATCTCAGCAGCAGCAGCAGCAGTGGAGGCAGAAACGGCAGGAGTGCAGACGTTCAGCAAGTATAGCTGGCTTCTCCCTGGGGTGCTGGTGGCGGCGCGGTGCGGGTCCTCCTGTGTAATTCTGGGCCACTGTGCGGGGGCAGCTGAGGGGTGGCATTGTGGCGGGTTTTCGGCCTGTAGTCCCGGGGGGTGGCGCAATGGCGGCTGAACCTGGGGTGCCTGCCCCGGACGTCTCTGCTGAGGCTACAGTGGCGCTGGGACCGGTAGTCCCACTAGATAAGCTAACTTTCTTGCCCGGGTGGAACCGGTCCGTGGTAGGGGGGTGGCGAAGAAGCGTCCACCCCTCCCCCATCCTCTGAGGAGGATTCGGAGCCGGAATGGGGCTATGTGGTCACAGGGACCCCCGTGGATCTGTCAGATGGGGAATTGGACCCTTCTGATGGTGAGGAGGAGCAGGGGGCCACTGTAGCGTGGGAAAAGGCGTTGGTGGGCTCCCTGGTGGCTGCCGTCCGCGAGACGCTGCGTTTGGGCCAGGCTGGGAGGTCGCAGGAGGTGGCTTACACCTTTTGGGTCCCACAGGCTGGCTCGGGCTCCTAAGGTTTTCCCTTACGTGCCATATTTTGATCAGTTTGTCTATAAGGAATGGCAGCATCCTCAGAATTTGTTCGCATTACCAAAACGCTTTTCTGTGCGCTATCCTTTTGAGGATAGCTTGTTGTAAAAGTGGGTGTCCCTCGTGGTAGACCCGCTGGTGGCCCGTCTGAACAAGGCTACCACTATCCCTATGGAGGGTTCTCCATCTTTTAAAAATCCAGCCGACAGGCGGAGGGAGGTGGTGTCCAAGGCTATGTTCCTGGTGGCGGGGGTGGCATGGCCGGTACTGGCGTCAGCAATGGTGGCACAGTCGCTCACGGAGTGGGCGACAGTGTTGCACAAGGATTTGGGGGACCTTGTGGTTCCTTCGGAGTCGGTGCAGCTGGCTGACCAGCTGGCGCAGGGTCTCGGGTACCTCTGCGACGCGGCCTTGGACGTAGCTCCCATGCTGTCAAAACTGGCAGTTTTTGCGGTCATCATTACACGGCTGCTGTGGCTGTAGTGCTGGTCGGGTGACCATGCGTCGAAGAAAGGTCTCACGGACCTGCCGTTTCAGTGTGGTCGGCTGTTTGGGGCTTCCCTAGATGAGATCATTAAGGATTTCACAGGGGGGAAAAGTACCTTTCTTCCGGAACCCAAGCGTCGGGAGCAACGGCGAAAACAGGGTCCCTCTTTCTCTACCCAGAATTGTTTTTTTCGCTGCACCGGGCGCGGGTCCCCGGTCTGGCAAGGCTGCCGCAGGGAACCAGAAGCGTTCCTGGCAGCGCAAATCCGGGAAGGTGGAGGAGAAGCCCGCCTCCGCATGATGGGTTGCCCCCACCCGACTCTCGGGTGGGGGGCGGCTTCTAGGGTTCGCGGGCCAGTGGACCGCACGCATCTCGGATCTTTGGGTGCGAGAGGTGGTGTCGTCCGGGTAAAAGATAGAATTCTGTACCCTGCCCCCGGACAGGTTCTACCCCCTCGAATCTGAGACTCCCTCCGGGGCGTCGGCAAGCTCTGTTTGGGGCTGTCCAGGCTCTGTTCAAGCAGGGGGTGATTGTCCCGGTCCCTCCTGCAGAACGCTTCCGCAGGTTTTATTCCAACCTCTTTGTGGTTTCAAAGAAGGATGGAGTCAGGCCGGTTCTGGACCTAAAGGCGCTCAATCACTTTGTGAGGGCATGCAAATTCAGGATGGAGTCAATCCGTTCTATCGTGGCCGCGCTGCGCCAGGGGGGGATTTCCTGGCTTCTCTGGACATCAGGGACGCGTACCTCCACATGCCCATTTGTGTTCGGCATCAGCGTTTCCTGCGTTTCGTGGTTGGGGACCTCCACTACCAATTTGTGGCTCTCCCCTTCGGCCTAGCCTCCGCTCCGCGAGTCTTCACAAAGCTGCTGGCTCTGCTGAGGCAGATGGGCATTGCCGTGGTGGCATATCTAGACAATCTGCTCCTGAGGGCGGAGTCGGCTCCTGCCCTGGAGGACAACATCTCTATCACCCTGGCCTCCCTGCGGGACGTCGGCTGGTTGATCAACCTTCAGAAGTCGACGCTGGTCCCATCGCGCTGCCTAGAATATCTGGGCCTGATACTGGACACAGAGCAGGCATGAGTGTTCTTGCCTCCGGCCAAGTTGCTGACGCTGCAAACTGCGGTACGGGCTCTGCTGTCACGGCGGTGGTCTTCCTTACGTTTTTGCATGCGGGTGTTGGGGCTAATGGTGTCGGCCTTCGAGGCGGTACCGTACGCCCAGAGTCACACCCGGCTCCTGCAGTGGGCAATTCTGCTGCAGTGGGACAAGTTTCCGTTGTCTCTGGATCGGGTGATCAGGCTGGATCATCAGACCAGGGGGACTCTTGCCTGGTGGCTACGGGCCCCGGCATTGAGTCTGGGGAAGTCGTTCCTTCCCCTGGAATGGTCGATTGTCACGATGGACGCCACCCTAGCGGGCTGGGGAGGAGTGCTGGGGCGGTTGTCTGCCCAGGGCCGATGGTCATCGGAGGAGTGCCGCCTTCCGATCAATGTGCTGGAACTGCGGGCAATCAGGCTCTGCCTCTCCCATTGGTTGGGGAGGTTGCACGGTCGACCGGTTCGGGTGCAGTCGGACAACGCCACGGCGGTGGCGTATGTAAACCATCAGGGCGGAACAAAGAGCTTGGCAGCAGCTGCGGAAGCGGCCCACATTCTGAGGTGGGCAGAGCTCCACGTGCCAGCAATCTCCGCCGTTTACATTCCGGGCGTATAAATTTGGCAGGCGGACTTTCTCAGTCGCCAGACTCTGGATCAGGGAGAGTGGTCACTGCATCCAGAAGTGTTCCGTCAGATTTGACAGAGGAGGGGCACGCCAGACGTGGACCTGCTAGCTTCCCAGTTCAATCGCAAGGTGCGGACTTTTGTGTGCAGAGCAAGGGATCCGTTGTGGGACGCCGTGGACGCCCTTGTGGCTCCTTGGTTTCGGTACCAGCTCCTTTACGCCTTCCCTCCTCTCAAGCTTCTTCCGCGCCTGTCGCGCAGGATAGAAGTGGAGGGGATTCCGGCTATCCTGGTGGGTCCAGATTGGCCTTGGCGTCCTTGGTACGCCGACGGTAACGGATGTACGCGAAGATCTGCTGTTGCAGGGGCCCATCCTGCACCCTGCTTTACACTCGCTGGCTTTAACGGCCTGGCTATTGAGTCCCAGGTATTGAGGGAGGGGGGGGTCTCTAAGTCAGTGATCCGCTACCATGTTTAGGGCTTTCAAGTCCACGTCAGGCAAGATTTATCACCGTACCTGGAAAGCTTATATTGCTTGGTGCGAGGAAGGGTGGTGGAACCCCCGTTCCTTTTCAGTGGCTTGTGTGCTGGCCTTTCTTCAGCAAGGCCTGGATCAAAAACTGGCATTGAGTACCCTCAAGGGGCAGATTTCTGCCCTAGCGATTCTTTTCCAGCGTCCGTTAGCGACACACTCTTTAATTTGTACGTTTGTACAGGGGATACGTCATGTGATCCCTCAGGTGCCGTCGCCCCTGGCGCCGTGGGATCTGAACCTGGTACTTTCAGTACTGCAGAAGCCACCATATGAAAAGATCAGAGACATTTCTTAGCAGTTGCTCTCGCAAAAGGTGGCCATCACATCCTCCAGGTGGGTGTCTGAGTTGGCGGCTTTGTCTTGTAGGTCTCCCCACTTGGTCTTGCATAAGGACAAGGTGGTGCTGCGCCCATCTCCTTTGTTTCTACTGAAGGTGGTTTCTTCTTTTCACATTAATGAGGACATTGCCCTTCCTTATTTGTGTCCGTGCCCATCACATCCTAGGGAGGTTTCTTTGCACTCCTTGGATGTGGTTAGGGCTCTGCGGGTATATTTGATGGCCACGGCCTCCTTCCGGAGGTCGGACACGCTGTTTGTGGTGGCGGATGGGCCGCGCAAAGGGGCTGGCGGCCTCGTCGGCCACTATCTCTAGTTGATCAGACAGACTGTGACCCGTGCGTAATGAGGTTCGGGATCAAGAACCCCGTTTTCCGGTCACGGCTCATTCCACCAGGGCGATTTAGTACTTCCTAGGCTTTCCGACACCAAGTGTCGGTGTCTCAGGTGTGCAAGACTGCCACTTGGACTTCTGTGCACACCTTTGCTAAGTTTTACAAAGTTGATGTGTCAGCATCTGCAGATGCTGCGTTTGGCCGCAAAGTTTTGCAGGCGACGGTGTAGGTGCATCTGGCACCTCCCGGAGAGTTTCCCGTTGGGTACAGTTGTTGTTGTGTTTCCCACCCCTCTTTGGTTGACGCTGCTTTGGGACGTCCCCACATTTCAAGATTAAGAGGCTGCCTCCGTCAATGAACGAAATAGAAAATAGGATTTTTTGACTTACCGTAAGATCCTTTTCTCTGAGTTCATTGACGGACACAGCACCCACCCCTCTGTGTTCTGAGTTTGTACTGCTTTTTACGAACTGAAGTGATAGCAGGGCGGAGGGGGTTATGCAGAGTGAGGACTGCCCCCTGGGAGGGGCTAGCTTTGCTTTTTGTCTGAACTATGTTCTGCCTAGTCTACTCCTGGTAAAAGGTGCATACCCCACATGTCAAGATTAAGAGGCTGCGTCCGTCAGTGAACCCAGAGAAAAGGATTTTACGGTAAGTCAAAAAATCCTATTTTTCATTTGTTTTGCTACATGAGCCCAGTGCAAACTGTTCAGATGAGAAACACCTTAACCTTTCAACTTATTGTCCATTGGGCGGAAGTTTTCCAAACCTTTCCTTTGATTTATTGGCTCAAAAACGTCACAACCAATTTTTGATCTGTGCCCATTAACTGGACGATAAACGAACAAACTGTCCAAATGACAGATTTTCAAACGATTTTTTGTCTAGTGCATGGCCACCATTAGAACACGTTGAGGGAACACAGTTAACCCCTTGATCGCCACCTTGTGTTAACCCCTTCCCTGCCACTATCATTTTTACATTGATCAATGCATTTTTATAGTACTGATCAATGTAATAATGTCACCGGTCCCCAAAAAGTGTAATTTGGGGTCAGATTTGTCCGCCACAATGTTGCAGTCCCGCTAAAAAAAAAGCACAGATTGCCGCCAGTGCCAGTAAAAACAATAAAAAATAAATAACTAAAAGACCCTAAATCCATCCCATAGTTTGTAGACGCGATATGTTTTGCGCAGACCAATCAATATACGCCTATTGCGTGTGTTTTTTTTATTTATTTTTTTTTACCAAAAATATGAGAAAGAATACATATCGGCCTAAATTGATGAATACGTTTGTTTTTTTTATATATCTTTTTTGGATATGTATGTATTATAGCAAAAAGTAAAAGTAAAATGTTTTTTTTTTTTTTTTCAAAATTGTCGCTCTTGTTTTGTTTATAGTGCAAAAAAAAAAACCACAGTGCTGACCAAATACCACCAAAAGAGAGCTCTATTTGTGGGGAAAAAAGGATGCCAATTTTGTTTAGGTACAGTGTCTCATGACTGCGCAATTGTCAGTTAAAGCGACGCAGTGCCTTATTGCAAAAAATGGCCTGATCAGGAAGGGGTCAAATCCTTCCGGGGTGATTAAAAATGACCTCTCCTTTTCAATCTGCAGCTCTGTCCTTTTCTGAAAATGAAATGCAATATGGCTACCTGGAGGTGTTCTGTACACCAAATGTGTACAAAACGTCCCTCAGAAAGATAATTTCCTGCTTGTGTGATTGGCTCACCAATTTTCCCAGAAGTCTGTACTAAGATACAAGTCAGATTTCAGGCATCCCCTGCAACAAAAATGTAATTTTTGGTGAGATACTCCCAATAGGAACACGTCTAAAGGGATGCAGACCCAGCAGCCCTCTGCAGGTGCAGCAGCTGATTGAGAATTACGAAAACCAATCCCATTAGACTCACGTTCCCACATGGACACAGGCAAACACACAGGGATTTCTTCAGAATAACAAAAGGTAGGAATCTGCAACAAAGTTTGTTAAAATCCTTGTAATGTACATAGATTATCTAGAGGGGAATGTTTTTTTTCTCAACAAAAGTGGAGTTATGCTTTAATTAAGAAGCACTTTGCATAAAAAGGTAAACAGGGAGAGGGGGCTCCCCAAGTCCAATCATCCTCAAGGAATAGATGGAAAAGGGCAGGTAGAGCTGGAGAAAACTCAACACATGCACATAAAACCCAGTCATTTTTCAAGTGCATGGGATTGACTATCCCTAGGTGCCTCCACTGCACCTCTGTAGCCTCACAGACTTCCTGCTTATTACTTAAAGGCGCATTGGCTCCCCTACAGGGGGTTATTGTGTCTGTGTCATTGCTGTGCACTCCTAGTCAATGCACACGCTGTCGGGGACCCCACACCCCTCATTCATTGTATAGTTCCATTTTTATTAAGGAGCAGTTGCAAGCATGTCTCCTACGGCCTATTTGTTTTGCGGAGATCAGTTCTACTTTAGCTATCTGCTCCTCTTTTCTAAGGGCAACCAATTTGTCAGCCTATTTTGCAATTTTGATATGTATGGATCCAAACCCAAATCGGCTTGACTGTTTGCTCACCCAGCAAAATATTCTTGTAGTTTAATAGGCTTTCTGTCCCCTTTAGGCACATCCAGATCTACTAAATTAGAAAGTACTGAACCTTTGTCTTCTTTTAAGTGATGGGGTGGACAATGCATGTAGATGCCTCTACTGAATGTTTCTGACCTCCTGGCCAGCCTGGTTATTAGTCGAAGGAGCATTGGATTACCTACAGGAGGTTATTGCGCTTATGCTATTGCTGTGAACTCCTAGTCAATGTGGACATTGCCTGGGGACCCTACACCCCTATTTTTTTGCATAGTTCTGGTTTTACTGAGATGCAGTTGAGGCCATATCTGCTACAACTTATTTATGTGGGACCAAGCTCTGCAGTAGTTGACTACTTTCCTCCATTCCAAGGGCAACCAATTTGTTGGCCTATAGTGCACTTTTGGTAGTTTATAGTGGCTAACTCTAGTTAATTTGACAGCCTGCTCACCCTGGGGAAACCCTGTTAAATTGTGCCCCCTCAATCACATGCTGGCTTACTACATTGCAGAGTGCAGGAGTGTGCAGCTTGTCATGCTATTGCTCAAATCTATCTTCCCTATACTTTCAAATCCCGTTAATTACTTTTTAGATCATTCAAAAACCAAATATGATAAATCATGCAAAGCATCGCAGCCGCAGCATGTGTACAATATATCATGCAAATTATTTTCAGTTGCAGTTAATGATCCTGTTCAGTATACAGAAGGTCAGGGGTTGGAGGCTATCCATAGCAATTCTTAAAGTTATTAAAAGTGGGCTCGATTAGACTAGTGGCAGCCCTTGCTGACCCTTAGAAAAGCAGTCCGCAATGAATAGATTTTCAGAGGGAAGTTGGCAGGCAGCTGGGAGGCAATATATTGCCTCCGTACTGCCTGTTTTAACCCTCAAAAGCCTGCACTACCACACAGCAACCATATGCATGGCATGCAGTTACAGGGCGGTTGTGGCACAGCAACAATTCCCTCTGGCTACTGTGATGGGTAGAGGATTGGGTTGCCACCTGTCCGGGATTTGAGTCATCTGTCTGGGTTTCAGTCCACTTGAAATCCGGACACGTTGTTCGGACAGGAATGTGGGTCGGAACAGGGCTCAACAGGAGGGTGAGGGGGCACTGTGTGCCGCATTACTATTCTCTTTGGAGTGCCCAAAGGTGTCCCAGGTCTGTTACAATCCTATCGTGTCCTATAATGTATGCTAAAAAAAATTACTGTGCACTGCTAAAGTGTTCACATTTGGCTTGAAGAAAAAGTGGCAACCCTGGGGGGGGCAGTCAAAAGACTTATCCACCTATTTATGCCGACTTCCCCCAACCATAAGTGTGCCAAGCCATACCGAAAAGCTATTTTTTTTTTTTTTTTTTTATAGTAACAGCTGTCATTTTCATTAAATTTATTATATTTAAAATCCACATTTCTACTTTCCTCTACACAGAGAGCCTTGTCATAAATGCTGCAGACAGTATTTCCAAGCCATTCATAGGTTAGTGGTTGATATGAAAGTCCAAGCATGCTCTGTATAGTAGAAAAAGCAAACTTCCAAAAAAAAAAGAATATAATACATGGCTCAAAATTTCAAGTCCTGAGCTAAAAGGCAGGCCTTAAGAGTTGCTCACCACCAGTTGCCCGACCCAACCCCTACCCTACCCCGCCCCTTAACACACTCTCATAAATTATCTAATGAAACGATACTGTTAAATGTTTTATGCAGAATTAAGTTACAAAAATAAATATTAACAACAACTTTAACAATATTAACATAAAGCATATTTCATTGATCTGACTGTGATAAATAAAATAAGGATAAAATATGATTGGCTACTATAGGCAATGTACACATTTACTGCCTTGTTGAGTAAATATTTTAATGCTATATTAAATATAGCATTAAAAAAAATGAAAACCAATGAATGACACTTTCACTTATTTTAGAATGCAAAGAGACTTACAGCAGAGCACAGCAATGGACAGGGGAGCTGGAGCTGCCAAAGTTGACAAGCTGGCGATTGGTTGCTAGGTGGTCCGAGCAACCAATCACCACCTTGTTAATTGGAAAAGTAAACTTTGGCAGCTCCCACCCAACCCCCTTACCTGCCCTCACTTCATCTAGTTCTTCGCCGACCCCCCCCCCCTCGCTGTATGCCAGGCCCTGCCAAGAGAATGACCAGGGGCGGAGGCTGAAAGGAGAATTGGCTCCGGTGGACCGCCCCCTCCGATGCGGCTCCACACTGCCCTCAGCTTATTTCCTTTCGCCTAATGCGAGCAGGCGAGTGGAAATTATAAGGGCTGATATACATAGGTTAAGGGGGCGTGACTTAGCGATGGCGCCGTGAAGAGGCTCTACTCGGAGCCCTGCTGAGACGGGACCCGAGGCGTACCGTTCAGGCTTGGTCACAAAGCTCTTACCGCATGCTGGGTGACCGCAGACTCCCACACACCTCGGGGGAACCAAGGGGCCCGGAGATAATGCAGTATTTCTTGAGGAACCACGGTCTTACTTTCCACGCCCCCCAGGCCAAGATGGCACCGCCGCGCACTAATCAGCCTGAAGCCGCGGCCTCCTCCAGCAAGAAGATTACCCTGCCGGAGCCTGGTGCCAGGTTGCTTGGGGACGAACATCCGCACCTATTCTCACCCCTGAGCTGCCGCTGGAGGATTCCTGGCCGATTCCTCTCCCCTCCATGTCGGAGAGCCATGTGGACGGCTCCATTAGAGACTTGGTCGCCTCCCTACCCACCAGACAGGACTTACAGGCAATGGCTTCCTCAATTTTCAATGCTCTCACCAAGGAGTTGCATGACCTGCGCAACCAGGTGGACATGGTGGAGGAGTGGGTTGCTGAGCTGGAGACATCTGCCAACACCATGGAGGCCCAGCTGTCGGCCTTGGAGTCGGATCAGCAGGCCTTCCCCTGCCACCTAATTGATGTTCAGCTGCGCGTGCATGATGGGGAGAACCGCAGTCGGCAGAACAACATACGCCTCCGGGGTATCCCTGAGGCAACCAGAGGGCCAGATCTCAGGGCCACAGTGACAGTCATCCTGAATCAATACCTGGATAAACCTCCTTCTGGGGACCTAGAGTTAGACAGGGTCCATAGGGTGCTGGTATCTCGCGCCTCCTCCAGGGGGACAGACTCACCAGATCAGCCCAGGGTCGTGCTCTGCATGGTCCACTTTTTTAATATTAAAGAGGACATTCTCAGGTAAGCTTGGGCTAAAGGCCCGCTGGACTTTGATGGGGCCAGTATTGGGATCTACCAAGATGTCTCCCATCAGACACGCATCATGCAGGGTCTTCTGTGTCCTCTCCTGGACTTGCTAAGAGACTCTGAGGCAACATATTGTGGGGGGGCATCCCTTCCATTTGATCGTGAAGAAAGGTGGTGAGGAGTTCTACCTGCGATCACCGTATCAGCTGTCTGACCTGTTTCATTTCAGTGACAAGCCGGCCATAGAGGTTCCCAACTGGCATGACTCACTCCTTAATCAGGGGATGATGCTGCCTCCCCCGCCGCGATCACAGCGACAGCGGAGGCCCTGGTCCAGGGCTCGGAGTAGAGAGGCTTCCAGGTGGTGACCTACCACCTCGGAAGCTTAAGGTACCCGACCGCCACAGACCCCGGTAAGACTGTTTTGGTTGATACCCCTGGTTTTCCCCTGGCCCATATCCTGCCCTCCCGGTCCACTGTTGGACAGTCCCTCTTCCTCGGCTAGCCACCCACCATGGTTCTTTCCGGATGGGCCCTCCTGTCTTGGACAGTGCCTTATCCACGGTGGTGGGGGCCGAGATCCGATGGATGGCCTCCTCTCTGCCCCTCCTCCCTTGTCGGGCATGATGGCTGCTCTCCCTAAGGCCAGGCTCTGCTACAGACTTGTGACTTTGGTCTTAATCCCCCGTCCTCCCCCTCGGTTCCCAGGAGGGGTCCCGTGTGGCCCCCCCGGGTTCGTGCTCCCTACCCTCTCTGATCCCCGGGGCCGGCTCATGCTGCTATGACTGTCACCTCAGGAGTACCCGGCCTGCGGCCCTCACCATGCACGGGGTGGCCTCCGAGGACTGACGCTGTCCAGTTGCCTTGGTCTCGCACTTCAATTCTACCCCCGGGTGTTCTGACTAGCCGATTGAACATTGCCCTGCTCCCGGGGTGCTCTGCTGTCTGCGGGGGGGGGGGGTGCTTCACCTGGGGGTGGCCCGGCGGGTGGAGCGGGGTCCTGCACGGTGCCTCACCCTCTCTGTGCAGTTCCGGTCTTCAGGATCCCGTATGTGGGCTGGGGGTGGCACGATGGGGGGGCGCGGTGTGGGGGCCCGGCAGTTGTCTGTGGGGCCGGGTTGGGGGGCTGTTGCATAGACTCAGTTTGACGTATGTTCTGGGGTGATGGCAACCCTGGCTGGCTCCCCAAGGGGGATCCGCCGGGGTGGGGAGGGGGCAATATTGCTTTCATTATTGATGGAGCTCTGAAATGCCTGCTGGGGGCCTGGATGGGCTGTGTGTGGGGCCCTCTTCTGTAGGAGGGGCTGCCCACCACGGCGGGGGCCGGGTGAGGCTCTGTGGCTACTCCTTTGGGGTTGCTGCCCTCCCGGTGTGCCGTGGTGGACGGTCAGGGAATGTGGGGCTGCTCCCCCTCTCTCCCCCCCCCTCCTCGCCCCCCTCCTTGCCCTCCCCTATGGCTGGGCCACGGGATTACATATACTTTATTTGGTTATATGTTTTTCTTTCTCTTAGTATGATAGTTTACTCAGGGGTTGTCTGTTCTCTTTTAAGGTCTTCCTGGGCCCAGAGCTTAGAGCTTAATGCTGCTGGTTTATATTAAGCTGCCAATCTCCTTGTATCGCAGTCAGGGTTATTACCGGGCTTTGTATTTTAGGTATTGGACCATAGGTCTCATCGGTCCCTACTCTCTAGCATCTCCATTCATTAGGATCTAGTTGTGACTACATACCCGTTGTGTGGGGCGACGTATCTAGTTCCCCCCCCTTTAGGGCAAGGACCGTGATATCCGCCCACGGGCGATACCGGTACACTAAGGCGCTCAGCCTGCACTTTAGATTTCTCCCTTCTCCTCTTGGTTTCTTTCCTGCAGTTTTTGGTGTTCTACTCTTCTGTTTGCCCCCCCCCCGTCACTTTATCTCCACCCCCTTGTTTTTTTCTTTTCTTTCTCTCTCTGTGTTTTCTAGGGATTCTCCTTCTCTTCCCTCACCAGCGTTTTTCCTCTCTCCACCCCCCCTTCTTCTCTTTCTTCCTTGCCCCTCTCCTCGTGTCCCGTGTCTGGATGCATTTTCTCCGCACTTGGTCTCTTTGCTGCACCTGGCGTTTTTTTGCATTATACCTACACGCTCATGGGTCTCCTCAAGTTCACCTCCCTTAACACTCGGGGGCTCAATACGCCTGAGAAGCGGCCTCAGCTCCTATCATTCCTGAAAAAAGAGGGGACGCAGGTGGCCTTCCTTCAGAAGACCCACTTTAGGGGTGACCATATACCCAGGCTAACGAATAGGTCCTTTCCCACCGTATATCAGTGTTTCCCCCATCTCTAAGGCTAAGGGTGTCAGCATTCTCATGGCTAGCTCCACTTCTTGGGTGTTGGAAGCACAAAAGATGGACCCCTTAGGCCGTTATCTCTTTCTCCGGGGTTGGATTTCTGGTGTCCGGGTCACCCTTGCTAACTTGTATTTCCCTAACAAGGACCATGCAAAATTTTTGCGTAAACTCCTCCCCAAACTCTTGGATTTTTCGGATGGTCTCCTGCTTTTTGGGGGAGACTTAAACTTTGCCATGGAACCACTACTTGATGTATCAAGAGGTGCAACACACCTTTCCTATTCTTGCCTCCGAAGGATTAAGACGGACCTCCATTCCCTTCATTTAGTTGACCCCTGGTGGATTCAGCACCCCCAGGATCGTGACTATTCCTTCTTTTCGCGGGTACACCATACCTATTCCAGGTTGGACTACCTCCTGATTCCTGGTCAAGAACTTGTGAGGGTGGTGGATGCGTCCATCGGTATCGTGTCCCTCTCAGATCATGCCCCAATTCACCTTACTATGCGGTTTGACCAACTGGTGCACTCCCCGTTGAGTTGGAGGCTCAATGAGGCCCTCCTCCAGTCAGAGGAGATCTGTCTGGATGTCCTCACAGCCCTCAGAGATTACTTCTCCACGAACACCGACTCGGTCAGTAACCCCATGGTGGTCTGGGAGCCGCACAAGACGGTGGTGTGAGGTGATCTGATTAGATGGGGTGCCCGTTGCAAGGGAACAATCATGACAGATGGAAGACCTCTACCTGCAATTACGCACTCTTGAATGCTCGCATAAAGAAACCCTGGCCCGCTCAACTCTTCAGGACCTCTTGAGGGTCATGGAGGAACTCCTCACGCTCCTGTTCCAACAGACAAAGCAAAAATTAGCCTGGGCTCGGAGAGCGATGTTCGAGTTCTCCAACAAGCCAGGCACGCTTCTGGTGAGGGCGCTCTGGGGCCCACAAATCAGAACTTACATCCCCAATGTACTCTCTGCCGCTGGCCAGAGACTACCCCTGTCCTCCGACATAGCAGGGGAGTTCCACTCCTTTTTCAAAGGCCTATATAACGTGGGTGACCCCCCCCTTCAGCGGCTCGCTCTGGGGAGAAGGAGTCTACTGCACGAGCATATTTACTTTCCTCTAGGATGTCATCCCTGGACCCTGCGGTCCAGGAGAGCCTCGAACAACCTATTACACCTGAGGAGGTGGGGGCCGCCCAGCAGGAGGCCAAGCCGAGGAAGGCCCCAGACAGCCTGACCCCTTCCTACTATAGGGCCTTCTTTGAGACCCTCTCGGGGCCCATGGTCAGGGCTTTCAATGCCCTTGCAGACGGCCTTCCCTTCCTCGTGGGCTCCCTGAGAACGTACATCTCGCTCATCCCGAAGGAAGGGAAGGACCTACAGCACTATAGGAGCTACTGGCCTATTGCTCTTTTGAATACCGACCTGAAGCTATTCGCCAAGGTTTTGGCGAGTTGGCTGCTCCCGCATGTGCAGGGTCTGGTCCACCGAGACCAGGCGGGTTTTGTCCCCCTTCGGGAAGCAAGGGTCAATACAATTTGGGTACTGAACCTCATCCATGTGGCGAGAACACGTGGACGGCCTTTCCTTCTGCTCTCCACCGACGCAGAGAAGGCCTTTGACCGGGTCAGTTGGTTCTTTTTGCGCGCTATGCTAGAACATATTGGCCTTCGAGCCTCAGTGCTCAGCTGGATCCTATCCCTATACTCCCCTCAGCACCAGTCAAGGTCAACAAGACCCGGTCGGCCTTCTTTCACATTCGTAATGGTACCAGGCAGGGGTGTCCACTGCCCCCCTTGATTTTCATCTTGACCCTGGAACCGTTCCTGTGTAGGGTGAGGGCGGACTCGGCAGTGGTGGGTTACCCTAGACACTCTGGGACACATAAGGTTGCCGCATTTGCAGATGACCTTGTCTTCTTTCTGTCCGGTCCACACACATCCCTCCCTAGGGTCCTCCAGCTGCTGCGTGAGTATGGCTCCCTTTCTCATTTTCAGATAAACCTTTCAAAGTCCTCAGTGCTCAATATGACTGTAGACCAAGGCGTGGTAGGTCGGCTGCAATCGAGATATTCTCTGCGCCGGGCAAACCATTCCATTCATTACTAGGGGGTGGATATCCCATCAGACTTGGGGTCGCTGTACTCCGCTAATTATGTTCCCCTTCTGGCTCGCCTCAAAATGGAGCTGCTGCGTTGGCACTCCCTCACCCTTACTTGGTTTAGCAGGTGTAGTGCCCTGAAGATGACTTCCCTCCCAAAGGTGTTATACATCCTGCAGGCCCTCCCTATCCGCCTCCCGCCGGTCTTTTTTAAATGGATGGACGCCATGTTCCGAGAATTTGTGTGGTCCCGACAGCCCCGCATAAGACTCCCCCTGCTTCATCTGGCAAAGCGCCGGGGCGGTGTGGGCCTTCCAGATGTAAAGGCCTAAAATAGAGCAACGCACTTGGCCAGACTGTTGGACTGGTTCTGCCATGCTGAGGCGAAGCATTGGGTGGAGCTAGAGATGGAGGACTCCGCGAACATGGCAAAAAGTTGGCCATCGATCTCCTCCCATCTCCCGAGGTCCATTTCGGAGCACCTGACTCTGGGGGGTACTCTTGCCGTGGTGAGGGAGGTCTTTGGGTGAACCTCACTATTGCCTGCACCCTCTCCTATGGTCCCGATCCTGGGCAATCCAGGATTCAAGCCGGGCCTCGCTGATCCTTACTTTCAGCGCCTCCGGGAGAGTGGGCGGCTATATGTCGCAGACTTTCTGCACTCGGACGGGACCCTCTCTGATTGCAGGGGTGGGAGCCTCCAGCTACGCACCTTCTTGCGCAAACAATGCCGAACCAAGAGCGGCTCCAGGTCCCTTACAGTCCTGGAGGACATATGCCGCTGGGGTGAGCCACTCCGCCATTGTTTGCCCTTGATGTACTCTGCTCTTACCGCACCCCCAGAGGGCTTTGTGCTCCCATTCCTCACTAGGTGGGAGGAGGATTTGGGACTCCAACTTACGGACTCCCTAAGGGAGAAAATACTACATTTTGCGCATAAATCTTCCATTACCAGTAAGGTCCAGGAGACATGCTACAAAATCCTAACCAGGTGGTATAGAGTCCCCTACACGTCTATTCCCACAGGCCTCCAACCTGTGCTGGCGCTGTGGAAGAGAGGAGGGCACGATGCTCCATATTTTCTGGAGCTGCCCCAGGCTGCAGCCCTTTTGGCGGGGGGTGACCGGCACCATCACACACCTGACTAGCGTGGATCTGGAGGACAAGCCGGTGGCCTGTCTGCTCCATCTATTGGGGCAGCCTATCAAGAAATATAAATCTTCACTTACCATTCATCTCCTGAACGCGGCCAAGGCCTGTGTCCCTCTCTGTTGGAAGTCAGAAAACCCTCCTTCGTTGGCACTGCTGTTTTCCAGGGTCAATGCACTGAGAGATATGGAGGACCTCACTGCTACTCTGCATAATAAGGGGGAGACCAGGAGGGGCTTGCACAACAGGACTGCTAATGCTACCCTGGATGGGGGTTCCGGATACGGGACACGCACCCTACACTTCCTAGCGCTTTCTCTGTCTGTCTCTGTGTGCCCTCTGCCACTCTCCTATCATCTTTTTGTCAATTTTACATTTCATAGGCCCGTCAGCTCCCCTCCCTCTCTTTTCTCTTTCTGGGGTCCATATGGCATCAGCCTTATGTAAGGTATCTGGTTGATCCCCCCCCCCCCCCCCCCAGACGCTGTCACAATAGGGCCCGCTGCCTTCTAAACCCTCCTGTAACTCTGTCCCTTTGATCTAGAGTAAGTTCCCTCAACAAGATGAAGGCCAGTTGAGACCTATGATCCTTCTATACCATTTTTCCCATATGTTGTGGATTTTTATCAATATGTGAAAAACTATATGTGAAATGACTGCTAGCTCTGCCACAAGCTTGCCCTTTGGGAGAGAGGTCGACTGGACTACCAGATGTAGCCCTTTATTGGCTTTGGGTATAAAAGTTGCAGCACCTATCTATGAGTGGTTCTAGTTCCCCTCTCCCTCAGGAATATCAAAGTGTCACCTGGTTCTTCTGTCTTTTTAAGGGCTATGGCCCTCTGCGGTATTCACCAGTTCTTACCTTGTATGTCATTCAATGCATGTACAGATGTTTGTGCACTGTATCCTTTTCAAGAAATTAAAGGAATTACAATAATACATAGGTTAATGGTTGCTATGAGAGGGCCAAGCATCTTCCAGAATCTTCTTAAAGCCTAACTCCATGTTTACTTTTTATTTTAAGCAGTTTGTTTTATCCCAAACTATTTTCCTTACTAATTGATCTAGCTGCTGTTGGCACTCTTTATAGCAGAGTTGCACCCACAAATACATCTTTAGATATTTCAAATCCTCTATGCATGATGAATCACCTTTTGGGAAAAAAAATATATACTCACCCTAAGTGCTCTGTTGCTATGTGGTCCCTGTAATCTTCCACTTCCTGATCCGCAGCACTCCAGATCACTTCCTGCCTCGCCTGGGCTCATGGAAGATGTGAGTCATCATTTCCCATGAGTCAATGGGCATCCCTGAGCTGTAAAATCGTGTTATTTCCAGAAAGGAAATGATGCGATTTTGTGGGGGAGAGACATGTTATCTTTGTTGCCATAACAATGGGGCGGGACCTTCCTCCGTCGATGCCCATTGTTATGGCAAGGAGACATACACTCAAAATCGAGAGGTGCATGCTGGTTACCCAGCATGCACCTTATCCAGGAAGAGACTCGAGGAGGGTGCGAGTGGGCTTCACATTGCCACAGCTAAGATGGGAACTCCCAGTAAAGAAAAAATCAGCAATGTAAGTACAAAATAAATAGGAAGACTACCCGGATTTAAAGCCATCAATTACTTTATTTGTATAATGAATACTAACTAGGTGGATGCCAAAAAAAAAAAAAGGATGTGGGCGGAACTCCGCTTTAAACTGTATGCATAGCTCCCAACTGTTTCTTATTGCAACAGATCAAGTCCCTCTGTCCCTCGTTCAGCCCCAGTTGTCCCTCTTTTTTCTCTGATGTGCTCTGTGTATGTTTCTATACAGAATGTACCTATTTTACTACCTAAAGAGTTATGCTGCACTAGACCTTTTATCCCACCTCTATAATACTGCATTTTGTTATTTTGAAAAAAAAATATAAAAAAAATAGAGGTCAAAAAAGCACACTTGTGGGGGTTAGCCAATCATTTTCTGCATATTCGGTCTTTGTGATCTGTATAGTTAATGCTGGGGCAGGAAAATCCCTCCCTTTGGAGCAAAAAAAAAACGCACTAAAAAACTCAACTCCCCATTGAAATGAATGGAAAACACATAACAAAAATGCATCAAAACCACACCCACGGTTGCATTTTTTTAATCGCATGGTGAAAAACGCACCAGAAATGTGGCAAAATACCTATGTGTTTTTACCACGATTTTGCAACTGAGCAGTGTGAAAGTAGCTTTGGATAGGTATGGTGGCCAACCCTAGTCAACTCAATTGTTTGCTCACTCGAGGGACATCCCCATAAACTTTACCTTGTAGTTAATAGGCCCTCTGTTCCCACCAGTCACATCCAGGACTACTAAATTGGAGAGTGCTGGACCCTTGTCCTCGTGGGCAGCTGTCAGTTTTGGGGTGCAGTGAGGTACAGGAGATGGCAGTGTGATGCACACTTTAATGCATTACATAGTTTCCCTTGTCAAAGGTATTAGAAGTGCACAAAGTGACACTTAATTCATGACATGAAATGCGGTACCTTCCAGCGAGCCGCAGGAAAATGCAGCTTAATGCACAGCATGTGCGGGCTGAGTTGCAATGAGAACAGGGTACAAAGAAAACAATGGTTTGCCATGTGCCCTAGGAGTGACCTATGTTCTTCCAGTGCAACACTTTTTTAAATGTGCGGTTGAAGAGGCTGGGAAGCGTCCACCGCATGCGTACAACCCCCTCATATGTCAGTTTTGGGTTAAGGAGGGGGCAGTAAAGGCTCAACCGCCTATTTTTCCCACCTTCTGGCCCCAAGGGTGAACGAGACCTTACTGAAAAGTTCATATGCGTTTTTTTTTTGTATAGTAACATCTCTTTTTTTATTTGATTTAATATATCAAAAATCAACATTTCTAGTCTCCTGCACATGCAATGTAATTTTGCAAGTTCTTGAGGTCGAAAATGTGTAGGTGCCACTACTGCATCTTTTTGGCCTCACAGCCATCCTGGTTATATACTTACATAGTTAGGTTAAAAAAAGTCCATCTAGTTCAACCAATAAAAAAAAAAAAAAAAAAAAAAAAAAAAAAAAATCATACAATCCCATATACACAATCCTATACCCACAGTTGATCCAGAGGAAGGCAAAAAACCCAGCAAAGCATGATCCAAATTCCTACAGCAGGGGAAAAAATTCCTTCCTGATCCCCCGAGAGGCAATTGGATATTCCACTCAAAGGAGCATTGACTTCACCACAGGGGTTACTGAGCTTGTGCTATTTCTATGAGCTTCTAGTCAACTCTCAAATTACCCAGTGTCCCCATACCCCTATTTGTTGTTGGAGGTTCAGCTCTCCTGTAGCTAACTGCTCCTCCTTTCTAAGGGAAACCAATTTGGCTGCATATAGCACACTTTTCGTATGCATGAGGGCTAACTCTATTAAATTTGCCTGTTTGCTCATCCAGGAAATGCCCCGGTAAATTTTGCCTTCTATTAATAAGCTCTCCTTCCTCCACAGTCACATCCAGGCCTTCAAAATTACAGTGCGCTAGACCCTCAGGCCTGCGTCCAGCCAGTATTGCTCAGATCTATCTTTTCTTCACTTTAAAATCCCACTGACTACTATAAACCATTTAAAAACCAAATCCCACTGACAACTGAGTGTTCAGAAATGAAATCCCCATGAATCAACATTTCTACTTCCTGCAGCCACAGTTATTTGTACAACCCCCTTCAGAAGTGTTTCACAAACAGTGTGCAGGGATCAGGATTTTAAAATGTAACATGTACAGGGGCCAGGATTGTATAAATTGTGCAGGGGTCATGAGTGTGTAATGTAAAGTGTGCAGGGGGCAGGAGTGTATAATGTAAGGTGTACAGGTAAGTGTGCAGGGGTCTGGAATGTACATTGTAAAGTGTGCAGGGGTCAGGAATGTATAATGTAAGGTGTACAGGGGTCAGGAGTGTGTAACGTAAAGTGCACCGGGGACATTATTTTAGAGTGTGTAATGTAAAGCATGCAGGGGTCTGGAATGTATACTGTAAAGTGTGCAGGGGTCAGGAGTGTATAATGTAAAGTGTGCAGGGGTCAGGAGTGTGTAATGCAAAGTGTTCAGGGGTCAGGATTGTATAGTGTGTAATGTAAAGTGTGCAGGGGTCAGGAGTGTGTAGTGTAAAGCGTGCAGGGGTCAGGAATGTATACTGTAAAGTGTGCAGGGGTCAGGAATGTATACTGTAAAGTGTGCAGGGGTCAGGAGTGTATAATGTAAAGTGTGCAGGGGTCAGGAGTGTGTAATGCAAAGTGTTCAGGGGTCAGGATTGTATAGTGTGTAATGTAAAGTGTGCAGGGGTCAGGAGTGTGTAGTGTAAAGCGTGCAGGGGTCAGGAATGTATAATGTAAAGAGTGCAATGGTCAGCATTGTATAAAATGTGCAGGGGGCAGGAGTGTGAAAGTGTGGTGGGGCCAAGAGTATGTAAAACGAACAGTGTGGTGGGACCAGGAGTGTGTAGAATACAGTGAGCAGAACCCAGGAGTGTGTAACTTTCAGAGTGCAAGGATCTGGAGTAAAAGTAACATACAGCTAAGCAAAGTGAAAGGGCCAGGAGTATGTAACGTATGTAGTGCAGGCATCAGGAGTATATACACCTTAGTGCACAGCACCCCCCATACTTCATTCCACCACCTTAGAACAGCAGTACCCCCCTAAAGCGCATTTCAAAAACACAGACACATACATACACTTACATACAAACAGCTACCCACATGCACACACTTGCATACATACACGCATAGAGCGTCTTCTAAAACTACACATTCACAGAACCTAGCCAACATTCTCCTTCAATCCTGCTGGATGTGGGGCAGGTTCACACCAAGGCATAGATTGAGGTTGTGAGGCGAAGCATGTCAGGCCTCGGGAGGCAGGGCAGTTAGTCATTTACACTGTTTATACTGCCCTGGGGCAAGTTCTGCTGTTGGGAGACGCTGATTGGTGCTGTGGGCTGCAGGAAATATACTGATAACCAGGACAGTTTCTCCTGCATGTGATGCCACATGGTCCTCCCTTCCTACATGAAAACCTTGTGCCTAGAGCTGCCACCCTTTTTGCTCCCCTTCGCCCTGGCCTTGTTCAGGCCCTGGTTGGAGAGTCTGGATTTTTGACCAAACAACTAGCTGTTTCCTTCAAATGATTATTCAAATTAGTTATGAAGGCGTCCAGGACTTTTTTGGTTGTTCTTTTGTAGCTGCCCTCTCCTATACTGCAACTCAACTGCCAGCGCTTCCTCCCTAGAGGATTTTAAATCTCCCAGGTTTACTCCTTCACATTTCCCCTATTTTTACAGCTGTTATTTTGTATCCATGACCTCATACCTCTTGTGCAAACCTTATACTTTTCTGAAGTTCAAAAACTTGTCATTCTATGGTTTGATGTATTTTCTCTACAAAAATGAGTTAATTTGGAATGCACCTTGTGGGTCCTACTTATTGATGATGACGACGATGATGAAGAACATTTTTTGTTCTTCGGCTGAGAAGTGTTCTTTACAGCTCAGTGAAGTTTCCTCTTTCTTGAGGAATTTTCAGAAGTTAATTCTACATTCCCTACCCTTCACTCCTCAGCAAAAGTTTTTGATACGAATTTTAACCTGTGGAATTTTGAAGTCCCATTATGTTATCCAAATGCAGATTGCGGTGTATTTTTTTCTGTCCCTTTTTAGTTACTGCTTAGCCCATTTTTACACAGGGGTTTATGATCTCTCTACCCTCTCCCTTTTTAGGGCTCTGGGGTGATACTTTGAAAGTCTTCCTTTTAATAACTTTATTTCTGTCAAGGTCAGAGATATCCCACTGACACTTCCCTTGAAGTCAAGGGTTAGAACTTAAAATAGTAAAGTAAGTGCTGCGCCTAAAAATCATTCAAACATAAATCACCAAGTATCCTTGAGTCCGGAAGTTGTCCATCTGAGTTCTGGGAGTAGCTTAATATGGCTATAGGCTTTGATCATTTTAATACAATTTTAATACATGGTTTAGCACGATGTGAATTCCTTGGCTTTCTTTTTATGGGTATTGGGGAGCCAGGGAGGATAATTAACAAAGACCTGGATAGGAGGATGTTTGCATTGTACCACAGAGGATCCTTTATACACAGGCAGTTATTGGCGTCTCTTAATAAGAGGGTCAAATTATTCTGATAAACGTGTTAACAGAGCATGCAGTGAAGGAACTCTGTGTTGTGTATCCTAAAGTGGGGTGACCTTCACTAGTCTAGAGAAAGGAAAAGCTACTCCAATCTTTTTATTTCACTTTGGATGGTGGACTTTTTATGATAACCATTTGTGAACGTTTTTTTGATTTAATATCGCACTTGGTGATTTATATTCGAATGATTTTAAAGCGCAGCACTTATCTTTTAATTCTTTCTACCAATGTATATCTGTTGGTGTGCTAGTAACTATTCATTTATTATACCTTGAAGCGTAATTTTTTTTTTCTTTTATTACGCTCTTCAGCAAAGTACACATAACAGAAAAAACAGCATTCCTAATAAAAAGATTACATGTGTCATTACAATAAGTATCACAAGGCATTAAAACAATGGCAAGAACCGTGTCACCTTTTCAGTCTCTTAAAAGTTAGCTTTCTAATCACCCATGATGCCGCTACATTGATCCCCTATAAATGAGTATTCTTGAGCACTCCCAACTGAAAGGTAAGTGGGTGTCAAGGTAAAGTAGTGCTTATGCCAAAAGATTTTTTTTTTTTTTTTTTTTTCCAGAAAATGTATTGAAAATATTTTCAGTTAGTAAACGTACAAGTACAGGACACCTTATTAGCAGTTACACAGTAAATGGTCGTACATTTTTAGCATATACAAGGTATAAGAAAGACAAAATGGTTCGCCATAACGAGTCTCTAAGTTCCTGGCTACCAGGCCCGGTTGCCCACTTCATCCCGAACTACACACTGTGAATATCACCATCTCGCAGTAGGACATAGAATGTCAACTACATGCATAATATATTGCGATTACTAAAGGTGAGTCCATATACCCTCTCATTGCTACTCGGGTACAGAAGAAATTGGAGGGCTCCAGGTTCAGGAGAGCACCGGGTGAACCATGGCTCTCGCCCCTTGGCTCAGTCCCAGTTTCCGGACCCCAGAGTCCCCCTCATAGCTAGGGGGGTAGTTGGGGGGAGGGAAAAGAAAAGGGGGGGTGAGGTAAGGGAGGGGGGATTATGCCCACCTACATTTGGCTAATCTCATATAGTGCATTTATTTGGGGAGTGAGAGTTATCACTTTACCAATGATAGGTAAAGTGTAGATGAATCCAGTATGTAAAGGAGTCAGTGTTGTAACAGGAGTTGATATAACTGGGTGTTCACAAATTTTGACCAGGGTTCCCAGAGCTGCATATATCTTACTATTTTGTCATTCATTATATGGATTAATTCCTCCAGTTCAATTATGCGTTTGACTTTGAGAGCCCACTCCCTCAGAGGCGGCGGTTCGGTGGATTTCCAGTAAATAGGAATACATAAGCGTGCGGCGTTGATCATATGGGGAACTATAGAATTGGTATATTTCTTTTTGGAGGAGTAATGAAGGTGTAAAAGGTACTAGGCTGGTGAAAATTGTAAAGGCAGAGAGGAAAGTTCAGAAATGGTATCATGGACCTTACGCCAAAAGGGTTGGATGCTAGGGTAAGACCACCAGATGTGGAGGGGAGAGCCCTCCCCTGTGCCACATCTTCAACATGAGTTAGGGATAGAAGGCATAAACTTGTGTAATACATCATGCATTTTGTACCAGCGTGTGAAGATCTTGTACCCATTCTCTTGAGCATTTAGATTAAGTGAACTTTTGTGTATTAGCAGGTGGACCCGCTCCCAGACATTATCATTTATCTCTTTGTCAAGAGCCTTCTCCCAGTATAAATGTGTGGGAGACATGGCAGTTTGTGCTTTCTCAAACAGGCCAGAATAGATTGAGGAAATTACATGGCTTTGCGGCGAGGGTTGTGAGCACAGCGATTCAAAAGGAGTCAGCGGTTGGGAATAGCTCTCCCTGCAGTGCAGATTATCTAGGAAGTGTTTAATTTGGAGGTAGAGCCACAGAGGGAATTTGGCTGACTTCGATTGATCCACTAGAGTTTTGTTTCGGACAAATTTGCCCTTCAGGAAGAAATGTTTGGCCTGGATTGGCCGATGTGGCCAATCATCTTTGAGGAAGTCTGTATGTATACCCAGTGGAAAATCTGGATTACCCTTGATGGGATTAAGAGGGCCTATCTTATTGGAAAGTGCGTACAGCTTACATGCTTTATCAAACATCTTCAGCGTCTGGCCTATAAGAGGATGTGTAAGGAGCTGTATTGGGATATGTTTTCTGGATATCCAAGGGGTATCTCTCAATTCGAAAGGGAACCCTCCAGTTGCACCCAGTGTTTACAGTAAGAATGGACGTTCCAATCAACTATATGGGCCAAGTGGGTGGCTGCATAGTATCGATCAAAGTCGGGCAAACTGATACCTCCTTGGGCCTTAGGCACAGATAATTTCCTCTGGCTAATGCGGGAGTTTTATTCTTCCAAAGGAAGTTTCTACAAATGCCATTGAGTTTCAAGAAGAATGAGGGAGGTAGGTGTATAGGGAGGGCCTGCATCTTGTAAAGTAGACAAGGAATAATTGTCATCACCAACCTATTCGTTCACTCTTACGTCAACAATCCACACCCATCCTATCCGAAGAGACTTCCCTCCCAAAAATCCCGAGAAGATTTTCTATTATTTCATCTTCTATTAGCCTGTCAAACCCAATTCCGCAAGGTATCCTAACCTCTCCGAGACCTTTTCAGGACCTCCGCTCGTACCCTCCTCCACTACTCCCTCGATCTCTCGTCCTCTAGAACTCTCCTTGCTTCTCTTGCTTATCCAACCACTACTGTTAATAAGGAACAGATGAAATGTTCTACGTCCGGGAGGGATATGTGGATGGAGGGAGTAAGAAGAACTTTGAGTTACCGTAAACATCTTTGAAGGAAACCTTCTTATTTTGAG